>JACGCM010002404.1:1200000-1609672 GCA_014058105.1 Kingdonia uniflora
TATATATATATATATATATATATATATCTTATCAGTATCTTGGCGAACTCATCACATTATTCTTTGCTAGATTCCAGAAACATTTTATTCTATATTAATACAATGTTTGGATAACAAATATTATTCAGTTTGAATCAGATTACAGATACGTTTACAGATAACAAGTCTTTGAAAGTACTCAGAGATCGAATACTTTTACAAATATTAAGTGTTATAAAGCACTCCAAAATCAGGTACTTTACAGATAATAAGTTTTTCGAGTGCTTTACAGATAGTAGATCTTTCAGGTACCCCGAGCATTAAGTCCTTCAGTTCGTCCTACTTCAGTGATGTTTCATCCTGATGCAAAGCAGACATTGGACACAACAAAAAGCTTCCCTCACATGAGTTTTATGGAAGTCTGATTGAACTTTAAATGGAAACTATGCAAGCAGAAGACTCAGTGCTAGACCCAACTCTTCAAACTGAAGGTCTTCTTAGCGCCAAAAAGTGATAGAAATGCAGAAACTGACTTCCACTTTTCATCTTCCTCCTCCTCTGAAACTACCACCACTGCAGAGTTGGTAGAGATGAAGAGGGCCCGACCTTAGAATCCATTGTGACACACTAAATCAGCATAACTGCCCTGCAATTGTGCCTATCCCTGTATCTGTCTCCCCAACCTTGTCCTCAGTAAGGGTACAGAGACAAGCCCAACGCTCCTCGCCTGCTAAAACAACGATATGAAACCTCAACCTACAATAAAATTCCTCCTCAACTTCAACCGCTTTGTCTTCCGACATACCTTGATAAGTCAAAGAAACAGGAGTGGGTATGGACACCTTCAAGGATTGGTCGCCAAAGTACTTCAAGTTCAACCTTTGCATTTTAGACGTAATCTTCTCTTCAAGGACCATCCTCCAAGTCTTCACCATCTTCGAAACTTTCAGAGAATTTGACAACATACAAGCGTACTTTTCTTTAAATACTCGGTATAGGTACTATTTATATAACCCTACATTTATTGTGCAGGTATGTTTTTCTAAGCGTCATCATTCAATACCGACGCAGCTCTTCAAACCATAACCGTCACAATATCAGCATCCACATCTTCATTTAATGCACGCTATTTCCCGATAACCTGTGCAACTTCCATGTAGTTAAAGCCATCATTACTCCATTTCAATATTTAAATTTTTTAACCCGAATACCCATTACCCATGGACTTTTTCTCAACCAAAGCCACTCGTGACTTCGGTTGCGAGGGGGCGATTGTAGGGACCTATCCCTCAATCTCACCTAAAATTTAGCTGTCAACCAGTTCGAATTACCTCCATCTCAGACTCACGCATTTACCACATGACTTCTTCAGTCAATATTTCAACCTACTCCCCAAACTGGTGAAGAACGTGGGTCGAACTCAAACAAAAAAAACTGAACAAGTCAAAGACAGGTGTCTTTCACGAGCTCGTCAGTTACTCAATCAACTGCCACTAACCATATTATTTAGAGAATGCGCTCCAGCACAATGAAGAACTGCGGAGAAGGCCTATATAAGGAAGAAGTCCCATAATAGACAAGAACCAGAAAAATTACACGAGAAATCACCAAGAAACTTACATATTCCAAATTCTCAAAAACATTCAAACTTCTTAGTTATAAGGTTCAAGCATTTCTCAATCTAGAGATCACTTGTAATAAGATTTCTGCCTCAAGCAATAAAGATACTTTTACGAAAATCCTCCACTCGAGGTCATGGTTTTTTTTACCTATTCAGAGGTTTTCCACGCTAAAACCATTTGTGCCATTTCTTGCTTTCCATTAGAACATTATCACAGGTTCATTGGTGTGATAGAAAATTCTAAGCCATTTCAAGCCTACGGAATTTGGCCATTACACGTACGACCTCGCCATAGAACATGGGGATCGAGTACCTAATCCTTGAAACACAAGAAGATTGAAGCTATATCGAAGATAATAATCTATCACAATGTACTTCTTTAATAAATCTATCATCTTGTACCTCGGTCTTACATCAATGAAATACTTATGTTTGATCGCCCTACATCAGAGTACTTTATAATATTTCATACAATACTCTATCTAACATCCTTTGTACGTCAATCTTATAAACAATGAAATACTTATGTTTGGTTGCCCTACATTATAGTATTTTTCTAATATATTATACAAGTACTTTTAAATACATATTACATGCCTAAACATTATAAATTACCAGTGGGTTCACCCCATTTAAATACATTACAAATCATTTGTTGTTTTAAGCCAAACTGATCTTCAATTACATTACAGATTGCTCATTTTTTTAAGCCAAACTGATCTTCTATTATATTGCAGATCATTTGTTGCTTTAAACCAAACTAATCTTCTATTACAGATCATTTTTTGCCTCAGCCAAATTGATCTCCTATTACATTATTGATCGTTTGTTACTTTAGCCAAATTGACCTCCTATTACATCACAGATTGTTTATTACTCCAAGCTAATCCGATCTTCTATTATATCACAAATCGTTTGTTGCTCCAAGCCAACCTGATCTTATAGTTTGTTGCTTCAGCCAAACTACCCTCCTATTATATGATAGTAGCTCTATAAAACAACTACCAGGCATTGGCACCACAACTGGGTTATCACATGGTCAGTACAAATGAATACAGACCACTAATGTTGTCATCAGTCCAAATTAACAACTCTATCTACTATATTCTCATTATTATAGTACTCATATTTCCTTGTTACAGTCATAATACTTCATCAATTACTCGAGCTATCACTTGAAACATTGGGATGCACATCTCTACGCAAACTTTCCCCACGAAGTCGCCGACGCATGAACTTTTGCATCCTCCCAGTCATAATTTGCTTTCCTTCTTTAACTTTACTCTTTGAAAGAGCACCAATTTTTTCCATCATGAGATCTAGGTACTCAGATCGTATAAACTGCATCTCACATTGCACACCATTAGCAACCAAGCTATCATATACAGTTTTGCTTTCTACTTCCAGTCTATTAAACTCATACACAAAGAAGGAAAGCACTGCCGCCATCTCTCTCTCATGCACATTACCAGCCTTACATTTTAATTTATCAAGAAGAATAAACTCGGTCAGCTTTCCTTTGGCCTCTTTCAGCATAGCTTCCAAACTTCTGTAGCGTTCTTCTATCGCTAATTTTTCACTCAACGTCGCATCATTACGACCTTCCATTATTGACATTAATTCATCCATATTTTCCACCAAGCCTACTGATTTATCTATTCGAGCTTGATTGCACTTCCTCTCTAACACTTCTGCCTCAAGACTTATTTCAGCCTTGAAAAGATTTGCCTCCAATTTGTTCTTCGCATCACGCAGTTTCCTATTTCCCGATTTATACTCCAAAACGTCTAACCTCAATGTTTAAACTTTATGCTCTAAATCACAGATAGTGATCCAGTCCTTATTTATCATTTCGTTTTGTTTGCTATGGGCCTCTTCTATCTCTTTTAACATCATGTTCGTAACATACCACAATACTTTAAATTTATGAGCACGATCATATACCTCTTCGATAGCTGCTTGCGCACCAGATCTCTTTGCTTCAAGCGTGTTTATCTGAAATTGTAAGTCTTTCGCATTTTCCTCTTCTTTCTCCAACACCGCCAACATCTCTATAATTTGAGTTCGCGCAGATGTCAACTCCGCCCCTTGTTGGTTGATTTGTACTGAAGTACCGGCCTCTTGAGGGCATTGCTTTCGCTATGACCGTGGTACCAGGCGCTCGACCTTCTCATCGTCCTCTTCTGAGATATTTTCTCTCAGACCAGGAATGGGTTTTTCAACAACCTTTTCCTTCTTATTTTTTGTAAACCACATATTTTTCACTTTTGGGTTCTTCATATCAAAATCCTTTCCACAATCAGTTACGAACTTTCTAAATTTGTTCTCTTCCCTCGCCAACTCCCCTTCATAAAAATCAAGTACACTTTCTATATGACGCTCGTGCTCCGTTCGAGCTGCGACTTTTGCTCGTGATGGATATAGATGCTCCTTCAATTGCATATGCACCCTATGCAAATGCTTACGCATTTCCTTTTGCAATACACCTAAAGCCCTCACATCACCTTCTATCTTCTTTTGAGCGGTTACTTCTTTTGACAATTGAGTCGCTAAAGACATTTTTTGCTCCATATGTTACCACAATACATTCTACAACTCCTTTAACTCACCCTCTAACTTCTATTAAATAACTATTTTCTCTTTCCTAATCCTGAAAAACATAATTCTCATTGCCCTTCAGTCTTATATAAAGCCAAAAATATCAGGTAAAGGATTTACATTGCCCCATATAACGGATACCCTAGCTCACGTTGAACATTTTTTCGTATCTACACTATAACGATTACGTGCTTCTTGAGCTAGAAACATTACTCGAGCTGGGTCAGGTACTACACCATTTTCCTTTAAGAGTTCTACATAAGCTTCTTTTAAACCACGTTCACTATCTACTTCAATTTCAAAATACAATGTCAGAGCTGCCAACAACTTTTGACACCTAGCCTTATCACTCGGGTCACTAAAACTAGTCAGTTCTTTCAGTTTTCGTACTAACTCCCCCGCCCCCTTTCCTCTTCTTTTCTTAAAACCTCATCCCTTTCTATTTTTATCTTAATATATCTACACTGGAGGTCATATAATTCTTTAAAATTTATCTCCGAGTTAGACTTAAACTGTCTTCTCTCATACTCAGTTTTATTTAATACCTATTGAACACAAGCCACTGAATCCCTTGCTCTACTTAACGATCTCTCCAGGTTAAAAATAGTTTTTCTAAACTGCTTTACCTCCTACACAGACTACAAATATCTCATTATCATACTGACATTCAAGCAAAATATATTAAAAAACGTCTATCAAACTTAATAGTTTTATGACCATATAGAGTGCAATCCCATCAAAGTTAAACGAACAACATAGTTCGAAACAGAATACCACAAATAGGTTAAAGATTCTTGTTAATCTCTACCTCAGATGGAGGATCTACTTTCTTGTCAGCAGCTACAGCTAGTTCAGTTGGTGTAGCAGATTCATCGGCTGGAGCAACAACATTAACCACCACATCGTCTTTTACACCCGAAAGAAAGACTATCTCGTTATATCTGCCAGTTTGGCCTAACTCTACATCAGCCACAGTCAACCCAAAGCTATAAAAATAATGGACATAACAATCTCTTTCTACCCGTAATGTAGTACATGCTCGTGACATAACATCATTATGCTCGGACAACAATGTATACCGTTCTTCAGCAGCCTTTGCATCTTCTACTCTCTTCTTTTTCTCTACTTCGAGCCCATCTTTGGGGTCCTTTACTCGAACCGTTTAAGCATTCAACCTTTGAGTAAGATCTCCGAACTTCTGGCTCCTCTTCTCAATGAACTTCGTTGCCCCCTTCATCAACATCGAGAGCTGCCAATTCAAAAACACAAGTTTAGAAAAACATATCATAATCCAAATACAACATATCAAAGATTTCAATACATACCAAAAAAGTATGTTCTTGATACACCTCATAGAACTGCTGAGGATTAGCCCCCGCCATTGTGCAGTATTATTGCTCCAGTTCCCTCATCCTCGTACCATTTTCTTTTTGACAAACTCCTCTCAGCCTCTGAAGGAGTAACGCCACTCACCTCCTGCCCCACCACCACATCTCCAATAGCATGATTAACGATCTTTTTGTCTGGGATTACCACCACAGTAGCAGGCGCAGTTCTCAGAGCTATTTTTCTCAACCTCCGCATCGTCCGTTTCACGTTGGAATTTTCTGGAGCAGGCGGAGGATGACTAGTGACATTATCAATAGGCAATCGAGCCTTCTTCTCAGCTATGGCTTAATTCTCGTGAGCTCGCTGAACTTTGGGCACTATGGAATCTACCCTCTTATCCCCTCCGGATACCTAACTCACCAAGTACTTGCTTTAACTCAACCTACTCATGAGCTACACAATCGAACAAGCTGGTATTATCAGGAGCTGATGTAGGATTAGAACCTAACAAACAAGAAATAAGAACATGATTAACAACTCGAAGACACGCTGATGGGTGGTCAAAGTTAAAAAATGTTACTTACTCTGGATTATAATATTTATGGTTCAGGACGAGCGTTGGTTCATTTGGAACCTGCATACAGCTGCCCCCTGCCCATACAAGGTGGTCATTCCATGGTCTACCTACAGATTCAAAGTCAAGTTTTTTTTGCCAAG
Source organism: Kingdonia uniflora (assembly GCA_014058105.1). Classification (NCBI taxonomy): domain Eukaryota; kingdom Viridiplantae; phylum Streptophyta; class Magnoliopsida; order Ranunculales; family Circaeasteraceae; genus Kingdonia; species Kingdonia uniflora. The sequence continues at coordinate 1,206,245 of JACGCM010002404.1, forward strand.
ACGAATCACTATACAGGTAATAACTATTACGACCTTTGACAAACTTTTATTTATAAAATTTCAGGATCTCATCTGCTTCGAACTACTTGGAAGTCCCTTCTCTTTTCTATTTAGCATTCAATATCTCGTATACCCTCATTATTTCATACACATTCCTATTCAGTAGGGCAGAGCAGCACTGCAATGTATTCATAACCCCTTTTTGAAAGAAGGTCAGAGGAATTCTAAGGCCATAAATGACCTGATTCAGATAACATAAAAGCCCCTCATTCAGGCCTACCAACCCAACACCATTATAGTATAAGATTTTAACATCCTCACTAATCCTTTTTTTTCTTTTCCACTTATTCAAATAGGAGACTTAATAGTATACCGCCTCCTCCCCTTTTCCTGGGACAAAGGCCCTAAACCAACGACCTTGGTCCATCATATAATTTCCCCACTCTCATTGTAATTTATTTTTATGTTTCAGAAATTCCTTTCCTATATCTACTCCCTCAGGATATATGAAATTTTTTTATCTTTTTCTTTTGTATCCTATGTCTCTATAACTTTCTCTACTTTACTGGATTTCCTAACCTCTACACCTACAGTAACGTCTATCTTATCTACAGTCTCTGCCATTACATTATAATCTTCCTCCCTCCCCGATGATGATGTTTCCTCTGAACTTGATGCTACTACAAATTTACTCATGGGATTTATAGGTTTTGAACGCATACTGGACCTACAGATACACAAAATATTTTATTATTATCTCTAAGTTACATACTACACCTTATACACAGTAAAAACAACCCTACCCATGTTTTTACCCAGTCAACACATTTATTTTCCAAATTTCCAAAATTACAAACAATCATTTCAATTTCCCCCCTTCTTATCAAAAAACGTATTCTCTCCCTCTACAGTCTATTCATATACCCAAAGCTTGTGTACTACAGAACATTACAAGCAATTACTCAAAATTTTAAAACCCTACATTCTCAACTTTGTTCTCCCTAAATTAAAAAGTGATGAACATACAACATCATTTACAGATTATAGCATACAAAAACAAAATAAAAACATCTATCACTAACCTGTACTCGAAGAACCGTAATCTTCTACTTTACCCAAACGTTTTACAGAGATTAATCGCTCATGTCATTTATCCAACAATTTTTTCTCAACAGATACAACCTTCCCTAATAAATCACACTCAGAACTCAAGCGTCTCTTCTCTATGAAAATATGGGTTATACCACTTTTCTCTCTCTATAACTGTAGATAATTTATGAGGGAGATACGAGTTTTAATACTCTCCCTCGGTTTACAAAATTGCAGCTCCTTCAGATACATGTCTGTCACCCCTACTGTCTTTAAAGGCATATCTTTTCGTCTCACAGTATCATCATGACTTCTGTGATAATGTCTATTATCATCACGTTTATCTTTATTATCTGCCATTAAAAAATTATGCCCCTCTTTCCCAAAGTAGTATACGCGACCAATCACCTTACTTTTATACTACACCAATATCGTACGACATTCCTAAAATAGCTTAATATTTAAATTCAAAACTCTCTACACAGTTGTTAAAATCAACAGTTGTCATCCATAATATCTGCCACACAAACAGTAAAACAGAATACTTCATTGTTATTTATTTCAGTTCGCAACATCAACAAGTCTCATTCTATATAGAGTACCAAAATAGAATACCGAAAATAGTTTACTTATTCATTTTTGAGCTCTCACAATTTGAAATTATAGTTACATTTAAAACAGCCCAAATGATTTACCACACCACATGGTATTATCTCCCCTCCTGTTGCTCTCTCACCTTTTTCAGTGAGTTTGTCCCGTGCGATCTCTCAAATAGCTTCTTCTCATAAAGTTGCATCCAACAGCAACTCATGAAACATATCACACCAGAAAAATTGATCAACCTCTGCATGCCTACCTTCATCATCTAAACCATCTAATTTCAACGACCACTTCGGAAACATAACATCATAAGGTAAATGACGAAAGTATCATTCACGAAGTTCAGCGACCTTGATATGGAACCTACCTTCTACCGCATGACGCAAAAGTTGAGAGCGTGTCCTCACAATGATTACTCATTCTACCTCAATAGCAAAATTGTCTCTGGCAGATACAAGACATAACTACTAAGGTTCACTACTTTATATAGCCAAAATAAAGATATCTGAAAATCCATGTCGCCCCGCAGATTTTGCTGAAAGATATATTGTACAAATTTTTGGAAACACATATATTAGCAGAAGTCAGAAAATATTGTGAAAAATCATACTTTCCATGTTATGAAATATTTCCTCAGATTTTATGTGCACAAATATGGAGATCAAGTCAAGCATGTCCCGCGGTAGCACCTACAGGCAGATATCAATTACTTTCATACGGCCTAACATTGCCCAGACAGTTCAAATCAGTAGCTCGCAAACATACACATACCCTCAAAACCACCCAATCATCTTAAACCAATTGTTTACTTACTCTCACCATACGACCTCTTTACATTTCGAACTCCTCTATTTTTTTAAGCCTCACCTTCCACTACCCTTTACAGATATACATACTGAGATCCTTACAATTCGATTTGTCCAGTAATACCCCATGACAAACTAAGATTCCTCACACCTACATATTTATAGATTTCTATTTTGGAGCAGAAAGCTATATATACAAATTTAGAAGTTCGAAACACAACATGAAAATAACAGAACGACGACATTTCATTAGTTCAAAAATTCTTTACAGATAGCAAGTGTTCCAGACAACTCACATATTACTTTACAAAATACATCAAGTTACAGTCCGAAATACTTCTCAGCAACCACCGATGAAGAAGATGCAAAATTAAAGCAATTTCCAAACTCTGATCCCCTATATAAATGAACTGGGTAACCCGAGAACTTGAAATCACTGAAAGAGTTACGACACTGGCAGAAGGATCTTCTTCATGGCCAATATATGTGGTTCCTGGAAGAAAAACCTCCTCCACCACCGTCTCTTCCACCATAACCCCCACCCCCCGGTGACAGAGAAGGAAGAAGGGCCTTATTTCTCAGACATGACCCACTCACCAACAAGGTACCGATGAGACTCCCTTGGACGAACGTCTGCCGCTTTATCATCAGTTGTAATAGCTTTCTCCGCCAGTAGATGCAGCCCATTTCGACGCTCCGCCTCCGATGTCAACCGATAATAGAAATGAACCATTTGGAAATGGTCATCCTTTACCTCCAACACCTCCTCATATGCCATCCCATGAAATGTAGGAGACACTAGAATTGGCGTTGACAAATGCAAGGGTTGGTAACCAAAACGTCTGACGTGGAGTTCTTCCATCTTCACTCGAATCCTAGATTCCCGAGACTGTTTCCTTATCGTCACCATGTTCTAAACACTCAGAAGTTTCTAAAATTACACCAAGGCAGTTAACGCAAGAAAGGTACATAAGAAAATTTAGGAGGAATACTTGGTTCATTACACACCAATCATAATCCTCTTTATATTATGGTTAGCATTAAAGCCGACTCTCCATATTCCCAACGTCAAGAGGATTTTCCATACAACAAAATTGACTAGAACCATTGGCTCTAGAAAACTCAAAAGCCACAAATAGATATTCATGAAGATGTTTTGGAAATGATTCCCCAGTATTAATTGTAATATTAAATGAAGCTTCACAACCAATACCACTCGCCCACAATACTTCTCGTACTGTTGGCTGAGAGGGGGCAGTTGTAGTGGCTTATTCCACATCTTGGACTCATGCTTCATCTTCGACCATTATACGACCTTATCAACATAACACGTGGCACTATTAAAGACAAAAATACATATTATAGTTATAGAGTTCTAATCATCACTTTTGACCTCTATATCAATAGTTCGAGTTAAGCAAACAGACCGTCATCAAAATAGTAGGATCAGACTGTAATGCAATAACTATAATATGCCTTTAATAGTGATACGTATCATATTGATAAGGTCGAGTGGTCTTTAATATGTCTTTATGTTTTGTAAGAAAGCCGTTACAAAATAGTAGGATTTGACTGTTACACAATCCATTCAAAGAATATAAAATATATATTGCAGCGTCCACCATTAAGGATTATAATGGTCGTCAAACAGTCATATTATAAGACATATAAATAGGACCAGAGAATTCCATATGAAGAACGGATGAATGCTCACTCAAACTCTATACTAAAATACTCAGAGCATCTCTTGTAATATCTAGCAACTATCAATAAACTTCTCTCTTTCTAAATCCTCAAGAGATGTCGTTATTTTTAACCTATTCAAAGGTTTTCCACGTTAAACTTTATGCTAACATTCATTTATTATTCATCTAGACACTCTAAATATTCTTGGTGTAAAGGCTAAGTTCAAAATACGAAATTAGGCTATTACACAAGGTATCCCTTTCAAGCTCAAGCATCTTTACTTCTTCTACAAAATGAGCTATAACAGTCATCAGCTCCCTCGTGTGTACCTCTTCCAGGCGATACTTCTCTCGGTCAATCAAGGTTATCCCGGTAAACTACTTTTTTAAGCGCTGATAACGCCCCTTCAGATCTTTATGGAAAACATCTGTCGCCTCTGCTTGTTTCCATAAGTTTTCTATCGCTTTAGCGAGCTGCACTATTGTCCCAGCCGCGATATCCTGCTCAGCAATTATCGTCGTTCTCAGCTTCTCCAATTGAGCACGAAGCTCCACCAACTCCCAGTCATTTGCATTACTTCCCTTAACATGACCCTTCTTCAATAACTGATCCTTCCTCTTGATCACCCCCTCTCACTCCAGCTCTCTACGAAGAACGATATCTAACTTATGCTCGTACTCCCTTAATCGTTCGTTTCTTCTCCTTGCATGAGCTTGAATACGAACTACGTCTACCTCCAACTCTTTAATTCGGACTGATGGGTTAACCACGTCACCTTTGGCAGTTGAGATATTTGTAATCTGTCACTTCTAACGACTTGATACGGTACTGAGAAATATCCGCTTCTTTACCTTTCCCTGTCAATGAATATACTCTACTTTTTAGCTTTGCCATTTTAGTCTGCGCCTCTGTGAGCTCCCTTTGTATTTTTTCTATATCAACATCTTTACCTTCGACCTGCCGGGTTAAGTCGTTACCAGTTTTTGTCGCCTTAGGGAACTGGATCTGTACTTTGACGTATTGATCCTCCCTATCTTCTTATGCTTCGGTCATCCTATCAAATTCTGCTACAAACTCATGGTTGTATTAAAGTGCCCGTTGTTCTCTCAAGAAAACCATCTATAATTCGACCTACATCACAAATACAATACATCAAACTCGAGTCAACAATACTCCACAAATACAATCAATACATAATACAGATGACTTTACAAATTTCTAAGTGATTTCTATTTCTGATATTCCAGCGAGCTGAGATCATACTTCGGCCTCAAGATAAGAGGTGGTCTCACAACAATGGCAATAACAACTACATCCTTTTCAAGGTACACAATTTCTATGTTCTAAATTGCTACCACTTTGAAATAGTTTGAACATACTTAATGACTATCGTTCTTAATTCTCTGATACATTTGTGATCTATATCTATCTTCTAACTTTACTGTGTAGCTCTTAAGTAGCGAAGCATACAAGTCAAATATTTCTTGCTCTTTTTTAACCTGTAGCTCTGCTTGTGAAGTCAACAGAGATGCTGAGGCATTTTTCTCCTTATCGAGCTCTTTTTATAATTCCTCAATTTTGAGGCGCATATCCTTAAGTTCCTACAAATCAATATTTACAAACATCACTTAGCCTATCCAAAATTTATCCTACAAAGTAATGTTTTATACAATTACAACTTTCACCCAACAAAAAAAATCATAAACAAACTCCAAACAATTTTACTCTTCCTTCTCATTATCTACCCCACGGTTCTCTAGATAAGTTCTAGTAGAGACCGAGTCTAACCCTGTTACCACATCTGGATGAGAGCCATCATCAGCCTGGACCTCCTCCTCTGCTTTATCATCTTCGACATAGGTGCCAGCTATAATGGCTTTGAGATTAGCAGCAGTATACCCCACTTCTAGCAGCTTCCGCTCGAGACTGTCCCGAACAGCTATAACATCAACCACATTCTTCTGCATCCCATCAGTGAGCTCGTATATCAACACCTTATGCGAAGCCTTCATAGAAATCAAGTGATCCCACTCCAACGCCAGGTCAGACTCAAGTTAAGCCATTTTCTTCTCGAGCTCAGCTCTCGAGCTCAACCCTTCCTTCCTTGTTCCCGAGGCAGATTCCCTTTAACATGCGAGCAGCCTATAACAGAACGAAATACATTTTTAGCTCGAGACCAAATACAAAATTTAAAGAATCACAAGGACATCAACTTACCATCCTGCTCAGCTCCAACTATGCAGAGGTAGCCAGCTCCTCTGTATCTCTTCGAGCTTCCAGCCTCAACCGGTTCTCCACTGCCAGTAGCTCGTCTCCCTCAACAGGTTGATTATCTCCAAACTTCAACCCATTCACAGCAGTAAGAGCATCAACCTTCATCTTTTTTGCATTCTCCTCGGCCTCACCACTTGCCGTGGTACCAGAGGCAGAGCTGCCCTACACAGCTTTCTTCTTTGGGTGTTTTTGAGCAAACATGCTTGAAGCAGTACCTCTAGAAACATCCTACAGTGACATTTCAACAACCCTTGGTAATGCTGGATGCTCTTCCCCGTCCGCTCCTCTTTCCTTGCTAGCTCCAACTCCTGTCATTTGTCTTTTGGCTTGAGACTTTTGTACCTTCTCCGATTTGTTGTTAGCTTTTTTTTTTCTGTTGATGCCAAACTCTTTCAGAATTATCTCGAGTTCAGCACCTTCTTGAGCTACAGTGTTCAACAATGATTATTTTCTTCTCACCTTAGATCGAGGAACTGTAACATAACACAACAAATTGGTAAACCACAAAACAACCCTGCAACTACAACAATTCAATTGTATACACTATTATTTACTTTTCTTTAGGGTTTTATACATAAGATCCATTGGTTCTTTGTCCACTCTCTGAAGGCAATCACCTTTCACTCATATCATATTATTGTTCCAAACTCGTCCTACTGAATTCAGATCGAAGAAAAGAGCTCGAGACGAACTAGAACAAAAATACGCGCTCCCAGTTATAGCGTAATATTTTACAGCGTAATACTGGAAAATGTGCTCAATAGTTATTCTCCTCTCCACCTCATTCTCCTCTTACAATCTATTCAGAGGCTCACAAACATTTATCACCTCCTACATATTTTTATTCAATTGGGCATGACAAGACTCTATGGTATTCAATATACCTTTAGGAAGATTTCTAAGAGGCAATCTCAGTCTGTATTCTAGCTAGAATAAATAACACAGAAATCATTGGTCCAGGTCACTCTGAAGATTCTTATCAAAATACTCTAAATATATCGATTCCTCCACCTTCCTCCTCGTTTTCTCTTGTTCTAAGTCAGGCAACAAAAAGAAATATTCTTCCCCACTCTACACAGTACATCCTCTGAACAACCTCCTAGCATATTCTACGACCTTACCCCATGTCCCACCAAAACTATTTTTCATTTTGCAATATTCTTTGAACATATCTGACTTTGGAGGATAGTATGAGAAATTACCAGGGAAATCTAGAGATTGTACTTCATCCTCCCCCTCAGAGTCTACATCTACAGCTTCTATATTTTTAGACTCATTCGTACGACTAGAGGTCGACGTCTCCATATAAGATAAAACGTCTATTTCAGAGATAGGCTAGAGGATGAGGTTCATTTCTATATCAGATTCTCCTCATGCCTCAACCTACATATATGTCTAGGTATTCAATTATGTTCTCAATGGTTCTATATTTTTTATACTTTGGCACATGCACATCATTATACATATACATACATATATCCTTTTACATACAAATTAAATAGGTTTTTCAAAAATTTACTATAAATAGAAAAAATTTCAAATTTTAAAAACCTACAAAATTTTCAAACTTCTCATTCACTAAATCAAAACTCTATTACTAACCTTTAACGTCCAAGTATGAATCAGAAGCAACGCCTAATCTCTCTTTTACCACGACATTGTACAACTAATGTCTTGACTCTACTTCTACATCCTTCTCTTCCCTTCTGCGATGATCGCTTTCGTCGAATCTCTCACTAAAGTCTATGCCAACTTCTTCTTTTTTCTTTCCCTCTGTTCTTTTATTTTTCTGAGTTTGATAAATATTTAAATGAGGAAGACGAACTATTATTTATACTTTCTCTCTCTAACTACTGGCAGTTATTGGGTCTTGTACGAGCCGCCCTCAGATTTAGAACAGAGACGTTCCTTCCACAATTAATGTCAGACGTTTCGTACCTTTTTGGTGAAAACACCTTCCCATCATTGCCCCACCTTTTATATTTTAATATATTTTTCTCTCTTCTGACTATATCTCTCACAGACTCTCCCACACTCATGATGATTCAATACTCACACGCAGTCAAACTTTTTTTTACCCTTACACACAAGACAAAAATCAAAGCTAATCCTCTTTTTCCATTCCTACTTCTACTACTTATAGAATTGCTGATGTCATTTTCAATACAATCATGTTTTAAAATTCAAATTTTTTATTCACAATAGTTCCCAACAACATTTACAATAAAACAGGAACAGATTCAAGATAAACATTCTGCCTACATTCTAATTAAAGTTATTCAATCTAATTCAGTTTGCTCTCACATACATAATCACACATGAAATATCCCAGATGACCAGGAGCACCACACCAAATCAGTTCACCCCCGGTGATCCTCTCATCTTCCTCAGCAATCTCTTCCCCGTCAATTTACCTCATAGCAGCCTTTCGAGATTTAGGCTCCAAAATTACTTCACAGAATATCTCCGAGTAAAAATGATGCCCAATCTCGCATTTCCTCGCCCTTACATCCAATCCTTCAAACTGGATTTCAGATTCAGGCAAGTTAACGTCGTAATCTAATAGCCCAAAAATCCTTTCCTGTACTTCTGTAATCTTTATTGCTAAACTCTCCTATGACGCGTGACGAGTTCTTTGAGAATGAGTCATCACCATTTTTAATGTTTCCTCCTCTCTACATGTCCTTTCAAATATTATTTATGCACCCTTCAGAGATAACATCAAATCCTCCACATTCTGTATATAGTATAATCCGTTTTTCCATACTGGAAACCCTAAGATCACATTAAAAAGTTATTTGAACTTATCTTTTCAAATCGACCTCCTTGAATTCATCCATCAACGTTGCAAACTTACTTTCACATTTTTTTCCCCTATAATACATTTCCAGCAATATCTCCATAGCTCGATATTTCAATTCCTACATATTTTATTCACTGTAAGGATTTTCCTCCTAGAACGATTCTTAGAATCTAATCAGTTCGATACACATCTTCAGATATTTTTATATTTATGTCTTCATATATATTTTCACCAGTTCAGCTAATAAAATTTCATTTTTTAGTTTGACTTCTCAAAATTACATTTTCATACTCCAACATATATATTTCTTTTAGCTCAATTTTAGTAATAACAGCTAATTCGATATATCCACACAATTTTTGTACAAATATTTTTTTATTAACTCGAATATTACTTACAAAACATTTTACAGATAACAATTCTTTCAGATATTTCTACAGATCGTTCTACAGGTTACATTACATTTCAGTTTTTAACACTGCTTCATTCTGAAAATCTTCTACAAGAAAGGTGCAGACGCTCCTTTACACCATTTACTTCCACAAGAAACTGAGGAAGCTAGGGTATCAGTGCCTGAACCAACCTTCAGAAGGAGGAACTTCTTCACGATAAAAGACAATAATTGTGCAGAAGAAAGATTTCCAATCTTCGTCTTCCTTCTCCACTACCATCGTCTCCTCCTCCATAACCCTCACCAACTGAGAGTTGGTAAAAATTAAAGGAAGTCCTACCTTAGAACCCAGTCCCTCGCAGGATACTGGTAGTAATGCCTCACATGTACGCCAGTCTCCTCATCTGTCCCCTCAACCTTGTCCTCTGTCAATAGGCAAAGATATCTCCGACGCTGCTCCCCATACAGAACCACGTAATAAAACCTTCACATGTGGTAAAAATCATCTTTAACTTCAGCCACTTCTTCCTCTGTCATCCCAAGATAAGTTGGTAGTACTGGAATGGGCGTAGGATATCTTATTACACCCCTGTCATCTTGTCATTATTGTTTACTTAAGTTCCTTATCAATCTTGTAATAGCTTAATTCCGGGATTCAGACTTAGCCTTTACACCAAATGTGTCTAGAATGCTCAAGAATAGTAAACAATAATCAACAAGATAATTTAGCGTGGAAAACCTTTGAATAGGTTAAAAACTACGACCTCTTTTAAGGATTTTTAGAAAGAGAAGATGATCTTATTGAAGTTACTAACTTATTACAATGAGCACTCTGAGTATATAGAATTTTGGAGTTGGGATTCTTATGTATAGAATTGCCTCCCCTAATCTGTAGTTCTCTGGTTCTATTTATAGGTCTTATAATACGACCGTTTGATGACCATTAATAATATTCTTAATGGTGGACGTTACAAAGTGTATGTAAGATATTCTTTGACCAGATAGCATAACGTTCTGACCTTTGTTGTTATACAATGGCTCTATTTGATGACTGTACACTTGTATAAATTAAACTGCTGATGTAGAGGTTAAAAGCGATAACTCAAACTGAGGAATATTGAATATGATTTTAGTAGTGTTTCTTGTATACTACGAAATAAGCTATTACAACTGCGTAATGGCTTGAGTAACTCCTTTTCTTTATCACTGTTCCATAATATGTCTTCCATAAATATGCCACGTGTATGTTGACTAGGTCGAGTGGTCGTATAATGGTCAAAGATGGGGCTTGAGTCTGAGGTGCGGAATAAGCACCTTACATAAGACGCCTCTTAACCAATAGTACGAAAAGCATCATGGGTGAGTGGTGTTGGCTAAAATGTCATTCTCTAGCCGTTACCTGACATTGCCATCTTGATTCTGATACAGTTTATTACCAATGTCGTCGATGCCTATTTTTAGGAATTTTAAGGCTTTGTGGTCCCCCTGAGTACAATATAAGTTGATTGCCTTGTTGGCCAATTTGAATAAACCTGTTATCGACATAAAATGTGTTTTAATCTAGTAGATGTGTTGGCCACATTAGATAAACCAATTGTGGACCTGTAATATGTAATTTGTTTGGTCGAATCAGACAAACCAATAAGCGACCTGTAATGTATTAGATGGTTGGTCAAATTGGGATGAACCAATAAGCGATCTGTAATGTATTAGAAGATTAAATTGGATAAAACAACAATTCTATATATATATATATGTGTTAGTCGAATTGGGATGAACCAATAAGCGACCTGTAATCTATTAGAAGATTGAATTGGTTGAAGCAACAATTTTGTATATAGATGTGTTGGTCGAATTGGGATGAACCAATAAGCGACCTGTAATGTATTAGAAGATTGAATTGGCCGAAGCTACAATTCTGTATATAGAAGTACTTGTAAGAGATAGTAGAAAAGTACTGTGATATATAATCTGTAATATATATTCCATTTGGTCGAATTGGACGAACCAATAACCGACCTATAGTAGATTATATAATCTGTTGGCCGAATTGGACAAACCAATATCTGATCTGTACTGTGTTGGTAGCTCGCCCCCAAGTTCTCTGTTACCGAATAGTATGAAGTAGATGCTTGTACTGTATTCTCAGCCATACTGTCTTCCATGTCCATCTGATCGCTACCTGAGAAGGTTAAAACCGAATGGGTTCACTATAGTTCCAAACAGAGAACTAGCTTGGGAGAAAGAATTTGAAGATGGCATCGCAAAAGCTAAATTAAATGGAAAACATGGACCCTGATGAAGAACCCATAGATAACCCAAATGTTACTGGTGTACTAGCAACAACCGGAGCGGCTGCCGAGGTTGCTTCAAATGGGAATGTTGGTGTTGAAGATGAACCAAACTTTACAGCAGGTACTGAAGAGATGACGATAAAGCAGTACCAGTAGAGCTAAGATGGTAAAGAAATTGGATGAAAATTATTTGACCTTGTTAGATCTGTTACAGTAAGACTTATCTGAGATGTTCATGATTGTTTGAACATAATTAGACATTGTAGAGATTCCTTTCTTGATTGTCTGTAACTTTGATTTTTAGTTGCATAATGTGAGATTGAGATATTGATGAGAATCTTTTTGTTAGGGTCGTCTAAAGAGCGTTGGAGGTATTCTTGTCATAGTACATCAAAGATAGGAGGCTCAACAACATTGTCTACAGAAATCCGCATCAAGAAGTAATACCTACGTGACCTTGCATAGATGAACAGGCTTATAATAGTTATAGCAATTATAATAGAGACCCCTTAAACGACGTTCTTATTGCTTAAGCTAAGATAGGCGTCGAAAACCAGGTATGGATAGATTCATCTTAATGGTAGTAGTCATAGACGAAGGTTAAGTAATTGTAGAACGATTAGAGAAATGCCAAAAAGTATAATTTTGAATAGTAACAACTTCTTCCTCCGTTGTAAGTGCCATCTAAAACTTAGGTCAGCACTGTTCGCTGAAAGGTGCGTAGAGAAGCTACAATATCATCTCATAAACCCGATATAACAACGCTTATCAGATGTGATGCAGGACTACCGTGAACTAATGTTAGCAAGATCTTCGAAATAGTACTAAAATTCCCAGACATAACCTATTTGTCGAAGCTGAGATAGAGAGCCTCTAGGATTCATATGTTTACCAGATCTGAAGCGAAAGCATGTAAAAATTTTGTACCTGTTAAGTTAATAGTAAAACATCCATAGTTGGAGTTTCATTACGTGTCTAGTTTAGATGTCAGCGTTATCTCGTGGTCACTCGTTGTCAGAGATTGTACCTTGAGCGACTACAGCTGGACTGACACTGAACAGGTAAGTAGATTTCTAACTCTTTGTTCTAAAAACTCAAGCCTATGTATTTTACAGAGTATGAAAAAGTAATAAGAATGTCTCCTTAAAGAAAACAAAACCTCTATTCGAATAGATTATTTTATATTTGAATTGAACTGGAAAGATTCCTTCTGTTCGAATAACTTTTAATGTTGTTTGAATATTTTGCAACAGTTTGAATTGTATTCGAATATAATTATTTTTTTTCGAATAATTTTCAACAGTTGCATTTCTATTCGAATAGATTAATTATTGTTCGAATTACTTTCATCAGTTGATTTCTATTCGAATAGATTAATTTCTATTCAAACAGAGTCTGTGTTTTCTGCTTTCCTTCATAAGACATACTTATGTTTTCTCAAAGACTCACTTCTTGAAAACCTATTTTTTGTAAGGGCTTGTTCTTTTAGAGTGAAGAGAGATCTATCCTTGAGAGATTCAAGAGAGAATCAAATTACTCAAATCGTGAATCAATCAATTGATCAAGAAACCCAATTCATACATTGAAGAACTGGATTGAAGAACTTGAGTGATTCAAGATTAGGAGCTTCGACGAGAGATTGGAGCGAGGCGTTGCGAGAATGTAGAATTGGTTGCTAGGAGCTTGATTAGAAGAGAGGTAACCATGGGATGTGTTTATTGAGTCTGCAAGTAGTCAAATTCTTGTAATTTTATTTCAATAGTGGATTGTTTAACTGTCAAGTAATTCAATAGCGACCTGTGGGTTTTTTTCCTGAGAAAGGTTTCTCGCAGGGTTAAAAAAAAATTGGCCTTGTCTTTAATTTCCTATTGCGTGTTGACACTAGATAATTTTCCAACTTGTTTTAGGTTAATCTTTGACCATTAATTCAAAGGAATTAGAACCCTTTCGATTTAGACCTAAAACGATCGAAATTGGTTAGTCTCAGGCGACTAAGAATTTTCAAATATTAGTAATTGAAACTAGTTGAGCATCTGGAACCAGACCTCCCAAGCTCAATGTAAAAAGTTTTTCCAAATTGTGAAACGAACTGCTTCATTGGCGTGAAATGAACTGCTTCGTTGGCATGAAATGAACTGTTTTGAAGGTGTGAAACAAACTATTTTGAAAGAGTGAAACGAACTGCTTCGGGGTTGTAATAAGAACTGCTTTGATGGCGTAAAACAGACTATATTGTTGGCGTGAAATGAACTGCTTCGTGGTTGTGATACGAACTATTTTGTTGGCGTGAAACATACTGTTTTGTTGGCGTGAAACAAACTGCCTCGTTGGCGTAAAACAAAGTGCTTTGTGGTTGTGATATGCACTGCTTTGTTGTTGTAATACGAACTGCTTCGTATATCGCTTTTAAAGACTGAATACCAATCTTAATTTGATAAGATCTTCACAGAGCAGAGAATTCTCTAGGAGGCGTAAACATAGTCGAATTAGGAGACCACTTTGCAAAATACGAGTCGAAAGTGTTGAGAATCGAGGTAGCTACTCTCTCCTTTCTAACAAGAACGATACATGGAAATCGCCAACTCAAGTAGTAAATCAACAAAGAACAATATAAATGACACAAAGATTTTCCCAGAGGCGGGAAGTGGAAAATCCTTGCGGATGAAAAACCACTCCCACGAACAATCCACTATGAAATTCAAAGATTACAATTCGATCTCTTAAGCTTTCTCAAAGCCTTTCAGTGGAGTCTCTTCAAACCCTAACACTTAAGGTTAAACTCATAAGATATATTAGAAACTAACCTAAGACTTCCTTATAAACATGGGAAGTCATTACAAAAGAATAGGCTTAAAGTACGGAACACGAGGCATACAAACGACCCTTAACGAACTTCCCAAAATTTGTCTTCCAAAATGCATTCGAATAGACATATGTTCTATTTGAACAACAGCAGTTGTATTTGAATAAACATGAATTGTATTCGAACAAATTAAGTTCTAAGGGTTTCTGTTTGAATAAACAAAAGTCTATTCGAACAAAACATTCACATATTCGAATAGATTTAAAGTTTATTCAAACAAACTTCTGTCTGCCTCTCTCTGTTTGAATAGACTCTTATAAGCTCTGTTCAGCCTTTTCTTCACCTGTCTTTGATCCTAGCTCGTTCCACGAGCTCCGATAAACCTCAAAATTGATATGAGTTCATTCCTAACAATCTCCCACTTGAAATCGAATTTATAGTAACCCATCTCCAGATCTCCAAATGAATTTCTCGCTCTAACCGGACCTTTAATCTTGAAGACCCACAAAAGTTGTACATGTCATCAACTTTTGAAAAACCACCACCTTCGTAAAAATATCGGCCGGATTCACATTAGTGTGAATCTTCAACAAGCTTCAACACACCGTCCTCGAGGAGCGAGCGAATATAGTGATACCGAATATCAATATGCTTGGTCCTAGAGTGAAAAACCGAATTCTTCGTTAAGTGTATAACGCTTTGACTATCACTATACAACTTAGGAGAAAATTGTTCCATACCAAGCTCTTTCATCAACCCTTTGAGCCAAACCATATATTTTTACGCTTCTGTAGCTACAATATATTCCGCCTCCGTCATAGACAAAGCTATAATCTTTTGTAGCCAAGAAACCCATGTAACTATACCGCGTCCCATTGTAAAAACGAAACCACTAGTGCTCTTCCACCTATCCATATCACCCGCCATATCAAAATCAACAAAACCCTGTAAGCATATCTAAGAACCCCCATAACATAATGTCATATCTTGAGTCCCCTTTAGATACCTTAGTATCCATTTCACAGCTCTCAAATGCTCCTTGCCTGGATTACTCA
The DNA here is from genome assembly GCA_014058105.1 of Kingdonia uniflora. Taxonomy (NCBI): domain Eukaryota; kingdom Viridiplantae; phylum Streptophyta; class Magnoliopsida; order Ranunculales; family Circaeasteraceae; genus Kingdonia; species Kingdonia uniflora. Next base: position 1,222,046 of record JACGCM010002404.1, read on the forward strand.
TATATCTACTCACAACTCCCACTGCTTGGACAATGTCTGGTCTTGTACAAATCATAGCATACACTAGGCAACCAACTGCGGATTGATAAGGAACCTTCTGCATCTCATCGCGATCCTTCTACTTCTTCGGGCAACAATCCTTTAATAATTTAAAGTGACTTCCCAATGGTGTACTAACAACCTTAGAACCATCCATATTAAACCGCTTAAGTACTTTGCCGATGTACTCCGCTTGAGACAACTTCAATTCTCGCCGCTTTCTGTCCCTTGTAACACGCATGCCAATAACTTGTTTTGCCGTACCCAAGTCCTTCATAGAAAACTCTTGGGATAACTGTTCCTTCAACTCAACTATCTCTCCCATGTCGGCACTTGCTACCAACATATCATCTACATACAGAAGTAGAATAATATATGAGTTCCCTGTATTATTTATAAAACAACAGTGATCTGCATTGCTCTTCGAATAGCCATTTCATGACATGAAGTGTTTAAACTTCAAATACCATTGTCTCGGTGCTTGTTTTAAACTGTATAAGCTCTTCGTGAGCCTGCACACAAGATCTTCTTTCCCTTTAACCGAATACCCTTCTGGCTGCTTCATATAAATTTTTTCATCAAGGTTACCGTGAAGAAATGTTGTGTGGACATCTAATTACTCAAGATGCAAATCTTCAACTGCAACTACATTCATCACAACCCGAATAGTAGACATCTTCACAATAGGAGCAAAAATCTCACCGAAATCAATACCTTCTTTCTACTGAAAGTCCTTCACCATAAGTCTAGCCTTGAATCTCCTTAAACTGTCAGATTCCTGCTTTAGTCTGTATACCCACTTGTTGTGCAATGCTCTCTTCCCTTTCGATAACCGAACTAAATCCTAAGTTCGATTAACTGATAATGACTGCATCTCATCATCCATAGCAAGCTCCCACTTGTTCTTGGCTTCCACATCTAAAGCCTCCATGTAACTTTTAGGTTCACCACCATCTGTAAGTAACAAGTTATTTAAGGAGTTAACGTACCTTACCAGAATTCTTCCAACTCTCGGCTCCTTTCTAAGTGCTATTGGAATGTCTAGGTCATTAGGTTCCTCATTTTGATCTGGTGCATCAGACCCAACAACGACTTCTTCATCATCCTCTCAAGAGGGTTCATTATCTTTAATGTCAACACTTTTCGCTGCTTCACTTCGACTTCAATTCCATAGGTACTTTAAAGTCTTTATATAAGACTTTCTCATTGAATGTAACGTTACGGCTCCGAATAACTTTTCGATTCTTCACATCCCAAAACCAATATCCAAACTCATCACCACCGTATCCAATGAATATGCACTTCGTCGACTTTGCATCTAACTTGGTCCTTGTATATGAATTATCAAGCACATGTGAGGTACAACCAAAAATACGCAAGTAATGTAGGTTTACCTCTTTACTGATCCATGTTTCTTCAGGAAGTCCAAAATTCAAAGCCATTGAAAGTCCACTGTTAATCAAGTATGCCGCCGTACTAACCGCATCTGCCCAAAAACACTTTGGCAATCCAGCGTTGAGTCTCATATTCCTCACTCTTTCATTTATTATTCCGTTCATGTGTTCTGCAACACCATTTTGTTACGGTGTTTTAGGAATAGTCTTTTATCTTCTAATCCTGTTTGATGTGTAAAAGTCTTTAAACTCGTCCCTACAGTATTCGCCCCCGTTATCCGACCTGAGATACTTCAGTTACAAACCGGTTTCATTTTTAACTAGAGCCCTCCACCTCTTGAATTTATCAAACATATCTGACTTGTTCTTCACGAAGTAGACCCATAGTTTACGAGTAGCATCATCGATAAAAGTAACGTAATAATGAGAACCACCAGTTAGCCCCCAAACATCTGTGTGAACAAGATCCAGCTTTCTTGGTTTCCTTGATCTTCTAGATAATTTGAAACTGACCTTCTTCTATTTTGCAAGAACATACTATTCACAAAACTTTAGATCAACATCAGCAAGACCCTCTAGCTTTCCCTTTATTACCATTATCTTCATCCCCTTTTCACTCATGTGACCGAGCCGTTTGTGCCAATAACTTATATCAATCCCCGGAGTAGCCGTACAAATAGTAGAAATTGTGTTTTGCGTTGTATACAACGTTCCTTGTCGCAAGCCTCGAGCTACCAACATAGCTCCCTTTGCAACCTTCCAGAAGGTTGTACTAAAGGTACTTACGCATCTGCCATCATCCGCCAATTTGCTAACTGATATAAGGTTACGCCCCAATTTAGGTACAAGTCGTATATTATGTAAAACCAATGTTCCCCCTGAAGGCAACAACAACCTAGTATTTCCCTTTACAGTAATATTGTGTACACTCTTATCTACAAGAAAGACCGTACCGAAGTCTCCTTTAACAATATTAGTTAGAAAACCTACGTTCGCAGTTGCATGGAAAGAGGAACCCGAATCAACTATCCAAGATTCATTCACATCATCGCATGACAGTAGTAGAGCCTCGTTTGAACTAACCTCCTCCTCATCATTAATCTTCTTAGAAGAAGAAGAGTTACAATCTCGCCTGAAGTGACCCTTCTTTCTACAAGTCCAACACGCACGAGGCGACTGAGATTTTCTTCTTGACTGTGATCGACCCTTTCTAAATTTTAGCCCTTTTCCGTAAGACCTCCCTCTTTCCTCGACGTTCAACATACTATCGTTTGAACTCGAAGAGGGTTCAGATGTTTTACGTCTATTATCTTCACTCATTATCAACGAGACTATGGTGTTAAATTTGATGTCTTCCTTCCCTGATAAGTTGCTCATAGCTGTAATGAACCCTTCTCAGCTCTCTGGCATCTGCCCTTAAAGAGCCCACGCTCTCACCTCCTCAATAAAAGTAATTTTAACAGGTTCCAGTTGAGCATGTATGGTATTGAACTCACTGATATGAGCTTGCATACTACCATTATCCTTCATCTTCAAAGTAAACAAGTGCCGTAAAAGGTGTACCTTATTTTCTCCAGACGGTTCTGAGTACATAGCGGACAACGTCTCTATCAAACCCTTCGTAGTCGTAACTTTGGAGATCATGTGCAGAATCTGAGATGACAACGCTAACCTAACGGTTCCAAGTGCCTTGCGATTCAATTGCGCCCACTTATCAACATCGCATTCTGCTGGTATCATCTCAACTCTACCCATTGGTAAATCGAGATCCTTCTGATAGAGGTAATCTTCTATCTGCATCTTCCACACCCCAAAGTTTGATCCATTAAACTTCGTGATCTTCAACTTTTCTTGATCGGCCATCGCTCTTCACCACACAAGCCTAACACTCGCTCTGACACCAATTATTAAGAATTGAGGTAGCTACTCTCTCCTCTCTGACAAGAACGATACGCAGAAATCGCCAACTCAAGTAGTAAATCAACAAAGAACAACATAAATGATACAAAGATTTTCCCTGAGGAGGGAAGTGGAAAATCCTTGCAGATAAAAAACTACTCCCATGAATAATCCACTATGAAATTCAAAGGTTACAATTCGATCTCTTAAGCTTTCTCAAGGCCTTTCAATAGAGTCTCTTTAAACCCTAACACTTAAGGTTAAACTCACAAGATAGATTAGAAACTAACCTATGACTCCCTTATAAATATGGGAAGTCATTACAAAAGAATAAGCTCAAAGTACGGATCACGAGGCACACAAACGACCCTTAGCGAACTTCCCAAAATTTGTCTTCCAAAGTGTATTCGAACAGACATATGTTCTATTCGAACAACAACAGTTGTATTCGAATAAACATGAATTATATTCAAACAAATTAAGTTATGAGGGTTTCTGTTCGAATAAACAAAAGTCTATTCACACTGAACATTCACATATTCAAATAGACTCAAAGTCTATTAGAACAAACTTCTGTCTGCCTCTCTCTGCTCGAACAGACTAAGAGTCTATTCAATCAGAAGCTCTGTTCAGCCTTTTCTTCACCCATCTTCGATCCTAGCTCATCCCATGATCTCCGATGAACCTCAAACTTGATTCGAGTTCATTCCTAACATAAAGTGTGTTGAAGTGGCGACCCATCATACGATGAAGGCGACTCGAACAACTGTGTGCGAACTTGCAATAGTCGCCGCGCTTACAATTTCCTTTACGGAATAGTACTTGAGCGCAAGATATATGGAGAGACTTGATATCTGCCTGAACGAAACTCGTCGCACGAATAAGCGTTGACAGCTATATCACTCTCTAAATTGATATTGTTTGAAGGAATGTAAAATATAGTTACATGCATCTCCACAAATGAGAATTTGAACACAATGATAAAAGCTCCTATCGTCAAAGATATCGCCTCTTATAGTACGATCTCGTGATTCTGTGACCATTTTTTTTATCGGAATCGACTCTTGATTCGCGTCGATTTACCTCTTGGAGCAACGAATTGAGCGCAGTTCGCTTGTGATTTCGATTTGCTTATGGTACTAGATGGGGCTGCAACACCGAACCCAAAAATGTAACTATTTCCTGAGCCAAAAACTTATTTGCCACAATAAACAACTGGAGCGGTTGCCGAGGTTTCTTAAATGGGAATGTGATTGTGCGAAGATTAGGAGATTTTCCATTTACTTGAGAAAATCGAGCACGAATCCTCAAGATTGAAGTGAGTTGAAGAAGATCGACTGTGACGATTTGAGTACGAGAAAAACCTTCAAGCTCAAATCAAAGAGAGTGAGTAAGAGATCTCATTGTTGAGGTCGATCCAAGATCAGCCATTATTGAGGTCGATATAAGTTCGACTCAAAGAGAGAGACTAAGTAACCTCGACGAAATACAATAACAACATCCCGAGCAGAGTTACCACTTGTCAAAGCATCCCAAATCACTTAAACAGACGATGCGAACAATCGCTTCGACGATGCTGGTGGTGGTGTTATCTGAATCAGAATCAGATGGTGGAGAGAGGTTTAGGGTTTTCGATGCCATTAGAGATGAATTAGAGCTATCAAAATTGCAACTATTTGACTCTCCAATTAGGTATGAATCGGAGACGTTTTTGGGCGAAATTGGGAGAAATAATGAATGATTGTTATCCTCTCTATCTTACTTTAGAGAAGGTGTAAGAAAGAGAAAGAAACTTTGAGAACCTGCAACCTGGTAGGCTGGCTCGGCCATTCTAATGATGAAATGGTACTTGTAATTTCCGAGAATAGTAGCTAACTGTCTCAATTCGAATAGCCTGGAAGTGTACTATGGTCTTAAAGCGTCATTCTGTAAAGGGATAATCAGCTCTTTATGAGACAATGGGTTTGAGAACTTCGTTCCCACAGACAGTGCTAAATGTAATGGCTTAATTTTGGGATTCGGACTTAGCCTTTACACCAAATGTGTCTAGAACGCTTAAGAACAGTAAACAATAATCAACAAAATAATTTAGTGTGAAAAACCTTTGAATAAGTTAAAAGCCACGACCTCTCTTAAGAATTTTGAGAAAGAGAAGATGATCTTACTGAAGTTGCTAACTTATTGCAACGAGCACTCTGAGTATATGGAATTTTGGAGTAGGGATTCTTCTATATAGAATTGCCTCCCCTGATCTGTAGTTCTCTGGTTCTATTTATACGTCTTATAATATGACCGTTTGATGATCATTAATATTCTTAATGGTGGACGTTACAAAGTGTATGTAAGATATTCTTTAACCAGATAGTGTAACGTTCTGACATCTGTTGTTGTACAACGGCTCTATTTGATGACTGTACACTTGCATAAATCGAATTGCTGATGTGAAGGTCGAAAGCGATGACTCGAACTGAGGAATATTGAATATGATTTTAGTAGAGTTTCCTGTATGTTGATGAGGTCGAGGATGAGGCTTTGAGTCCGAGCTACGAAATAAGCTATTACAACTACGTAACGGCTTGAGTAACTTCTTTTCTTTGTCACTGCTCCATAATGTGTCTTCCATAAATGTGTCACTTGTATGTTGACTAGGTCGAGTGGTCGTATGATGGTCAAAGATGAGGCTTGAGTCTGAGGTGCGGATTAAGCACCTTACAAATCCCGTCAACTTCAGCAAAAAAGATTTCAGATAAGTTAGGATTTCCAACTTATCTTAAGTAATTGAAAGTGGGGTATCATTACTAAAAATAACTTTTTATAAATGGAAAAGCAAACAAACTTATTTGACTTATTTGGTTAGTTAAGTTAAATAAGTTAATTAAGTAAAACAAACAAACAACCTCTAAAGTAAGATAGCTCGCATTTTCATCCCCCTTTTGGTAGTAGTAAGAAAACTCGCCTTTTCATCCCCCATCACGAAGTGCCCCGAGAATGAAGTGAGCAAGGAAATTCCTCGACTGGCAAGGAAGCATAGCCACTGACTACATGAATTCCTAACACTCTCGAGGCTGTGAAAAGTAAGCCATGCAAGTTTTATGCGGGTGCCCTTTAATTTTGATTTGGAATCTATTAGCCTCACAACGTATTTGTAAAAAAAAAATGTGGAAAAAATATAAATAAAAATTGTAAACATCAATGTGGCCACCTCACAATATCGACTTTCCGCAGATGCAGGCCACCACTATGAATATTCCGGCTCAAAATTGAAATTCTGTTGAGCTAATCGGGTTGCTACCCTTGAAAACACCTGGATATGAAGAAAAATGAAATGAAATATTTTTGACATATAAGTTGGATAATTCTTCTATCCTTCATCTCAGCCAAGTAAACTCAACCCTTGTATAGTTGACTCTATATATGACTTATTTCATACAGTTTGATACTAAAATGGAGAACAAGTGTGAATCTAGTCTTGATATCGGAGATGAGATGATTGAACCCCATGAGTCTCTTTTCTTAGTTTTAGCTTATCTCAACTTGTTTGAGCTTTTAACAATAACCAAAGTTTGCAAATCACTAAGAGATGCAGTTCACAATGATGTTTTATTATGGCTGGATATCATCGTGGAGCCACCTTTGAACTCACGGATTACTGACTATAATCTTCGTGAAGTTACGTCCAAAGCACAAGGGAGATTGAGAACTTTGGGTCTACTGAACTGTGTGAGAGTTACAGATGATGGGCTTCAACGGGTCGTAGACGATAATCCTCATATCAGCAAGGTAACTATGATGAAATAGAATGATGTATTATTTCTGATTATGATGATCTAATTGTGTCTTATGGAGAATGATTTAAGATAAGGTATAATTGGTTAGAAATAATATTACCTATCTAGACGCCTTTTTTTAATTTGAGTCACTAGTGTGTAACTGTAGCCTATGTAATTGGCGTGCTTCACGGGAAGCCAATTAGAATAGAGTCCTACTAAGGAACAAACGATTTTGGTCCGTTTAGTTCGTTGTGTTCTTCATAGAAATGGCTCGATTTTCTGTCATAAACATCTGCAAAATAACAACACTGACTGATCTGGTAATTTTGTGTTTGAAATTGTGAATTGCAGCTTTATGTACCAGCATGCACCGGAATGACACCCAATGGCCTTGTGACTATCATAACAAGGCTTACTGAGAGAAGCAACGACTTAAAGTTCCTGAGATTACGCAATTGCCACAACATGACCAAAGAACACCTTGAAACTCTTACTTCATGTCTCAAACTAAATCCAGTGCAACAAGAGCAACAATGTCAGCCCAACATGTTTCTCCAAAATCGACTATTTTCACCCATGAAGAAACTTGATACGAATCCCCAATTGACGTAGAAGTATGTCCAAAATGCAACGAGGTGCAGTTGGTGTTCGACTGCCCAAGGGAAAGTTGTAGGGAAAAGAGGAGGAGACCATTGAGTGAATGTAGAGGATGTTATATTTGCATTCCGAGGTGTGAAGGGTGCGGGGGTTGCGTTAACTCTGAAGATTTGGTGGAGACTACTTGTTTGGATGTCTTATGTTTGGATTGTTGGCTTCAGCTACCAAAATGCAATATGTGCAACAAACCTTACTGCCCTCGACATGCTCATCAGAATGGAAGTGAGGCTCAATCTTCGGGGTTTGTCTGCGATGTTTGTTTGTTAGAAACGCAGACGGGAAAGGTCTTCAGGTCTTGGAAAAACTATGATTGAGAGAAGTTTATCAGATTGGGACTATAAGGTAATATACATTGTCCAAAATTTGGCTCATTTTGGAGATAACCTCTCAAAAAATTTTAAGCGAGATAACCTGTAAGTTGTACGTGTATTTGTAAAACGGGAAAAGCATTAGAGTTCTGTGTATGTTTTGCTCTAGTTGTAAATGAATTAATCGTGGCCTAATATTCAAGAACAAGTTTCTTGGCTAAATGGGGTTCGAAACCCATAATATCTCCAAAAATTGCGAAGACAAGTGCAAAAATTTAAGTTTGCCAAGAGGATCCCTGATTTAAGGGGTGAAGAAGATAGTTGTTTCTAGAGATGCTGTGTTAAAATTGAGAGCTTGGTGCTTAATGTTCATGATCTACTACTGGTAGTAATATCAACTAACTCCTCAGAAACTTGGCAATTGATCGATATGAAAGACGCTACACGATCTACTATAGTGATCATTAAACTATATTAACGATTGCAACTACTCATTAGGAAATCACAATGACTAGCAGACTCTTTTCTCAAGCTAAATATTGCATCTGCATGTTATTATTACATGCCATCTATTCCGTGGTTCTTGAACTTTCAGTCATTGATGATAATTACATAGAAACGTCAATTAGTCTTATTATTTCCACTTTCGGCAAATTACATATTTCATAAATCTGATTATGACAAGCAACAGAACCAAACCCAGCTTATGCATTTTTCTACGAGTCTTAAGTAACTTCGCGAATCTGAAACTCAAAGCATCCATCCTGGAATGAAGCCATTAACATTTTGAGTTTGGGGTGCAGCGTTCATGTATTCCGTATTGTATCTGTAACCACATAGCAGGTCGATGAGAAATGTAGTTAGGTTAGCAATAACAACATCCTTTTGCCCAAGGTAGTCTTTAGAAATAGAAGGGTGATAAAAAGTTACCCGATTCTCAAGTTGGAATTACATTCCAAGGGTTGGAAGAACCTCTCTGTTTGAGATGACTGGCGGTTGTATAGAACATTTTGTCCGCCAGCTTCCCATGACATTCGAAGTGATTTTTCTGGACTCTCTTCCAACTGCATATAAGAAAGTTTACACCCCCAATTTGTTCCGTTTAGATATAGGATCATGAGAAATGCGTAAAAGGTAAAGGTGATAGACCAGGAGAAACAATCCCTCCGAAAAGTACTATGCCTTGGAATAAACATTACAGAAAAGTGTAAAGCAAAAGAACTCTTATTCTAGCAATAAAGCGTAAGAACTCGATAACATAAATCTAGAAATATTTGTTGTTACTCGATAACATAACTCTAGAAATATTTGTTGCAGTAACAAGAATGTATGGAATGGACCATGAAGATATAAAGATCAAGAACTCCAATAGAGCTACAATATGAAAAGCTTGTCAGAAATAAGCTTGCAGCTTGGTTTGGGGAATTAGAAAACATGATATGCGCATAGTAGGTATACCAACAAGTATGGTTACATTAACAAACAAACAAAATTGCTTGCTTTTCGAAATGGTACTCGGGTTGAGTGGGGTGCAGAAAAATAAGCAAATATCATCATTCTTATTAGTAAAATAAATTACGGTACCTTACTCCGTAAGGCTCTATTAGTTTGTTGCATCATTTGTTCCTGCAGAAATAGTAACAAGTTTGGATAAAGTAAATATAGATGTACTGATATACAAGCATACACATATGTAAGCACATACATATAATTGTGTTTTAGAGCAGATTGCAGTACCTGTCTTTGAAGATCGGATAATTGATCAAGCATGCGCTGAGTCTGCAAATCATGTTGTAATTACCAGTTAAAACAAAAATTACAGAGAATATCTGGAAAGTAATACTTTTCAAGTTAAATGATGTCTGTTCTATGATTCTCTCGATGGTTAATAACTTGTACAACATTCATAGTAAGAATTACCTCTTCTTAAGGTATTTTTCATATGCTGCAAAGGTGACCTGTTTGGTCCAGTTTATCTCCTGGCCTGGTAACAAAATTAAGAAGCCTATCCATTCCACTTGGAATGAAAAAAAGACACATCCAAGTTGTCTCCAAACATTGAAATAGTAGGATCTAACATACCATAACGTAAATGGCATAAACAAAGTTGCACCAAGAACATTGCTCAATTTAATCAATATCGACCCAGTTAATCTGACTTATTCGGTATTACTCGTGGAATTTAAGGATCATTAGTGGAGTCGCCAATTAGTAGATACTTTGTTACTTTTGCAGTTGAAAAGCCTGTATTATCAAAAGGTGAAATTATTTAGGATGACAGGGTCAATGGGGAGTCCAAACTAAGTCAAATGTGTAAACCAGATGAGAATGGATAAGACCGATATATATCGTATGTTTCCATTGGATGGTCATTACAAAGTTGAATGTCCAAATAGGCTTTGGATAATTGTGAGGGCATTCCTAGATTCGGTGGAGTTCACTTATGGCTTAAATCCGTAGGTAATGTTCTGGAGGTTTTCCAATAAATTTCATTTCTGTAGCTGGAGATTATATTAAGGTAAAAGGGTTGTTAAGACCCCAGAGAGTGGTGTGTAATTACTAGTATTTTGTGGCCTTGACTTTTTTTTTTGTCTTTGTTTATGTTTATATTGCCATTGTGTTCGATCCATTGTGCGCTTTTACACTCAATCAAGATGATTAAAAAGATAGTCGGCGGGATTGCAAGACACAATCAAGTCAAACCTACTCTGCCCGGGGGAATTCTACTCAGTTGTCATATATCTTGAATCGTCAAGCAAAAATAGAAAGGGATATGAAGAAGCCCATTAGATACTCTCCCTTTTTTGGAGTTAAATGATCCTATACACTTGGGGTGAAGTTCATTACAACTATAACAAACCCTAATTATCTTTCGTTACCTTTTCCAGTTTTTTTAATTTTATTTAAGTAAAAGAGAACCTGGGAGACATTTGTGGCATACTATTATTTGTAACATAATGGAAAAAAGAAAATTTAAATGCATATTAAGACAAACATCACTGGGTCCGATATGTTTGAGATGGTGTGACGAAATTTCTTTTTCTGATCATCATGAATTCTTTCATCCCTGTCTCCAGTTGTTTTCTCCCCCTTCATCTGGTTTGAGACCTGAATATTCCTTTTGTAGAAACTTATGATCTGTATCCCTTTCTTGGTTGCCTAGCTAGTTTATTTGATTTGATCAGTTCATTGGGTCAAGCAGCTTATCCTTTTAAGTAAGATATAATGAAGATGATGATCATGGTCTTAGTGTAACTGTATGAAAACATAAAACAAAAGGGGATCCCTAGGTTACCTTTGTTGATCTGACTTGCCTTAAGGACATATCCAGTTGTTTTTCAAGCTGCTCGAGCTCCTTTACATTTAATGGGCCCAAGTCCTCCCCGAGCAAATTTCTACATATACATGATCAATAGTTTTACTAACATTATTGGCCTAAATTGAATGATCTATATCAGTTTCATTCCTCACCTTCTAGCCAAAAGAACTCAATATATAAATGCAAATATAACTCACCTTTCAGTTCGTTGCAGAAGCTCGACTCTAGCTTTTAGTCTCAAATATTCATGATAGCTTCTCTCCTGAGGGACATGAAAATGATAATGCCTTGTCAGAAGTTATGAAGCCAGGAGTGCTCACGGAAGTGAAGTAATTTTCGAACACGAATACAAAATGTTTTTAGATGTACTACTATGGCCATCTCTCAAAAGAAAAGGATGCCACTTAATTATAGAACTGGAAAGGAGATCAGATAGATACCTGGGGGTCCCTTATAGGATTGTGAGCTTCCATTGAACTGGGACTGCTCCTTTCGTACCTCTCCAGTGTCTTTTGCATACCATTGGCACTATATATATACCACAAAATAGTTATCATTTCCAACGATCAACATATTCTAAAAGAGCTAGCTAACACGAATAACACTATATCCAATAATAGATATGATGATTACTGTAATAAAAGATCAGCTAAAACCCTAAATTGGCTCTTGGGCTTGCACTAACTGTAGAAAAATGAGGTAAAAATGCACTTCACTCTTCAAAATTGCAAAATATTGATGTTACATGGGCTCGGCCAAGTAGATTACTTTCTTACCCATGGCCTTCAACGATGGATGGGCAAAATCTAAAGTCAGTTCATTGCAAAATATTTGAAACGGGGAAGTAAATAGTCCTTTGGTGAGCGCATATGGATTTTGATCTCACTTGGATATAGAATATATATTTGAGGTCTACCATAAGTATCTTTTCTTCTGAAGAAATACTATGACGTAAACTCTCAACGCGGAAGCTAAATCGAGAAGTCTTTTATGCTAAAATCAACTTAAAACTAAATTAGGGCTAAACCTTGAACTTTATTCAATCACAACAAGAAATAAACTTATACCACCCACCTCAACCCTAATCCTCCTACAATAACAAGTCCATACCTCTCCAAATTAGAATCTAATTATACTTTAAAATAAAAGCATCTCTAATAGTTAAACCATTAATCTTAATAAGCTAAAATAAGAACACCTTCAACGAGTGGATGCATACATCAAACCGTCTATCTTCGAAAAAATTTAACCACGAAATTAAATCGGGTGTACCTTGGTAACACATTCAAAATCATCAAACTCGTCTTGCATGTCAAAATCAACAATTTCATATGCCTTAAGCTTTAACCCTCGGATCCTACCTCAAAACTTGCCATATCCAGTCAATGTTCCAATTAATGTTGCGACAATGTTTTTACAACTTCTCCTTAAACCAAAACCTAGCAAACGACGTGCTCCAAAAATTATTTGTAATTTTTGTGTCGCTTGACTTACATAACGAGCTTCAAATTTCTTCCAAGTTGTAATTAAAAAAATCTGACTAAACATGAAACGAACAAAAAAAAATTCTTTTTTATTTACTAGAAATCACTGTAGCATACGACACATAAATTACTGTAGCAGGCGCCAAAATCACTGTAGCAATCGTAAAATAATGTAGCAGAAGCAAGAACACTGTGGCGAATCACTGTAGCAGTGCAGAAAAACAAAATCCCAATCTTCAGAACTGTTTCTTAGAATTCAAATCACGAATCAAGAGATAATCACTCTAAGAAACACCGTGAAAACCCAAAAATTAATCTCGCTCTAATGCCAATTTGACGTAAACTCTCAACGTGGAAGCTAAATCGCAAAGTCTTTTATGCTAAAATTAACCTAAAACTAAATTAGGGCTAAACTTTGAACTTTATTCAATCACAACTAAGAAATAAACTTACACGACCCTAATCATCCTACAATATCATACCCTACCTCTCCAAATTAGAATCTAATTAAGACTTTAAAATAAAAGCATCTCCAATAGTTAAGCCTTTAATCTTAATAAGCTAAAATAAGAAGACCGTCAACGAGTGGACGACATGCACTAGGAGATGTTCACATCATAATATGTTTTCTCGACATATTTCTATAGTAAATAATGACTGAGTCAGATACAGTTACTAAGGAAATGATAAAAGAAAGAAATGCTTTTCTAGACATCAAAGGCCTAACGAAGGATTGGCCAAAATAAATATCTAGTTTTGGAACAATATCTCAAAAACATTCCCACTAAGTTCATTGTTAAGACACTAATATGCACTTTCACTAAAGCCTAGAGGATTTTCTGTAAGGATTCATATTATTTGCTATCAAAGCATCGCCAGAATTCGAGCTTCCACACCTACTTTTAGTTAAGTTGGGCAACGCTATGTTCTTGAGCCAAGGGGCATCTGAACAACTTAAGATTGTCATGAAAGGTATGAAGTTGCCTATTGTTAAAATTGTTCTCGTGCATTCTGTAGGTAAAATAGGATGATCTGCTCAAAAGACAGCAATTATCCTAATTAAGTTGGTTACGACTGAAACAATTTTATTTTCTTTCAAGAGTTCAGCTGAAATGTAGATAATATAATCTATAGAAAAACATGTTTCATAATACACCCTTCTATACTTTTTGTGGTAATCTATGTCAAATAACTATATGTTGCATTATTTTGAGTTCACAGGGAGATAAACGTATATAAAAGACTCTAGGAATACATGCAAATGACTTCACATATCCAAGTCTAATGCAGGAACTAGGTCTTTATGAAACTAGCGTTTCTAGGTTTGTGCAATCACTGTTTAAGGGTACACATGGAATAAAATGTGATAGGAATAATAGTCGTGGCCGTAGTGGGCATCCCCTAAGGAGCCGGCCCTAACGAAGCCCTCATTGTTTATATTTTCAACTATTTTTATATTAGAATAATGCCTATTTTTCAGGGAAGTGTTTTTAGAAGGTGGAGGAATCCTAGTTCTATAAAGAATTCCTAGGGTAGAAGGTAAGGAAGGTAGAGTTTTGGAGAAGAAACCTTAGCTAAGTAGAGGGATGTAGTTTATTTTAGTCTTTAATTCAATCAAAATAGTTTATCTTTCTAGTTAATCGCTTTCGCATATTTAACTTTCTATCAATTGGTATCAGAGCGAAGTTCATTCCGTGGGCATTTATTATTATTATTGACTCTTACAGTAATTTCGGCATCTGATACAGTAATTTCTGTATTGCTACAGTAATTTCCGTATCTGCTATAGTGATTTCTGCGCCGCTACAGTAATTTTATTTTCAGTAATTTTCGTTCTGTGAGTAAGAGATGACAAATTTTAGTTATGCAATGTATGCTCAAGCTATTGTACGAATCACAGAGATTAAGGCAGGTATAAGAAAAAATGGGTCGATTAAATTCGATGGAGGAAACTCAAGTATAATCCAGCACAAAGAATCAACGGAGAGAGAGAGACTCAACGGGTGATTACTATTATGAGTGGAGAAAGCAATATTGCGTTACGAAATTCACGAACAAAATCCCACAATGAGATCGCGGTTTTGGGGTGTAAAACCTACCCAATTGAAGTTCCTAATCATCATGAGATTCAACCCAAGAATACCCAAATCATGCTGACTCCATTGCCGCGAATTCGCCAATCGGAGAGAGGTCTCCATTAACCGGCAAACCGGATCCAATGCCGGCAACAACAAGAGAGGCATCCCCGCAAGCCATACTAGTGTTACCCCCTCCGGCAACAATTATAGGGGTAACCTCGAGAACCACCAGTAAGGAATCCACGACGGCAACATTGAGAGAGACGTCCCTGAAGGCCTCCGTCAAGAAAACAATGTCGGCAACAACAAGAGAGAGGTCCCCGAAGGTCCCCGTCGAGGAACCAACCCGGTAACAACAAGAGAGGCATCCCCGAAGGCCACTATCGAGGGACCAACACCGACAGCAACAAGAGAGGGCGTCGGGACGCCCATAACGCAAACGAAAATGATCGTGGGGGAAGAAGAAGGGTCCGAGATCGACGAAGAGGCCACCCTGTCACTATGCGAAGAGGTAGAGAGTCCTCCAAATTGCGTCATCGGAGTCTCCGGAGTTGATGCATTGGAGTGTAAAACCATCACAGCGGATTTTTATGGATTTAAAACGTCGAAAAACGGCTACTTGAATCGAGGTTTGCCACATCTTCAATACCAAGGAGTTGAGGAAGAAAGGAGCCCAACGTATGTGCAAGTCATGACTCGCGTGCTTAGCGCAGGGCATGGCACAAGGCATGGCATGGTGTACGACATGAGGCAAGGCACATCCATGCTTGCTAGAGGTACCTGCACAGGGAAAGGAATAGGAACGGGCGTGCCTTTAGTAAACAATGGTCGGGGCACCTCTTTATTAACTGAAGGAGTAGGGAAGGGCATAATATGCCTTTAAGTAAAGCATATGCATCTCATTTGTTACCCACTTTAAAGACAATTCATATGGCAGATTATTTTGGGCAAACTTGTTTTAAACTGATTCATACGACAGGTTACACCATGCAGTCCAAAGACACACCACAAAGCGTAGGAAATAGTTGAAGGGCATCTCGGGTTCGAGAAAGTATGAGAAACCCAATACGGGCTGACTTTTGCAACCACTCTCCAACAGTTAATTGGGATAAACCCCCAATCTTTGATGAATTTTCAGAAAATGTAATATTTTCAAAGTTCAGTGATGCATTTTGGAATGAGTTTAGAAACCATTCAAGTCAAAAATTTAATTAATTTTTGGGGCATCTTGATAAAGTCAACCACGGTATTTTTGGCAAAACAATAGTTTTTTTATTTGCGGGCAAACCAAATGGGTACGAAAAGTACCATGGACGGATTGGCAATCGTCCTCTTCTCGGGGGTACATCTTTCGAGTTTAAGATCTTGTTTTGTTATGCAACCATAGTTAATGGGTACAAAAAGTATCGTGGAAGAATTTGCAGTTGTCGTATGCTGTCAACTGTCGATACCCTTGAATTCGTAAACGAATTTTTCTTAGAGAGGGAGAGTTGATAGGAATAATAGCCGCGGGGAGTCGTGGCCGTAGTAGACATCCCTTTAGGAGCCGCCCCTAGAAATGCTCTCCTTGTTTCTATTTTCAGTTATTTTCTTTAATTATATTAATGCATATTTTTTAGGGAAGTGTTTTTAAAATGTGGAGGACTCTTAGTTCTATAAAAGAGTCCTAGGGTATAAGTTAAGTAAGGTAGACTTTTGGAGAAGAAACCCTAGCTAATTAGAGAGATCTCTTTCAATCAATCAAAATAGTTTATCTTTCTTGTTAATCGTTTCAGCATATTTAGTTTTCTATCAAAATGTGTTATAGGTATC
The DNA here is from genome assembly GCA_014058105.1 of Kingdonia uniflora. Lineage (NCBI taxonomy): Eukaryota > Viridiplantae > Streptophyta > Magnoliopsida > Ranunculales > Circaeasteraceae > Kingdonia > Kingdonia uniflora. The sequence continues at coordinate 1,238,806 of JACGCM010002404.1, forward strand.
TTTGGCAAGGAAACGCGTAAACGTAGGCACCAATGTTATCCTTGTACTATATTTTATTTACGAGCGTTTTTCTCATTCTTCAATTTAATTTGTACGCAAGCAACCTCATTTTAACACTATGCTTGCCTTATTTCACAAATGTCCATTTATCAAAATTTTCTCCCAAAAGTTGGATTGGAAAAGTTTCATATTCCCGAATTTTGATAAACAATTAGTATGATGAGAGATAGCGAATGCTCCTTCAAGTGATCAGTGCACTCCAAAATAAAAAATAAAAAATAAAAAATAGAAAGGGCTCAGCAAACAACAAATGCAAGCAATGAAAAGGGCAGCAAAATGCTTAGCCAAAGAAAATTGACATTTGTATAATCTAGGACTCCAAGACGACAAGGGTCGATTAACAATGGTCTAACTGTCTCGGGAAATGAGACAGAGACCGACTAGGGCATCGAGATAACCAGCATAAGTTGATATTATTTCACTGGTGATGATGTACAAATATGACACCCTTGTACCCAACTTTGGGAGTCTTCGAAGACCTCAATCAATTTTTCTGAAGTCAAAAACTGAATTTAACTCTGGAAGAAAATATTTGAGGAGAGGAATTTGGTTAGAGCTTAGATGCAGCATGTAACTCATAACCCAATTTATAACTTACTATTGTAAAACTTCATGCCTCCATTTAACAAAATCGCAACTAGAGCTGACCAAGAAGCTAACAAATCTCAACATTAATTTTCTCAGTTCACGACTTCAATATCGTTTTTTCCGTAACCTTAACCCTAAAATGCTAGCATTCCAAATACTATTAAGAATTAAATTAGCATTTGTAGCTCAATGATTAATTTGTGTTCCCAACACAGACAAAAAATAATGATTATTAACAGGATCTTATACTAATTCCCAACGAGACATCCACCCCCATTCAATCCCTGGAGCTAAGAATGCATATAATGGTAATAATAACTATTCAAGAACCAAATAAGTCAGATTTTCAAGCTTGACCTAGAAAAAATACTCAAGGTAAAACCCCATCATCTGATCTTAGCAAATCCTATCTTCCAACAAACTCCTCTCCCAAGTCCCAACTAGAATTTACCATCCACAAAATTAAAATGAGCAAACAAAAAAAAAACATTTTTTTTCCAGAAAAATAAGTGCAGTGCAAAAGAAACAACAGATCTCCTCTAAGGGCAACCAAACAAAACACCCCCATCAACTTACTTAGATTTCTCAACAACAACAAAACCCTTAAAAAAAACTTTTCAAGCTCAACCCATCAAACGGTATACAAAAAAAGCATAAAAAACATGAAACCAACCCCATAAAAATCAGATCTTATAAGAAAAAGGGTATTAACTTTTAAGAGAGATAGAGATGAGTAATAGTACCTATCATCACTACAATACTCATAGACCTTTCCTCTGCTGGAGAAGATGATGAGAGCAACCTCAGCCTCACATAGTACAGAGAGTTCACAAGCCTTCTTAAAAAGACCATTTCTTCTCTTAGCAAATGTCACTTGCCTGTTAATCTTGTTCTCAATCCTCTTCAACTCCACTCTTCCCCTCACCATCCCTTCCCTTATTATTATCTTATTAATATTCAACAACAACAAAAGGGTGTCCAAAAAAGGATAAAATTGTTAGAAAATGTTTATCTTTGTTTCTTGTCTGAGTTATGATCTCATCTTTTTTCTGAGGTTGTGTATTTATGTTCCTCTATCAGAAATAAAAAGTCACACACTAGAGAGAGAGAGGTTTTGGAGAGAGAAAGATGTGCTTTTGAGAGTACTTTTGTAGTCTTTGCCCCTCATGGGGCTTTAAAAGAACCAAACCCCAATTGTACACCAAACTCCATTTGTACACCTTATATTAGAGGAAACAAAACCATCCAACAATGGAGCTTTTCTAATTAAGTTTATAAGCTTTCTTTCTTCTTCTACTGCTGTAACAATGATAAACCTTGCTTATGTCGTCTAAGTCAATCAGAGGACATTTCTGGTGTCCAGATTCCACGTGTCAGGTACTGGTTGGCTGGTTCAAATATGACGGAAATACCCATTTTTTCTTGATGAGATTGAGTTTAGTTCAACCCTAAAATGTACTGGCATTATATTAACCTCCCTGCTTGCCAGCCTGCCCCCAGAAACAAGAATACGTTTACTTTTGGCAGTAAAAAAGACGATGATCAATATTATAACTTGTTGAAATATGAGAAATTTTAAGAATCTTATTATGATGAGAAAAACATTAAATCTTTGTATGCACCTCACCAACCATACATCCAAACTATAGTCAGGATAACACTTACATCCAGGGAACATCTTCTTCCTCTATGAATAAGTGGTATTCTAAGCTCGGCCACAGCAGTGGCACTTTCGTAAATAATTCCAAGACTAGGTTCCAAATTAAACAAGCAACCCATAGGCAAACAGTACAAACAGCTATTTAAGCTGACCTAAACACAGGTTTACAGTAAGAGTGCTTAATTAAGGGTACTCCCTTTGTTCAAGTACGATTAGGTGTCGAAATTCTACTGGTTGGATGTTCAAGTATATATGACAACACGATACATGTGATTGACGGCAAACGATATGGCAGTGATATGATACTTTAACAGCAGCATTCGTACGCTAACATCGTCACAAAAAGACGACGTGTCGAGATCATGATTCATGGTACAGTTTTAACTTTATGTTAAAGCAAGAAAATATTTAATTAAAAACATCGTACACACAGAGATACGTATACAGTGCATCTATTAAATCAAACAGTGTTACACAGAGTCCCCACTCCCCACAAACAATAAAGTTGTAATTACTCATTTGTCCTTCAGATTTTATAAAATGACTAAATCTTCTATTTGCTCAACATTTATTCCCTACGATCCCCTTCCCATGCGGGAATGTCATATTTTTATTTTTAATGAAGAGACAAAACCCCACATCTTTCCTTTTAGAAGGGTGAGGAGAATGTACAATAGGTAAGTCTGCCCTCTGCTATTTCAGGCATGCTCCTAAACCACTACACCAACCCCTTCTCATCAAGGGGGTGTTTGTTTTTTGGTCCGATTCAAGTAAGAGCTCTTACTCGCTCAAAAAACAAACAAACTATCCTCCTCTAAATGTCATGAGTTAGAACTGAAACTAATGCGGAAGCACGATTTGAGAGATAATTACAATTAGGGATTTGAATATTATTTTAGAGATTGAATTTCAAAGCAAAACTAGGTTTTCACATTAACAACTGAAAATCAAAGTTACACTGCCATCCTTATAATCTAGGCTTCCCTAGAATCTCTCGTATAATATCTCTCATAACCAATCCAATTAGAAATTTACGAGTCCGGATTTGCCAACCCTCCTTAACGGAGGGTTGTGCAAACCCTCTCACTTATTGGCTAGAGAGTTAACAGATGTTAAACACTACACCCTAAACCCTTCTAAATCCCTATGGTGGGTTGTGCCAACCCTCTCTCTTATTGGCTAGAGAGTTAACAGATGTTAAACACTACACCCTAAACCCTTCACCCTAAACCAATAAGAGAGAGGGTTTGCACAACCCTCCGTTAAGGAGGGTTGTCAAATCCGGACTCGTTTACTACAACTAAAACTCCTAACAACTGAAGCCTAACCTCTCCAACAGCATAATAAATACACAACTGAAGCTTAGCCTCTCCAGCAGTACAATAAATAAATTGCATAAAGTAAAAATAGCTCGAGACAGGTGGCAAACAATCCTATTAGGGATGTGCCACGTCAGAAAACACTCCCCTCTAACTTCACCTCTAACATGAGTTAGTGCAAAGCTAAATGTAAGAGTATCTCCAACAGAGTGGTATGTTGTTAAGGTTTTCAAATACTCTTGCAAAAAATTCATCCAACAGGGGTATGGTGTTCAGCATATTAATCTCATACCCATCTTAAGTATGCGAAACCTGAACTTGGAGAGGAATATGTGCATACCGCCTAGGCACTAAGTCGTTCAATGCCCAATAACTTTTTTAATACAACTGTCCAAGCGCTGAACCGTTCAGCGCCCAACAACTTTTTTAATATAACTGTTCAAGGGGAAATGAATAATTAACAAACACTAGGCACTGAACGGTTCAGCGCCCAAAAAATATATATATATCGTTTGGCTTTTTGGTGTTAGGCGCTGAACCGTTAAGTGCCCAAGAAAAAAAATATATAATTTGCTGTTAGACCAAAACAGTATGCAATTCTGGAATACCGGTATGGTAAACCGGAATAGCATACCACTCTGTTGGTGATGGCCTTAGAGGCTTTATCTCTAACAAAATCAAACCCCCTACAAAGGAAAAAAAAAATTTAGCTTTCAATTGAGTAGACTCTGCATTCGCCTAAATGGATAAAATTCTTAGATCAAAAGTGTGTAAGTTAATGCGTACTCACATTCAGAAAGTAAAAAAATAAGGGGTGGTGGTGGTGGCAAGATCATTGCAGAACTCTACTATTAAGCAATGCCGAGTAAGAAATTTTTGCTCATCAAGAAATTGAAAATTCTTCTTTTACCTCGAAAGACCTGATTGAGACAATAACTCTCTGGAGAAAAACTATACTTTTACTAGTGGATGCATGACTGGCATGCATACCTGATCCAGCATTATTACAAGAAGTTATAATTACAGAAGATAGACGCATATACTTGATGGACAACACATCAAAAGCAAACCAGAGAGATCCTTGCTCAATATCCTCCCTTTAGAAGGGCTGGAAAAATCGGATTCCCCTCATTGATAAGAGAACAGATAGCTACAAAATTATTGGAATTAAGTACAGCTTGGAAGAATTTGCTTAGCATAATTTCAAGTATCGCACAGTCTCATCAGTTTACAAATTACTTAGCATAGTTTGATAGAAAACCAACCTCCTCTTCTCCCTCTACCTCCCTGGTAGGAGAGAAAATCACTGTAAAGCACTGGAAATAGGATGTTTGATAAGCATTACCATGTACTTCTAATACGAAACTCAATCTGTCCCTTTCTCTTCTTGTGCCTTTCGACTCTTTCCAGAACCAAAAACAAACTAACGAGTTTGAATATATACAAATAAATATAGTTTAAACTAACTAAGATCACATAACACAAAATTTTGAATAACTTAGTGAAGTTATTACTACAGTATTAGATCTGACCTCATAACTATCATATCTACATTAGCTTAGAGCAATCAGGGCAGTCCATGCGCCCTCGAGCTTGGCAATTGGTGCACGGGGTAGATTCTGCCTGTGTCCTTTCACGCCCCAGTGACCGGTAAATATCATCTACTAGGCTGAAACTGAGCACCCCCTTTCTAACAGAGCCAGCTCCCCTACATCTTAAGCATGCTATCAGCCTCAGATTACCACATCTCTTGCACATCCCCAGAGAACTGCATACTCAGAAAAGTTAGTTGTTATCCTCAGAGAACAACACATGAAACTTGATTACGAGCATGATATTCAGTATCGGATTGTTTATATACCCCCAATCCAAATGCCACACTGAGTCCATGTTCTTTTTAGGCTTATCACTGAAAGAGCGTCAGACGGTTGAAATAGATCATATTAACTTCATGTCTCTTTGCTTCAAAAAGTAAAAACTATGTTGGGAAAGCCAAAAAAGTTATTTTCTAATAAATACCCAGAGGGCTAATTTTATTAGTATCCACCAATATTAAGAATTAATTACATCTCAATTTCTAGCAGGACAGGCCTTCTACTGTACACAATCCTCCAATGCAATCTTAAGGTATCCTTGCCCAGTCTAAGGAAAGATAAGAACGTTATAGGGCCCTCCTACTATATACAATCATCTAATGCAATCTAAGGTATCCTGGCCCAATCTAAGGAAAGCTAAGAACGTTATAGGCAAATAGGATCACCCATTTACCTTTCCTATAAATGTCTGTGACATTATATTTTGTGGAGGATTAAGAAAAAAAATGTGAAATTTCTTTTTTAATAAGGTATGCCTGTTCTTACGAAATCAGTAATTCAATGTGATTCTACCCGAAATTGATCCCAGGACCTTGGGAAAGATACTTCTACCAGCTAGGCCAGCTTGTATTTACCAATAGACATCATACACGTATCATACATTTACTATAAAGTTTTCTACATGACAAAATCCTAGTCTTAATTGCTTCACATTCATATGAAATATGCCCATGCACCTAGAAATTAAGCCCCCAATATAGAAGTCTCTGTATATGCATATCCATATTAAAAGAAAGAAAGAATGAATGTGAAGTGATGAAAACTACAAGCTAGACAAGAACCGTGCATTCTTAAATTCCCGAACCTGCACAAAGGACATATGCAGGTTCTTTCCTATGTATAAGTTGTTTTCCTCATGTCATCTGACTTATGGATTCGTGAATATAAGGCTGGTTGTCTATGGTGTCCATGTCTTGAGGCTTAGCTTTTGCTTCTAGGTTGTCCAGTTGGGGCTTCTTTTCGCTGCCTCGTTCAGTTCAAGTTTGCTTTGCTTGGTTTTGTTTTCCCTTTGAGGTCGTGCTTGTATAGTCTCAGAATAATCCTTTCTTAAGCCGTCATTTATGTTACAATTCTCACTAATTTTATATCTATGTGTAATTGGCACCCCTAAGTCCAATACGTTTACTTTCTCAAAGAATATAAGTAACCCCATAAGAGTAAATCTAGCTTAACGGAGTGAATGCAGATGTGTGACTTAGCAAAAGAAAAGGGTGAATGCAGACGTGTTAGAGCGTACTGCAAGCATGGCTCTCAATATTTCTTCTTCCAATTCAAAACTGTATGAAATGATAGGAACATATAGCTGATAAGACTAAGATACAATGTTATGCACGGAAGTGAACATTAACATTTTGGGCAAATTTTGAGATACGCAACAAAACCTCCAACCTCTCGATCATTCGTCGAAAAGCAAATCTATGATTTATGGATGACAGAAAGTACTTCCTGCATTTCGAAAATTATCAGCTTGAAGACTCATAGATACATTTACTTATGAATGGTGCAATATTGTTATACTGGAAGACAGGATTGAGTATGATGATTGATGACGTTACAAAACCATTTCGTTCTACTGAACGTAGGAGGCCTGTGTAAGGATAATCAGGCGCAAAACTTGGCTGAAGGGTAGTAGGGGGAGAACAGAGAAAAAAAGATTTGGTTTTTATTAGTTGGTCCAAAATAGTACGATATCAAATCCTAACAGCCGATACTGAAGCGTCATTAGGAAAAATAAAAGGGAACCAAAGGTAAAAGTTTATGCTACAAATAGTGTAATGGAGGAGCTAAGAAGAAAAATTCTTCGCTTGGTGGATCCTACTGTTTACTGCCAGCGTTAAAAGGGATACTGTATCCAATTCCAGAGCATAAGGGATTATCTATACAAAGACAACAAGTCAATTAAGATTAGGCATCCTCACTAGCCCCATTCCCCACTAGTACATTACTAGAAAAAACACCGATAAAATGAGAAGAGACAAGGGAAGACAGACAATTTGTATCTGAAACTAACTTGGTTACGTATATATCCCTATTTCTTTGAAGAAAAAACAAGCATTGATCAACTACACAAATTGATAGCTATTATTAAGACCTACAAGTTTACTCCTTTAATGGGTATCTCCAAAAACTTAAACTCGCATTTCACTAAACAACAAGAAACCAATGCACCCCTTAAAATCAAATTATCTATTTCCATTTATCCTTTTAAGCATATCACAACTTTTCATTGTACATAGCTATTACTCCTCAATCTTCAACAAATAATCCATTCTTAAGATTTGCAATTGTATCAATGGGGTCATTAAAATCACCAATTAAACTAAATGGGTATTCTTTAATACTACTAAATCATCAAAAGAAGAAAGATATAGAGTGTTGTTAGTTGTTACCTTCTCTGTGAAGCTGAAATGAGAGCATCAACTTTAGGAGCAGCAATGGTTGCGCAAAACAAAAGTGTCCCAACACCCAATCCTGCCAACTCACTTGCTGTAATGTTCTCCATCTCTCTCTCTCTCTCTCCTTTCCTCCAACTTCATACATGTCTCTCCTTATCTGCTATTTTGGGCTTTTTTTCTTGGTTGGCTCATAAAACCAAATGTTTATTCTGCAAGCCTACCTATTCGGCCCGTAAAGGCAGCTGAAGTGAGGACTGAAGAAGCAATATTAGTGTTGGGTATCAAGCTAATCTACTTAAACACTAAACATTAATGCATTATTTGTAAGATTCAAGTTGAGTTTGAGTGTATTTTTATGATATATTAAGGTTTACGTTTTCTTTGCTCAAGAGCACCATATTTTGCACGCTTTTTAAGTTAAATTTTGTGCCGGATAATACTCGTCCTTTGATCCCATTCATTCCTTGCCACAATCTTTGCAATAAGATGATAACTGGATATTACTCGATTTTGATCAAAGAAACTTGCACTATGTTATTTTTTTCTTGAGGTACCTTGAATGATGTTCTCTTTGCTAGTTGTTAAGTTCGTTCTTACTAATGTTAAAGAATTTTTTAGGGAATCGAACAAAAGCTTACGAACTATTGTGATTTTTATATCCAAGTGAAAACACATAGCTTGTTGGTTCTATATATAGGATCTCAGAGACAACTATCAAATGACGTAAATGTACTTAGTATTATAATTTGTAATTTTAAATTAAATCTACCTAGTTTGGTTTTTTTTTAATATAACTTCGTGTTTCAGATCCTTGGTGATCTCACCACGTTGACTTCTTTATTTTAAATTTTGTGTTTTTGGTTTTGTTTTAGATTACCGAAGAATAGTGCCCTTTTTGTTTGTAAGGGGATATGGTGTAATTATGGTTTCTGCTTGATCAAGAGAGAGAAGGGTTGAGTCAATGGTTTCTATTGGTTTCTTACCATTATTTTTTCTTGTGTGTTAATCTTACTAAGGCAGGCCTATTCTGCATGGTTTTGCATATGCAGAGTTTTTTGCTGAAACAAATATGGTACTCGGAATCTGTAGGAACAAGTCATTCCCAAGAATTTAGATTATAAATTTTTTGCCAATGAATCAGAGACCTAGTGCGGGAGTAACAGTTTATCAAAATCTTGACCTGTTAATTCAACATTGAATTCGACGATTTTTGGTCTATAGCATTCCAGATATTAATTATATTGTCATTTTTATTTGGCTTCCCCCCATCTAAAGTTAAAATCGTATTACCGATCATCTTCCCTGCAGTAGCTATCCCGTCTCTCCCAGATAATGTTATAAGAGAATATACCAGGCAAGTTTCAAAGTATGTGACAGGTATTGCAGTTTGTGGAGACCACATGAGGTTTTCTAGCAAAGGTATAAAAAAGGTTGTAGATTAACAAATATTGAGGGTCACTAGAGATAAAAGTAATGTACTCAACTTAGTAAACAAACAATCAATCAATGTCAGAACAAACATCTAGCAAAAAAAAGACGATGTGAATAATTCCAAACAATCTTATTATAACTATTTAATTCAAAAATATTATTTAGCAAATAAAATAACATGTTCATAGCATAAAATGAAAAACGAATAATAAACACATTGCAAAAATGATTCTAAGTTTCAACAATTTGTCATACTTAAAACTAAAAAAGATTTAAAAGGCATGATACTTCTAGTCACTTTGAGAAGGTCGTAATCTATATATAATCACTGCCTGAAACTGCTGTTTTGTACTATAGATTTCTTACAGCCTTGATAGTAGTAGTCTCCTCCTGAAAATGCAGAAAAAATATCAAAAATGAGAAATTAATAACATTTCCAAAATGAATTCAATATGAATGTAGAATTTGAAGAACAAAATTTAAAGCTGAAGTAATCGAATTGAATAATTTTTTATACAGAGTTTAATTATCAGTGTAACGAAACTTTACTATTTGTTTTTGAAATTATATAGCAAATAAATAAACTTTCCTTTAAGAAGAGGAGCTACATCTAAACAAATTTCATATCAATATAGGTTGTTAAACAAGTAGCTCAGAAAGAACAGTTTAAAAGGCCTAGTTTCTTTACTGTACTACTATCCAGTCCTTTAAAGCTCTTTTTTGTACCATACCGATGGCTCTTTTGACACCTATACCCACATCTCCTCCTATCCTAATATTACTATGGCAGTCTTGCTATCTTGTTGTAGCTAGACGTCGTTGTTCTGAGTTCTGAGAGCCTCATCCTATTAGACCCAGAATCTCCCTTAGAACAAATCCCGCCGATGTTCTATGTCTAGGCTACAAAACTATAGGTAAGGTAGCTAAACTGAGCTTGCTCAAGTCAGTCCTGTGAGACCTGAAGGTTATACAATTGTGGTATTTGAATATAAAGAATATTTTACTTTTCAAGTAGTGCAACCTAGGTAGGCTAAAGAGTGAAACTTCCTTTCGCTTCCTATAAGTTAACCAAGTCTTCTCCTCAAATTGAGTTATCCTAGCTCTAATCTCTCTGTCAGAATACTCATAAATTTTAGTTCACAGTCAAACGTAAGTCACCTTGACATTGATTTCCATGAGGCATCAGTCTTTTAATATTAATCAAACCTCGTCTTCCCTCCCAATAAAAAATTCATGACTAATCTAAAGTCCAACTCATCTGGTTTCAAAAGGTAAACAAATCAAGCCAATTAAGAACAATCACAAAAAAGCAAACAAATCAAGCCAATTCTACTAAACCAAATAAAGCCAATAAACGTTCAATAGCCTGCAAAAAGGAATAAAGACCAAGGATCCTAGGGAGAGGGAATAAGAAAGAACCAAAAGTACCTAAAAACAAAAGAAGAAGAAAAATAAATGACTTAGCAATCAATAAATTAGAAGAAGAAGAAGAAGAAGAAAAGTCGAATCAATGATATGGTCTGTTATTCAAGCTACAAAAATTACATTTTTTGTAACAAAATAATCTTAAAATGGATAATGAGATCGGGATGACAAACCTCACGGTTATATTGGCATGGACGTATCTTGGCCTCTCAAGAGCGAATTAATATGTCACCTTCATTTGAAGAGCTTGAGTATGTAGTTCTAGGCTTCTATTCCAAACAATATTCCGCTCCCGATTTATACAAGTTCCATATGTATATTTGTGTTCCAATAGCTTTTCCACGAAATAATCCTAGTTTTTCACCAATAAAATATTTATCAAACGGGAACAATTCCTTTATAGCTGCCAAATGATAATTTCCAAAAGCCTCAGACTGGACAGAGGTGTCCAGTTCTATTACAGATTCTCGTCTATAATAGCTCACAATAGGAACTTCCACATTCTGCAGTAGCATACAATGCACAATCCGTAATTAAAAATTCAGTATAAACCTATTTTGCGAGAGTTTTTAAAAATCTTTCTTATATTTGAGAATTCTAATTTTGTTTCGTACATAAAATTTATTGTTTGGATAATCATTCAGATTATACCATAAATTTCCAAGTTCTTGTGTAAATCAATCCAGTTGGAGTTTACTCTATCTATATAACCTTAAATGAAAAATAAAATAAAATAACAAGAAAACAATTGACAATGGCTTGCACTTTTTCCATCATTGAAGGACTGAGAAAGGAAACCTATAGATCTTGATTCTGCAGTCTGCGTAAGAACAATGGCATCCTAGCCAAGTTTCATAGCTCCAGTCTAGAAACCAAAATGTACATAATTAACATAAGGTAAAAAAACAAAATTGATTCCAGAACAATCATTCATGCTATAACATAATAGATTGCAACGATGGGGTTAGATTTACTGCAATGCCCTTCAAGGAAAGGGTTAGGGACATTTTGGTGGTCCATGGGCTACTGTATTGGCAAATAGATTGTGAGAAAACCTATTGCTTTAGGTAATATTAAAGGTTGCCTATTAATCAGAGAGATGAACATTGATATAGAGGAAAACCGGAGAAAGATTTGTATAGAGAAGAAGTTTGAAAAAGAATGAGTTAAAAACCCAAAACGGCCATCCAATTAGGCAATTTAGGGTTGGACGGCCCATATCATTTCCATGGTACAAAAATACGTGTCAATCGCTACATTAAGCTCAACACAACATCTAATAAAGGAATCCAAGCCCAACCATATTCTCTATCAACATGTAATCAGAAACACAACTGCTTTCTCACTCAAAAAATACAAGCATGCCCCCTTTTGAACCAAGCTATTACTAGAAAACCAAACCACAATACACAAATGATATATTGCTCTTGAATGTGAACCATGTTTAACTTTCTAACTGCAGAATCACATTCTTGTAATTAAAAAAAGAGGGAGAATATCAGAACAAAGAAAGATAAGAGAACTTATATATCCCTTATCTAGTTTTTATCCAAATCGAATCCTCATAGTCTATCTTTCAAAAAAATGAATTAAGTACTATCATGGAGAATTCCCCTTCTTTTAGTATATATTTTCTTTCAAGACTATTTTGTATTTGTTCTTCCCCTCCAAAGAAGTTTGTAATCAATGGCTCAAGCGTAAACGCAATTGATGTCTGGAGCAGTGGTTATTAGAGCTTCAAGCTGGAGGTTCCGTCTCAAATTAAACCAATTGGCACTGGGAGGAGTTGCCCAATATCTCCTATTTTGAGGTGTAAGGCATGATTATTTGTCCAATATAGGACTATATATCTCAAAAAATTTACTAGACACCAATTAGACCAAAAGTATAATAAAACAAATGTAACTAAATGCGGAAACACATTAGAGAATGAAGAACTTTGTTGAGTTCAGTTAACTTGAGAAGTATTACACCGAAGACAAAAATATAATTATAAACTCAAATGCACTTTTACATTTGAAGCAACAGTAAAGTACATAAAGAGGTAAACTTAGTTTAAAATCCATAGAAACAAATCTGCCTCCACAATTGAGTTCTCATAAAACTGAACCCAAACTTAGTATTTTTCTGGTTTCTCAACATCAGCCAGAACATCATCAGGAATAAATTTACCCCAGTATTTGTGTTGTTTCCATACTACCTACATCTCTGCAATTGGAATACCTTTGGTTTTAGGTAGGAAGAAGTACACGAATATGACATCATCACCGTAAAAGCGGCAAAGAAGAAGAGACCGAACTTGAAGTGGCAAAGCATCTGAAGGAAGACTTGCGCAATGAGGAATGTGAAAAACATGTTTACTGAAACGTTGATACTTTATGCTGCGGACCGAATTTCAAATGAGAAGATCTCGCTGGGTACCAACCATCCCAATGGACCCCATGACCAAACAAAACTTGCGACAAATATACAGATACATATGACCACGGTAGCGGCATATCCGCTTCCAATTGTTGCTCTAAAAAATCAAAAAGGAGATTTTAAGCATCGCACAAGAATTAAATTTGGCTAAAAACAACACAAACAAAAGTGCAAAAGACCTAGACTAATATATGTCAGGAGATATATTACTCCATCATAGTTCGAAATGACTGAAATTCTGGGTAAATTGATTATGGAAAATATCAAAGAATTTTTAAACCCATCCGAGTAACCACACAATTCTACTCAAATAAGGTTGGAACTTATATTGCAAGAAAAAATTATACGACAACATTTCAATCATTTCAGACTACATTCCAACAAATCTTGATATATTGGCATTAAATTCAAAAATGGGTTTTAATCATCGCTACCAAAATTCACTTCGACTGAAAAACAGGACTGCAATCAAAGTGTATGAGAACTTCTTACCTGCCAGCTCTGGATTGCTACAGGCTCTAAAGATTTCTCGGTTTAAGCATCAAGTTGATTGATCCAACTTGCTCTAATTTTTTGGAAACCTCTGAAGCCATGTACACCTCCATCAACCTGTTTTCTCCATTAGGATTTGTGTTAGCTTTGGAAGCAGCCAACTCCACCCGCTCCAAACTCCTAGTAACTTCACAAAATTCTAGTTGAGTATTAATTGACGAGGATGAACTAATCCCCAACTCTCCTCTTCAAATTCAGAAGCATCTTCCTCTTCAAATTCAGAAGCATCTTTTAACAAACCCAAAAAATCGGATACATCCAAAATCTTAGTAGAGTGTGTCTGGTTAAGTTGCTTGGTGTCCTCTATAAGTTCAAGTTTCAGATTTATTCTTGACTAATCCATTGCCACAACCTCAACAACAATCTCAGGATTTACCACTTCTGCCATTTTAAATTCCTGCAAAAAGAACTACGAAAAATTTAATAAACAAACTCTAAAAACCATTCATGCGACGCAAATGAACAACAAACCCACAATTCAAATATGGGAAACATCTGAAACATTGCAAATATAAACTTGGGTGTAAAATAAATTCTGATGCATACGAACAAATCACTATATGTTAGAACATATGTGCCAATATTTAGGATATGCGTTATTTTCCTGAAATCGAATAGGATTTTAAACGTCACACCAGAATTAAATTTGACTTAAAACAACATTAAAATTAAACTTTCAGAGAACTTCTAGACTAATATAAGCAAGGAGACGTTACTCCATCATAAGTCATGATGATCGTAACTCTGGGATTTCTTAAACTATTTTCAACAAAACATGAGAGGATAATCAGATCCATGCTCATAAACTCATAGTTCTACTCAATCGGTCTAATATTGCAAGAACAAATTACACAGTATACATTGCAATATTACCTCATTCCACAATTTTATGAAATCTCACTAATTTGTAACATATTTGGGGAAAACATCAAAGATGATAGAACTTGACTGCAAAAACATTTCAGACTACATTCCATTATATTGAATTCGAAATCGTTTCAATCATTGCACCAAAACTAAAATCAAAGTGTATAAACATACTTCTTCACACACATAGTTCACAATACTCGCAATTCTGGGGTTTGTTAAAACATTCTTGCAAACCCATAACAATCACAATTCTGGGGTTTGTTAAAACATTCTCGCAAACCCATAGCAATCGCAATTCTGGGGTTTGCTAAATCATTCTCGCAAATCCATAACTATCACAATTCTGGGGTTCCTTAAATCAATCATTTTCTACAAACCCAGTAAAGGGTACTCCCATTTTCGACCAATAATGTAACCACTAACCATCATCAACCGTCACAACTTCCATTAATGTTCAACTACAACAATGGCCGACGCTCAAATGAAACTTTAGTTTTAAAGTTAGAGTTTTGAAACATATGAAAGGGGTACATAAAATTGTAAAAAGTAAGCAAGCCCATTGTGTTAAATGAAATGCTTTTATAGTAGATAGTAATAATAACTTAGGGTTTTCAAATAACAGAGATGATGTGTTTGACGAAATGCCGAGAAGAGAAGAAGACGAAGTTGGACTGACCTTTGTAACTCCTACTGCATTGATTTAATTTGACGGAACAATGGGTTTGCTTACGCAATGAGGAAGACTTGCGCAATGAGGAATGTGAAAAATATGTTTACTGAAACGGTAACACTTTGTGCTGCGGACCGAATTTCAAGTGGGAAGATCTCGTTGGGTACCAACCATCCCAATAGACCCCATGACCAAGCAAAACCTGCGACAAATATACAGATACATATGACCACAGTAGCGGCATATCTGCTTCCAATTGTTGCTACACCATCTGTACCAAATTTAACACCAATGAGAATTCCTACACTAATATAAACGACAAAATTAGTATCAAATTCAATAAGATCCATTGCTTTAGTTATTATATTTGTAGCAAACCAAGGATGTAAGTACTACCTTTGCCTGGAACTTCATATCAAGAGGAATATTAGACGCTTTAATATCACGATGAATGATTTTAGGGTGGCCTGAAAATAAATTAATTTTATTAAGAATAAGAGTTGAATTATAAATACAAAAGTACTTAGGATAGTCTTCTTATAGCCTAAAGAAAATGTAAAATAAGATTAAACTCACAATCTGATTATGGACTGGTGAATGTTGTGGCCGTGAAGCATAACTTGGTGGCTGAGAAGGTTTTAGGGGTATTAAATTCGCTTGATGAGATGAGTAGAGAAGCCTGCGATCTTGTATCTTGTTCTGGAGAGCTGGAGAGCTCGGTTTGTAGAGGGAGAAGAGAAAAAAAACCATACCTTAAACCCTCAACTTGATGTACAACATGAAGGAGAAGGAGATAGAAATTCAAAAATGTTATTCAATTCGGCAATTTAGGGTTGGATGGCCCAAATCAATTCTTCCTTGTATAAGTACCATGGAATTGATCGAAGCCATCCAATGCGCGTCTCGCAATACGCGTCGGTGATTGGACGTCTGAGATGCAAGCAAAACGTTGGGCTATTTTTTAATATTATAGATAAGCTTGATTTCATTGATAGGTTTTTCTTAGAGATACAATACTGAACCCTTTTGGGTTATATATACTCTCTATAAACTCTTCCCGTAAGCCCTAGCTTATATGGGCTAGTTAGGAGCTCAGTAAGACACCCCAACCCAGTTGGGTTCTCACCTTGGGCCAAACCCAACTCCTAACACTCCCCCTTATGGTGTTCCATACCAGGACGACTTGCCTCATCAAAACCTCTATCTAGCAAAACCCTTTTGGGCAAAAAATTGTACAAGGAAAGAGAACAATCATATATCATGTATGGGTTGTGGATGCGTATACGTTACCTCATCAAAACCTCTAGTCAGTAAAACCTCCTAGGATAAAAACTACACTATCAAGAAAAAAAGAGTACAACACGCATGCGTCTACGTCAGGTCGGGACTACTCCCCATGACGTTGATCTCCCCCAAGATCTATCTCCTTGAGATATATCTCCCTGAGATAATGATGAATAAAAAATTTCACCTAGCTTGAACGTAAATGATACAAGAGTCTTCATGAATAGGTTTGCAAAGTTATCTTCTGAAATGTTTTGAATAACGTCAATCTCATTCGCCTTCTACAATTCATAAGTATAGAAGGACTTCTGTGAAATGTGTTTTGTTCTATCGCTATTGATAAAATTGCCATTAACTTGAATGATGCAGGCCGAGCTGTCTTCATACAGAGTCGATGTTTTTTCTTGGATAGAACATGTCACAACTTCAGTTAATGTGATGTATCTTGGAGCATAACCATCATTCTCTGCCAGCTTCATGAAGTGCAAGAATTTCCTCGTGGTTCGAGAATATAGCAAATGTCGTTTGCTTCATCAATCTTCAAGGGTTTGTTGTATCCTCGTACATAAACATATAGTCCATCAGACAATGACCTCTATGTAGGTCTGATAAGTATTATGTATCGGCGTACCCTATAATTTTACGTTTACCATTTGTAGAACAGACCCCAGTCTTTCTTGTCGATCGGATACATCAGAATATGCTTGATCTCCTTCCAGTGCCTTTGGGTAGGAACAAAACTATGGCAAGTCAAACAGTTTACTGTGAATGAGACATCGGGTCTAGTATACCTAGCTAGTTATAGCAAAGTACCTCCTAGCTACGGCGTCACGGCCTCAGGAGTTTCTCCCCCCCCCCCCCCCCTCCCATTAAGATGGTGGAAGATGTCGTTGTGTCATTATCTACATCCAAGTTAATAAGCAACTTAGTACCATGTGTTACATCCATGCCGAAGTACTAGATAACTTTTATGATATATATTGCTTGGTATACGAGTATGCAACTACCAAGATTTTCGATCTGTAAATCGAGACAATACCTAATTTTCTAAGGTATTTTATTTTAAATTCCTTCCTAAGGTATTCGGCGGCTCTCACGATATCCCTCGGAGTTCTAATGATATCCAAATCATTTAGTACATTGTTATGATGACTTAAGCTAATATTTGTGTTCTTAATAAGAACTCTTTGATACATAAGACTACTTGCAAAGTCCCCGATGTAGTAGCTTATTCTACATCTCGAACTCAAGTTTCATCTTCAACCATCATACACGTGGCACATTTATGGCATATTATAAAAAAACTACAGAGTCTTACTTATTATTCTTGACCTTTACCTCAATAGCTCGAATCAATAAGCACTATGTCATTAATAAAGCCGTTACAAAATAGGAGGATCTGACCATTGCACAATCAGTTTAAAGACTATCAAATCTATATTGTAACGTCCATCATTAAGAATAATAATGGTCGTCAAACGGTCATATTATAATACCTATAAATAAGACCATAGAATTCCAGATGAAGGACAGATGAATCCTCACTCAAAACTATATACAAAACTATTCAGAACATCCTTTATAACAGCTAGTAATCTTCTATAAAATCTCTCTCTCTCTCTCTCTCTCTCTCTTTCTAAATCCTCAAGAAAGGTCGTGGTTTTTAACATATTCAGAGGTTTTCCAAACTAAACTTTGTGTTAACAATTACTTATCGTTTACTAACGTTCTGATTGACATTGGTGTAAAAACTAAATCGGATTACAAAATTAGGCTATTACATTTGGCGCCATCTGTGGGAACGAAGCTTATTTAGCCACAGTTCTTAGAAATAGTTAATTTTTTCTTCACAGTATGACGCTTCCAGACGTTCCAGCACCAATTGGCCCAACAAAAGGAAATGCCCTACTAGCATAATTACGGGTCACTCTACACTCAACACAAAAAGGCGAGCTGTTCTGGAATAATAGTTGGCTGGTGTGCAAGATGCGTTAAAGATTCTACAGGGACAACATATCACAACCCAAAAGAACAAATACGTACTGCCAGCCGCCTTACAAGTTTCTGTTCAAGACAGGTTAGGACCCCAAGCCAACAGCCTGGGAGGTGATATCCGATCTAATCATATTCAATCGGGGGTCGAACTTGTTCAGATATAAGAAGTCCACCAAAGAAGTTGATGGCGGTCTTGCTGGAGTCAGACAAGCAGAAGATCCACCCCATAAAAAAGTTCGTATTCCAGCGTGTGAGCGACTAAGTGAAGGAAGTAGCGACCACAATCCTCGCGAAGGACGTATTCCCCGCCAAACCATCACAGCTCGTTAGTATGTGACTTAGGAACATCTTGAAAAGCGTATCAAACAATTGTTCGAAGCCTAGGTTTAAACCGCTAAAGGCATTCACAACAGTCTACAGAAAAGCCTGAACACTCAGGAACTATTGGATGTTGAAGTTCCCACTGATTTCCACACCTCAAAAATCTGAAAATACAAAGGAAATGACCCCGTGAAGCACGTTCAAGAATTCTAAGATGCTTTAGGCTTACATTCTACATCCAATCACATTATATGCCGTCTCTTTCCTACCAGCCTACAAGGCGAACCTTTGTGATGGTTTCACTCACTACGAGAAGGGTTCATTACAACTTTCGAACAGTTGCGAGAACTCTTCGTCAAGAATTACTCGCACAGCAGAGACAAAAAGGAAAATCTATATTATCTGTTCAGCCTTAAGCAGGTGCCAGAAGAGAAACTTAAAGCATTTACTAAGAAATTCTTGGAGTTGACCAGAAAAGTGGACCAACTTGATAAAAAAATTACTATTTTGGCCTTCACCAATGCTTTGCTAGTGGATGGAAGAGCGAAGAAGTACCTAATTCTAAACAAACCTACGACCATGGAGGACATGATTAAAAAGGTCAATGCATATATTAACGTCGAAAGGCTGGTATCCAAAAGACAGAAAACTCAGAAATCAACCTTGACAGCAAGATTTCAATCCACAGAGCAAGATTTCAATCATTCTACTGAACACGGAGGAGATAGAAAGTGAACCAAGTTTAATGATGATCGAACTCAGAAAGGTATTAATATGCCCAAGTCCTGTCTTCCCAAGATGACTGTCACGATAGCCAGCCTATATCCCACACTTCAAAAAGATAAATTCTTCCATAATGCATAATATCTTCAATCCATAGAAAACAAATCATATTGCATACACCACAAAGTCCGACATCATGATAAGGGACATTGCTTCGTTTTACAACGACTGTTAGAGTATATTTTTGCGGACGGACGAATGCATGAGTACATAGTGAACGTTGAAAGTTACAAGAATAGAAGTTACAAGCTTACTACTGAGATCGTACAGATTGAAGGAACCAGAAGAAAAACATTTGTACCACATCTCCCTCATCCACTTTATCGAGACTCATACAGTTAACAGATCGATAAAATTCAAAAGACGACGTCTCAGCCAGTGCCATGATTTATCCATGGTCAATAAAGAAGCCTTATTACTCCCCGTATCTAGTTTACAATGCATAAGGATCTCTTTCGAAGATTACAATGTTCGCCGCGTTAACTTTCCTCATCATGATGCACTCGTGATCATGTTGAAAATGGGAAATGCCATACTACATACAATGATGGTGGATACTGGTAGTAGTATCAAACTACTCTTCCAAAGCATGATTGATCAGATAGGACTGGCCGACAAAGTACAACCTAGTGACATTGATATCAGTGGTTTCGATGGCCCTAAAGAAGAACATGTAGAAAAGATCATACTTCTTATTACTGCTAGGCCGGCAATGATTGATGTAGTATTTTATGTTATCAATGCAAAATCCTATTATTTGGGAATCATGGGATGTTGCTGGTTATATAACATGCGAGCTATCCCATCAACTTATCATTTGGCACTACGATTCGACTGAAATGACGACATTTACAAAATCAAAGGTAGTCAGAAGCTAGTTCTATCTTGTGAAAACACTACTACTACCGTGACAGAACCACCAGCACCGCAGCTCGCATATTAATTATAGAAAACCACAGAGAACATTATAGAGAACTCTATAGAAAACTAACTGCCAAGTGCAGAAGCTACATAATACATCGAGATTAGTGGAGACAAACGGGGCACCTACATTGAAACTTTTTTGCCTACGAAAGACCGCAATGCTCTTGTTCAATTTCTCAAAAACAACAGTGATGTCTTTGCATGGATACAAATTTGGCTTATTACAAGTTTAATTTAAAAGATAAAGCTGAGGTAGTCAAACAAAAATAGAGAACTTTAGCACCAAGACTATAAGAAGAAGTCAATAATGAGATCGATAAATTATTGAAGTTAGTTTTATCCGAAAAGCCAACTACCCTGAATGGATCACGAACATTAATCTACAATACGATTGAGAAGATTTTAGTTAGTAGAGATACACGAAGAACACCAAAATTGGGCAAAATAAAGCTTAATTGCTTAAAAGAAACGAAGTATATTACAATGAATCACTCCAAAACCCTCGGCTTCTCTCAGAATTCTCTCTAAATCTAACATAATAAAAATACCTTAAAAAATAACCTAAGTTCCTTTTATATAGAGGGAACTTAAAATGATAAATCTCGCGCATCTCGAGGCAAAACACTCCTCAAAAATACAATCACCACCTCAAAGAAAAATGCTGAATCGCGCCTCTGTTCGAGCAGAACAAGTTTTTGTTCGAATAAACAAAAATATATTCGAATACACATAATTTGTATTCGAATAAAGCTGATCAGGCTGAAATGCATTCAAATAGGAAAAGACTATATTCGAATACAAAAGGGTGTATTCAAGAAGACTAAAAGTCTGTTCGAATAGACTTCTTAAAAAGTTAAAAAAACTCAGATTCTCCTGGATCATGGCTCCCCCCTTTAGAAGCCTTGAGCTCCTGCTCAAGCTGGAACTGGAAAGGTGGGAATGCGGCGCTGCCACTATCCTGCTGTACCACTTCAACGCACAAGGTAGCTGACCCTTCTTCCCAACTCGAAACAAATCAAAACGAACACATGTCTTATTTGGCAGCAACTTACGGTGAAACATACTACGCCATTTAGGATCATCATATCTTGTAGTATATCCTGACGTAACAAAAGGCTGTATCTGCATAGAAACCAACATAGCGGAAGTAGTTGGTAATGGGGGTTAAGATAACCTATCGGCCAATTTGTTGTCCACTCCCTTCTTAAACTGTATAATGAAGGGAAATTGTTGGAGATACGACAACCCCTTCATCTGGCGAGCTTGCTGTAGCTTGGACTATGTAGCTAAAAACAGGAATGGTTTGTAATCAGTATGTACCACAACCTCCTCTTATAACTTCCCCATATCGGTTTGTTGCTTAAAAAATGTTGTCATTGGAGACAACACTCGAGCTGACGTACCCTCTTGAACCGGATGTACCAATAACATAAACTTGTCGCTCGCATTAACCAACCACTTCACCCGAGTCGCCGTTACCAAATTTGACATAGTGACATGTTCCTTACAAGAATTGATATGGAACTCATTTCCCTCCATCACAAGATGATACTTGCGAGCTCTACGGTAATTAATCTTATCTCGGTCCCAAAGATAAGGGCTACCCAAGATGACCTGATACACATCCAAAGGAACTACCTCACATGTTACCTTGTCAATAAACTTCTCAGAAATTGCAAACTTAAACGTACACTGCTTCGTAACCATCACATCCGCATCTTTCTGAAACCACTCCAAACCATACGGCTTAGGATGAGCTATAGTCGTCAAAACCATCTTCTTCACCATTGTCTCAGAAATCAAATTTTTTTGACTACTCGAATCCATAATGGCCTTGACTAAACTTTGCTTAGCCTGAATACTGACATGAAAAATCTCTTCCCGACTCTCTTCCTCGGCAGCCAAAGTCTGCTAAAATATAAGTGTAAGCTTAGGATTCAGTTTATCTACATCCTGAAGGTCAACAACCTCTGTGGCTAGTACATATCTCTCTTTCTTGCTCTTCTCCTCCTTCGGTCTATGCTCTCATTTGGCCTCTCACTTATGCTCGTTTTTCCAACTAGACTTGTACCCCGATTTGATCTTGTCGTCTTCTTTGTCACTCTTCAAGTATTTGCCTTCAATGACAATTGCCTTCACGGTAGTGTCTTCGATATTGGCTACAGTAGAGAGCTTCAACTCTCTCCTAATGGACTCCGACAATCCCCCATGTACTTCATGAATACCTCATACTCATCCACATCAATGTCCAAAACTAAAGTTTGGTTATAGAACGCCGTAGTGTACTCCTGTACGGAGTGTTCAAACTTTTGGCGCAGATTGTGCCATTTATACCATCTCTCTTGCTCATACCCAATTGGATAAAACTGCATGTGCACTAAAACCTTGAATTCCTTCCAACCCAAATCTCCTATATCGTGGCATTTCTGATAAGATTTCTACCACGTGAGTGCATGACTTGCATATTTCAATGTAGCAAAGCATATTTGTTGAGCATTGAAGTATTTGTAAACAGAAAAATAGGTCTCTAACCTATCTACCCAAGCATCTAACTTCTTGGCATTGATCGAACTGTCGAATACCGAAATTTCAATCTTAAAACCAATACGAAGATTACGCAAAAGATTCGTAGACTTACCAATAATCGATCGCTCCTCGTCGGATTCGGAAATACTAGAATCATTTAAAACCGGATTGTCCTCGTCACCATCCACCTCCATAACCCCTTTCTTCTTTGAACGGCCTCGCTGCATCACCGAACAACTACTCCACTAACTCCCCTACCGTAGAAGTTAGAGCAGAAACTATCGTTTCCTAAACCGTAAGTCTCTCGTTGGGATCACCCATCTCCAAATCGTCCTTCTTCTTCGAATTAGGTTTGCGATTGATCTTCAACGGACTTACTAGCCTCTCCTTCGTTTGCTTGAGACGGTCACGTGTAGAGACCATAAATCACAATCAACCCTCCGAGAATCAAAACTGGAAAATAAATACCACTTAATCTACAATACGATTGAAAAGCTTTTAGTTAGTAAAGAAACACGAAGAACACCAAAATTGGGCCAAATAAAGCTTAATTGCTTAAAAGAAACAAAGTAGATTAAAATGAATCACTCTAAAACCCTCGATTTCTCTTAGAATTTTCTCTAGATCTAACATAAAATAAATATACCCTAGAAAATAACCTAAGTTCCCTTTATATAGAGGGAACTTGGAATTACAAATCCTACGCATCTTGAGGCAAAGCACTCCTCAAAAATACAATCACTGTCTCAAGGAAAAAGGCCAAATCGCGCCTCTGTTCGAACAGAACAAGTTTCTGTTCAAATAAACAAAAATGTATTCAAATACACATAATTTGTATTCAAATAAAATTGATCAGGCTAAAATGTATTTGAACAAACATAAGTCTACTCAAATAAAAATGATCAACCTGAAATATATTTGAATAGGAAAAGTCTCTCGAATACAAAAGTCTGTTCGAATAGACTTCTTAAAAAGTTAAAAAAAACTCAGATCCTCCTGGATCAAACATAGTAACAGTTTCGAAGAAAAATGGCAAGATCAGAGTATGCGTGGATTTCACGGACCTCAATAAACAAACTCCAAAAGATAGTTTTTTCCTTCCCATCATTAACCACCAACTCAAAACGATTTATATAGACCTCAATAGACAAAACAATTTATATATGTGTCCAAGTCTTCAGATCGGTGTCGATGGTTATTTGACCTCCTGTGCGAAGGGACGAAGAAAGGGAAACTAAAAAAAAATCCTGAGATCAAATGGACTACAAAATGTAAAGCAGCTTTTCAAAAACTAAAACACTGTTTTAGAAAACCACCAGTAATAAGTACACCCAAAGAAGAAGAAGAACTCACGATATATCTCGCCGTTACTTATGACTCACTAAGCTCAGTTCTCACCCGACTTGACAAAAAAAAAAGAAAAACTTGTCTACTTCATTAGCAAGACCCTCACTCAAGTAAAAACACGATATACTAAGATCGAAAAATTGTTTTTAGCTCTCGTCTATACATCGGAGAAGTTAAAACAATACTTTCAAGCTCATTCAGTTTGGGTAATGATAAATTACCCCTTACAAAAAGTTTTGTCCAAACGAGAGAAATCCAGATGAGTTCAGCAATAGCCGATTACTCTTGGTGAGCACGATATACGTTTTGAATCATAACATTCCGAAAAGGGATAAGCAATAGTAGACTTCTTAGCAGATTTTCCAGTTGACGACCACTCTGATTGGGAAGAAGAAATTACTGAAATAAATGAAGAACAGTTCAAAGAAAAATCGGACTAGATATCCAAGAAAGGTTGGCATCTTTTAATTGATGATTTTGCCAGACCAGTTGGATCAGGCATCGGGATAGTTCTTATCACACCTTCTAATGATAGAATTGAGAAATCCATCTGACTCAATTTTGAAGCTACCAATAATACGACCGAGAATGAAACACTAATCCACGGACTGGATATGGCTCTAGAGATTGGTGTGCCGGAGTTATCTGTATACACAGAATCTTTACTAATTGTGAATCATTATAAAGACAATTATCAGAAAAATGGAAAGATGATCGACTACGCCGCTGCAGTAGCCGACAGAATGAGCAGATTTAAAAATGCCACAATCGAATACTTGCCTCGTGGAGAGAATAGGCATTCTGACTCCTTTGGCTTTCTTGTTGGAGTCCTTAGAATAGAAGCCCGATACATAAAGATCGAAGTAGTATCCACCCCCAGCAATAACATCATTAGCTTAAACGCCATTAATATTGGGAGCGACGAAGAGATCGATTACAATTGGAGAAGGCCTTTCCTCACATATATCGGGCCAAAAAATAAATTTGACGGCGAACTCCCCGAGGATGTTAATGATAGAAGACATTTGTTGGACAATGCTAAATGGTACGTCGTTGACAATAACCTCCTTTACAAAAAGTCGGTTACAGGACCCTACCTTCAATGTTTATCTGATAAGGAGGCCCAAACCTTCCTGCACGATTTACATGAAGGCACTTGTGGATCCTTTGCAGAATGATGGTCTTTAACAAATTGAACTTTTACTCAAAGAGTTTTTGGCCTAAAATGAAAGCTCAAGCCATTGAATATGTAAGCAAATGTGATGCCTGCCAGTGACATGGACCCAAAATTCGAACTCTAGCTTTGGAACTCTATTCTAGCAAAGTTGTTTGGTCATTCAAAATATGGGCCCTCGATCTTGTGGGAGAATTCCCAACTGCACCAGGAAAATGGAAGCACCTCATGATAATAACGGACTACTTCACCATGTGGGTAGAAGAAGTTTTTTTGTGTCGAACACGCGAAGACGAAGTTATCAAGTTTATATGGGAAACCATTATAATACGGTTTGGCTGCTCCCACCTCATCAAAATTGACAATGGACCACAGTTCGTTGGCTCTAAGGTCATTGATTTCCTCAACCAACATAATATTATCCACTTTCCTTCAAATCCATATTACCCACAAGGAAATGATCAGGCCGAAATTACCAATCGAACTATAGTCGGCAAAATCAAAAAATGATTCATAGAAAGAAAGGGTAATTGGGTACAAGAATTACCACACGTACTTTGGGCATACCGAACAACACCTCGAGTACCGACTGGATGTACACCGCTTTTATTATCATATGGTACCGTAGCAATCATCCCCACTCAATATCATCACCCACTATGTGGCCATACAATGACAAATGAAGAAAATAAGTTTTAGTTGGCATGTAACATAAATTGGATTGACAAAACAAAAGACAGAGCAGTCATGAACTTGGGAAGGTACAATCAGGCTTTAGCAAGGTCATATAACAAATGAGTTTACCATAGAGAGTTCGATATTAAAGATCTCATCCTACGAGAGGTTTCAAAACATAGAAAGGAGCTCAATGTTGGGAAACTCACAGAAAATTGGGAGGACCTTTTATCATTATTGGTAAAAGTGGGATTGGCTCTTACGACCTCGTCACAAAAAATAAAAATCGAGTCCCTAATCCTTGGAACACAAGAAGATTAAAGTTATGTCGCAGATAATATTCTATCACAGTGTACTATTATACTATTTCTTTAAATTTGTACGTCGTTCATAGATCAATAAAATACTTATGTTTGATCGACCTATATTAGAGTACTTTCTACTATTTCTAACAGTATTCTTCTACTATCTCTATCATTATGTACGTCATTCTTACATCAATGAAATACTTATGTTTGATCGACCTATATTAGAGTACTTTCTACTATTTCTTACAGTATTCTTCTACTATCTCTATCATTGTGTACGTCATTCTTACATCAATGAAATACTTATGTTTGATCGACCTACATCAAAGTACTTTTTACTATTTATTATAATACTCTTCTACTATATCTTACATTTTTGTACGTCAATCTTACACCAATGAAAAACTTGTGTTTGGTTGCCCAACATTGCAGTACTTTTCTACTATCTTATATAAGTACTTCTATATATATAATATATTTATAATATCAAAGGTTACCAGTGGGTTCACCCCATTCTATAATTACAGATCGTTTCTTGCTCCAGCCAATTTGATCTTCTAAATACATTATAGATCATTTATTGCTTCAGCCAATTTGATTTTCTATTACATTACAGATCGCTTGCTGTTTCGGTCAATCTGATCTTCTATTACATAACAGATCGATTATTACTTTTAACAATTCAATCTTCCATCGTACCATAGGTCGGCTATTAGTTTCACAATCCGGCTAATAGACGAAAGACTTCTACACCAAAATTGGTTCATCAAAAGGTCAGTACAAATATGTATTGATCACTAATTCTACTATCAATTAAATTTTGCTGCAGCATTACCTTCACACTCTATCTACTATATTTCAGTTGGTAGAATATGAATAATTCTTTTTTATATTAATAGCGCCTCCTCAATCACTCGAATTCTCAGACAACACATCGCTGCACAAACTTTCCCCGCATCCCAAAAGTCGAAGATGCATCAATTATGGTACCCTCACAGTAACAATTTGTCTCCCTACTTTCAGCTTACTCTTAGTAAGAGCACAAATTTTTGACATAATACGCTCCAGATACTCAGTTAACACTAGCTGCATGTCACATTGCACACCATTTGCGATCAGGTTGTCATAAATCGTGTCTCTTTCTTTTTCCAATCTCTTAAACTCGGATACAAAAAAAGAGAGCACTACCGTCATTTCTCTATCATATATGTCACTTGCCTCACGCTTAACCTTGTCAGGGATAACAAGCTCCACAATTTTCCCCTTACCCTCATTCGACATCACTTCTAAAGTTTTACAGCGATCTTCCATACCCTATTTTTAATCCATAGAAGCTTTGTTACGTGCTTCCATTACCGTCATGAACTGGTCCATTTCTTCCAACACATCCATCAATTCTTCCATCACGAATTGATCATGATCTTTCTCAATAACCTCTGCATTCAGACTTCGCTCAGCAATATCAAGATCTACCTCCAATTTGGTCTTTGAGCTCAGCAGTTCCCTAATTTCCATTTGGTACTCTAAAACATTTAACTCCAACACTTGAACGACATCCTCTAAAGTTCATATCTTAAGCCAATGCTTTTTTACTAATTCATTTTATTCGTTGTTGGCCTCTTCTTGCTCTTTAATCCTTATATTAGCGGCATACCACATTCCTTCAAACCTACGAGCACGCTCATCTGTTTCCCTCACCGCATCTCGCATATCAACTACTTCTGCTTCAAGCGTATTTATCCGAACTTGCAAGCATTTCACATTGTCTTCTTTTTTCTTCAAATTCGACAATAAATCTGTCATTTTAATATGCGCAGGTATTAGTTATGCCTCCTACAGGGTTACTCATTCCGAGATATTACTTGCATGACGTTGAACTTTTTCAAAGTCCAACTCTTTTTTCTTTACAACTTCATTTAATCTCTCCATCTTTTTCTGCACAATGGCTAATTCAGCCTCCTTATCTTCCAAGTGTTTCGTTACACGACCTACCATGTCTTGCTCTTCAGTTACCCTCACCTCCATTTTTTAATGCAGCTCAGTAGCACTCTTTAGTGCTTCCCCATAAAAATTCAAATCAGTGTTTAATTTTTCATTTAACACACGCAACGCTTCACATTGGCTTTTAATCTTTATCAGTTCCCCCTGCAGCAATAGTTAACTTTCACATACATACCAGTTCGTGTATCAAAATTGTTTACATATCGAAGTTAACAATTTTACTCAACAATATAATACTTGAGTACTATCGATCTACATCTTTACTTATATCTATATTATCATCACAAAAAATAGATTTTATTTATGATCAAAATAGTGTACAAACATCTAATGCATATGCAAGTTGGTAAAAAACTAAGCTACTTTACTTTTGATCCCTTTAACTACGAGAGGACTTCCCCCTGTCTCCTGAACTCTACCCTATCTACCTACATATCCAAAGGATCTATAAAGGTCACCACTTCCTATTGATGCTGTTTTTGCCATGACCGAAGTATTAGGCTCTCGACCTCCTCCTCGTACTCTTCTGACAAAATTTCTCTTAATTTATGCGCCAATTTTTCAATAGCTTTTTCCTCCTCATCCTTTGTAAACCACATATTTTTAGCTTTTTCATTTATATATCAAAGTCTTTTCCACAATCCATCACATACTTCCTAAATTCATTTTCTACCCTCGCCATAAAACTTAATCACACTTTATATATGATGTTCATGGTCAGTTCGAGCTATGACCTTAGCTCATGACGGGTACAGATGCTCCCTCAATTGTATATGTGCCCTGTGTAGATGCTTACGCGTTTCCTTCTGTAATACACCCAACGCTTTCAAATCACCTTATATCTTCTTTCTAGCAGCCGTTTCTTTTGTCAATTGATTTGTCAAGGATATATTTTGCTCTATACTTTGCGTTAGCACGTTTTGCAACTCCTTTAACTCACACTCTAATTTCCTTTGCATCTCTATTTGATCTTTTCTTATTTTGAAAAACAAAATCCTTATTGCTCTTTGATCCTATATAAAGCCAATAAAATTAGGTAAGGGTTCTACTCGAGCTGAGCATTTTTTTGTCTCTACACTATGGCGATTACATACATCTTGAGCTAGAAACATAACTCAAGCTGGTCAGGCACTACACCCCTTTCCTTCAAGAGCTCTACATAAGCTTCTTTTAAACCTCGCTCACTATCTACTTCGGTCTCAAAATACAGTATCAGAGTTACCAAAAGCTTCTGACGCCTAACTTTATCACTTGGGCCAATAAAAAGGTCAAATCTTTTAGTTTTCGTACTAACGCCCCCCTTTCCTCCTCTTTTCTTAAAACCTCATCCCACTCTAATTTTATTTTTGCATATCTACACTGTAGATCATATAATTCGTTAAATTTTTCTCAGAATTAGATTAAAACTGCCTTCTTTCATACTCAATTTTATTTAGTATCTGTTAAATACGAGTCACAGAATCCCTCGCTCTACTTAACAATCTCTCAATGGTATAAACGGTTTTTCTCAACCGATTTATCTCCTACACAGATTACAAATTTTTTGCTATCACGCAAATATTCAAGCAGAGAACAACAAAAAGATATCTATCAAACTTAATAGTTGCAGAACACGCAGAATAAAATCTCATCACAATCAAGACTGAAAAACATAGTTCAAAACAGAATACTACAATATGATTAAATATTCTTGCCAGTCTCTACCTCAGACGGAGGATCCGCTTCAGTACCAGCAGCTGGAACTTGCTCAGTTTACAGGGTAGGTACAATGACTGGAACAGCAATATCTTCCACCAGTTCATCTTTTGCATCTAAATTGAACACTATCTCATGGTACCTACTTGCTAGGCCCAGATCGATATCGGTCGTGGTCAGCCCAAAGTGGTGGTAAGACTGGATCATATGATTTCACTCATCCCTTATCTTTCCAAATGCTTCTGACAGAGTCTCCTCGCGCTCAGACAACTCTACATACCGTTCTTCAACAGCCTTCAACTCCTTAGCCTTACTTTTTTTCTCCTTCTTGTGCTCCTTCTCGAGCTTCTTAATTCAAGCTGTTTGAGCATCAAACCTGTGAGTAAGCTCTCCGAACTCTTGGTTCCACTTCTCAATAATACTTGTAGCTCCCTTTACCAGCATCGAGAGGTGCCAATACAAGAAACAGGATCAGTCATACATATATATCAATCACAATATAGTAAATAAATAATATCAGTACGTACACCCGTTTTTTGCTCTTGAAACATCTCTTCGAGCTGCTGTGGCTCGGTCCTCTCCATCTTAACAAACATTTACTCCATTTCTCTCAACTTGGCTACAGCCTTCGCATTTGTATGGTCATTGCCTTCGAGCTCATGTCGTTTCCTTTTCAATGACCTCTTGTTCACTTCTAAAGGAGCGACCTCATTCACAACCTGATCCTCCACAATACCATCAGCAACAAGTTTATTACCCTTTTTCCCTTGGGCCACCACCACGGTAGAAGGTACAACTTTTGGCACTGTCTTTTTCAACCTCGGAAACTTCTGCCCCACACTTATACCCTCTGGTATAGGCGGAGGGATACCAGTCAAGTCACCTAGAGGAAGACGGGGCCTTCTTCTTCTCAGCCATAGCTCGATTCTCGTGAGCTCATTGCACTTTGGGTACTCTGGAGTCTACCCTTTTATTCTAACAGATATTTAACTCTCCAAGTACTTGCATCAACTCAACCTACTCATGGGCTATGCAGTCGAACAAGCTCATATTATTAGGAAAGAATTTAGGATCAGGACCTGACAAACAAAATCAAGGAAATGGTTAGTAGCTCGAAGATAGACTAATATTTAGTCCAGTTAGTAGGCGTGACATACTTGAATTTAAATATTTATGGTTTAGGATGAGCGCTGGTTCATCTGGAACCTGCATACAATTGATCCCTACCCATACAAAGTGGTTGTTCCATGGACTACCAGCAGATTCAAAGTTAAAAAACTTTGGCCTAGACGAGTCACTAAACATGTAACTGCTATTACGACCTTTGACATACTTTATTCTGTAAAAATATAGCACGTCATCTGCTATGAACTGCTTTGTAGTCTCACTTTCCCTCTACCTTGCATTTAATGCCTCACACACCCTCATCATCTCAAATACATTCCTATTTAGTTGGGCAGGGCAACATTATAATGCATTCATAACCCCTTTTTGAAAAAGGGTCAGAGGAATCCTAAGGCCATATACGACCTGGTTCAGATAGCACAAAAACCATCATTTGGGCCTACCGTCCCCGCCCCATTATAGTACGAAAATTGTATATCTTCATTAATGCCTTTCTCTTTTTTCCACATATCCAGGCTGGGAACTTGGTAGTATACCTATTTTTCCCATTTCCCTGGTACCAAGGTCCTAAGCCATAGGCCCTGCTCCATCACATAATTTCCCCATTCCCCTTTTAATTTCTTTTTCAATTTCAAATATTCTTTTCCTACATCTACTCCTTCAGGATATATGAAAAATAACTTATCTTTTACTCCTCTATCATCTTCCTCTACAACATTACTTACTTCACTAGGTTCTCCAACCTCTACACCTACAGTAACTTCTACCCTAGTTACAATTTTCTCCATACCTCTACAATCGTTATCTCTACCTGACAATGATGTTTTCTCTAAACTAGAAGAAAATACAAATTTACTCATAGGTTTTATGTTTTTGGAACGCATACTAGACCTGCAGTTGCACACAATCTTTTATCATTTTCTCTACATCTATGATTCAATACTTATATAATAATATGTTATACCATAAACACAGCAAAAACAAACCCCAGTTATACTTTTTACTCAGTCAAGGCATTCATTTTCAAAACTTTCTAAAATAACATAAAATCATTTTTCAACTTTCCCTCTTCTTCTCCAAAAATAATTCTCTCTCTAGATTTTGTTACCATAACCAAAGCTTTTACAAATAGTACACAATCATTTCTTAGCCCCCTGCATTCCCACATTTGACATCCCCAAATCATTTAGGGATTTTCTGACTACAGTCCCACCTTTAAACTGAATATTTGCCTATAGTCCCCAAGTTGTTTAAATATGCAGTTTTGGTCCCTAAATTGCCTCTGACCATAAGTCAACCTCTGTTAAACTCAAATTTTGACATGAACTGACTAAACTACCCTCACACGAGTTGCACGTGATTTCTTTTAATAGGTAAACAAGTTGTCTTCCGGTCATCTCTTCACTAAAACTCTGTCTAACCATAAAATTATTCTTGGAGGGAAAATTTGTATCTTCTGCAGCTATGAAAATTTGGGAAAACTAGAGTACAACAATCTAATACCTGATCTCGCCAAGCCTTTGAATCTCTTATCTCTCTCTTAATCATAATGTAAGTCCCTTTCTCTCCCTCTCTCACTCTTTATTTATTTTTGAATAGCCAAAATTTGTAAATCTCTCTCTAATATTTGTTGCTTTGGTTTTCCCATTTTGAAAGTTAAAAGATTTGTGTTAAAAATTAGAGTTTGGATTATAAAATTGAGACTTTTTAAAAATGGTTTAGATTAGAAAATTAGGGTTTTGGTTTTCTCTAATTAGGGTATATTAAAAAAATTAGAGCTTTTACAAGTGGTATTTTTGAATTAAGTGTTTTAGGTATATTATAATGATATTTGTCTTAATTATATAGTGTTTGGGGTATGCTAAAATGACAGGAATGACCTAAAAAATGTCATTATTCATTGGGGAGGTAGACAGGATACACACATCGTCTATACATTGATGGGGACATGCATATATTTAAAAATATAGATGGGGATCAGTTTTATTATCAAGGTCTGTTGGAATATATTATGTCTGATGTTGTTGGGAGTATATTATGTCTGAGTTTGTGAGAGACAGGTGACTTTAACTTGTTCAGGTTTTTCGGTTTGAGCTCGACTCACGTTTCTTAACGGTTCATGGAGTACGTGGTGTTGCTGAGTCTGACATGGAGGTATTACTCAAATGGAGCACGTTTCATAACAGGTTTGTCGTGTAGAGAATGCATGAGTCTGACATGGAGGTAATTTGAACTAGCGACAGCTCAATTTTAGTTGAGATTGAGGGATAGGCCCCTACATTTGTGATGATACAAGTTTGTATAAGATGTAGTATTAAAGTGATGTAGATAGTATGTGGGATCTATATTTCTATGTATATGCAGTGCCTATAGAAGTTGTTCCCTCACCTTTAATTAAAGAGCCAGATGTTGTTATGATGGAAGATGATAAAGGACCACCAATATACCCTACTTCTTAAGTTGAGGTTAAGACTACACAGTTTGATCCACTGCAACATGAGAGTACACAGTTTGATCCACTTCAACATGAGACTATTGTCAGGGGTAGAGAAAAGGTAGTTGTGACTCAAACAAAAAAAATGTTGTATCAAAGCCAAAGATAAAAAGCAATAGTTTACAAAGTGGTGAAGAAAACA
The DNA here is from genome assembly GCA_014058105.1 of Kingdonia uniflora. Lineage (NCBI taxonomy): Eukaryota > Viridiplantae > Streptophyta > Magnoliopsida > Ranunculales > Circaeasteraceae > Kingdonia > Kingdonia uniflora. The sequence goes on from JACGCM010002404.1 coordinate 1,272,866, forward strand.
CTAAAAGAGTTAAGAAACCAAGGGTAAGTAAACTACCTGAGGAAGAAATTAATGATTTGCCACATATGGACTTCAGTGATGATGAACCTAATATTGAATCTGAAGGTAGAGTTGGATTGGGGGGAGATGCTCCAGTTAATGCTGAAACTGAGGCTGGAGTTGGATTAGGGGGAGATGTTCCAGTTAATGCTGAAACAGAGGCTGAGGTTGGATTAGGGGGAGAGGCTTCAAATAATGTAGAAGAAGTTGATGAAGTTGATGCTTAAAATAGATGGGCAGAAACTAACCCATATAGCCCAAATGTTATTACTCAAATTACTCATTAGTTGATGGTGATAATGGTCCAACCCAAGCTGATATAGATAGATATGATGATGAGTTCAGAGATTTGGCCAAAGAATGTAATAACATTTTTATAACAGAAGAAGTTGAAGTGCATCATACTACATTACATGTGCATAATCCAGGGTTAGAGATGGTTATTGGCATGGAGTTGCCCATAGTTGATGCTTGCAGAGCTTTTTTTAAGGCAATGGGCCATTGCCAACAAGCACCAATTCTAACAAAAAAAGAATGACTATATGAGGGTAAGATACATTTGTACTAAGGCTAAAACATTTAACTGTCAATGGATGTTCTATGCTAGGGTTAACCCAGATGGTGCCACTTTTAGTATGGGGCCAGTAGTAATCTCATTCACACATGTCCTGGTAGGAGTGGCCAATCTAACAAAAATGTAAATGCCTAGTGGGTGGCAAATAAAGTTGAAGAAATAATTAGGGCAGTGAGAACCACTAGACCAGCAGATGTGGAGGAGCCAATTTCAAGGAGGTATGGTGTTGATATTTTATATTATACTTCATGAAATGCTTGGACTATATGCATGGAGAGAATAGTTGGATCATATGACGAGGGTTATATTCTATAACCTGAATTTATGAGACAAGTCTTATTGGCTAACCCTGGCAGTTTAACCAAATATAATAAAAATCTTCAAAGTAACCAGTGGAAAAGTTCATTAGTGATGTTTAAGGCAAGTTTTGATAAATGGTTAAGCGGGCGTAGACCTGTACTTGGTTTAGATGGTTGTTTTCTAAAAGGTAAATATGGGGGGGGGGGGGTTTGTCTATCCGTAATTGCCTTGGATGGAAATAATGGCCTATTCTCTATTGTTGTTTACTTATGCAGATCAGAATGTAAAGAAACTTGGACCAACTTCTTTGGGGTTCTTCAGCCCTCTCTCATTCTAAATAATCAAAAACTAATATTCATATCAGATAGATAATAAGGACTCATTGATGTTGTGACTACCCTTTTCCCTTATGCAAATCACAGATTCTGCTTTAAACATATGTACAAGAATATGAAGAAGTTTCACAGAGGGACCCAAATAGAGTGGTTAGTGTGGAGTACAACAAAGGAATTTAAGCAATCAGAAAAGAACAAGCACATGGACCAACTCAAACTAGATAACCCAGCTGCTCATAACTGGTTACTTAAGGAACCATTTGAACACTGGGCTAGGTCCCACTTTGATTTTACTGCCAAGTGTGAACACATCACAAATAACTTCAGTGAGTCTTTTAACATGTGAATTTTGAAGAATAGGAACAGGCCAATCCATAAGTTACTAGAAAAACTGAATATAATGTTAATGAAACTCATGTATGGCAGGATGCTCAAGGCAAAAGAGTTGGAAGAAGCAAGTAAGCTAAACAAGACATTTTCTTATTGTTTGAGATGTTTTCTTCTTTTTATGAACTACTATGTGACTATATATATATCTTTTTTGCAGTTTTGCTGTTGGCCCCTAGATTATAAACCCACATTAATAAGATGATCAAATGATATAGTCAATATCAGGTGTAAGGGGTCATATCAGGATCCTTTCTTACAATTGGAATCAGTGGCCAAAGATGGAGAGTGAACACCAACACACATGAATGTGACTGCCATGAATGGAAACTTTCTGGACTACCATGTGTGCATGTTATTAGTGTTATACTCCCTTATGGGTAGCCATGGGTTAAGTAAGTAAAATATTTTTTGTTAATAATCTAAATGTTTACAAAGTTGTGTCTCTAATTTTTTAAAAGCTAACTTTTTTTATAGATGGCTAACAACTATATTTTTTGTTTTTACAAAGGTTTGTATTTGAACATAAGTGTATCTGAGTTGATATTTCTCATGCATGCTTATTTTTGTATTATATGCAGCCTACACACCAAGAAAACCTTTTTCTATCTCCCCCATTGTTTAGAGGAGCCAGGAGACCTAAAAAACAAAGAATCCCTGATCCAGATGAAGAAAAGAGGCATAAGAGATGTAGAAAATGTGGAGGACTATGGTCACAACAAGAAAACTTGTAAGGGTGCACCGACAATACTAAGGCTAAGAGTGGCAAGAGTACCTAAGAGGGTAGATGTAAATGTTAGCATGGCAGGACATATGAGCAGTGTTGGCTTACCACTTGTACCACCAAATTTGAGAGGGAGGGGAAGTGGTGGTATAGGTGGTGGTGGTGGATCTTCTAGGGGTATAAGGTACTGAAGCCCCAAGGCCATATGTCATGCCCCAAGGCCAACTCAAGCAAGTCAAGCCCCAAGGAAAATTAGGGCATCAACACAATAAGTTTATGCCCCAAGGCAAACACAATCAAGGTAAACTCAAAGCCAAACTCAAGCTACTCAAGACCTAAGGTAAAGTTAATCTAGGCAAACTCAAGCTACTAATTCCTCAAGGAAAACTAGAGTAAGTTAAGCCCAATGGTAATCCCAAGCAACTAAAGCCCCAAGGAAAACTAGAGCAAGTCAAGCCCAATAACAGTCTCAAGCTACTGAAGACCCAAGGCAAACTAGGGCAAGTCAAACCCAAAGCCAGTCTCAAACTACTGAAGCCCCAAGGCAAACTAGAGCAAGTCAAGCCCAAAGGCAGTCTCAAGTTACTCAAGCCCCAATACAAAGTCGAGCAAGTCAAGCCCAAAGGCAGTCTCAAGCTACTCAAGCCCCAAGGTAGAGTCAAGCAAGTTAAGCTAAAATATAGCTTCAAGCTACTCAAGCCCTAACGCAGAGTCAAGCAAGTCAAGCCCAAAGGCAGCCTCAAGCTACTCAAGCTTAAAAGGCAAACTAGGGCATCAACATGGCAAGCTTAAGTCTCAAGGTAAACTAGAGCATCAACACAACAAGCTCAAGCTCCAAGCTTTAACCTTTACAAGAAAGGCTATCAATCTCCTGGCATAAATTAAAAAGTGTGACAGTGTGACTTAATTTGGAAACATTTAACTGCATGCTAACAAGTACATTTGTTTGGCTATGTAGTGATCTAATGATAACAATTTTGATATCAGTATTGAGATTTTACTGTATGTTAACAGGTACATTTTGTAACTTAATGGCAAATATTTTTACAATTTTTTTCATAAATGTTTGTTGTTTGTCTATTTGTTATACTAAAAATTTAATAGGTACTCTATTGCATCTCTATTTGTTTTTACAGTTTTTTTGCAGGTAATCTATTACATCTTTATTTTTTTATTAGACTGAAAATGTTTGTTGTTTGTTTATTTGTTTTTGTAGTTTTTTTCATGAATGTTTGTTGTTTGTCTATTTTGTAACTTAACATGTACTCTATTACTTCTCTATGCGTATTTAATGTTGTTTGGCTATTACATCTCTAAAAATTTACAGGTACTCAGACAGTCATACTGGTCAGAAATGTGCATAAGGTACTCATACAGTCATACTGGTCTGAAATGTACATAAGGTACTTACAGTGGTCTAAAATGTGTAGGTATGCAGGTACTCACAGTGGTCTGAAATGTGCAGGTACTCACACTGGTCTGAAATTGCCACAATACAAAAAGGGGAAAAGGCAAAAAAAAGCGGTTCCATAATACAAAAAAAGGTAGTTCCAAATAAATTACAGTTCCACAATATAAAATAATTGCAGTTCAAACTGGTCTGATATAAGATGTTAGATATAAGGAAATTGCAGTTCCATTGATTCACAAAAACTAAAAGGAAATAGGGAGAAATATCAAGGGATCCCAAACAAAAAACATAAACATCATTACATCCCAAAATATAACCTACAAGTAAAAACAATACCCACAAACACAAACAAAATCCTATTTTTTCTCTTCTGCTCCATTTTCTTCAATCTCTTCTTCTTCTTCTTCTTCCTCATCTATCTCTTCTTCTTCCTCCTCATATGTCTCTTCTTCTTCTTCCTCATCCGTCTCTTCTTCTTCCTCGTTTGTTTCTTCTTCCTCTTTTGTCCACCCATACTCACTCTCCTCCTCCTTCATTCAGCTAGCCTCACTATTGGAGGATAAATCATAGCATGTAGCAAATCCAATGTACTCTTCTTCAAAAGAAGAGTCACTCTCAGTTGTAGAGAAAAGAGATATTTTTGTGGTTTTGAAGAGAAGAGAAGATAAGAAACACTTATGGTTTGAAGAAGGTATGAGGAAAGTCTTGGCTTTATAAAGAAAATGTATTTAAGGGGTTCTTGAAAAGAGAATGAACATTAAATAAGATTCTGGTTTCCCAATGTTGGTAGTTGGGGGATAATGGTTAGGGGGAAGGTTTGGGGTTATGTTAAGTATGTGTAGAGTATACATACAAGATCACTAATAGATTATAAACATAACAAACTTGTATAAGAAGAATTGCTCATAACTTGTATCACAAGAAACTCCCAATCTCATCCCATTGAGAATTTACCTTTAAACTTTTTGCAAAATTCATCCAATCCCATAGTCGCACTCACCTTGATATTCAAATTAGTCATAATCTCAAATTTTGCATTCTTCTTTCCTTCTTCATGCATATAGTTCTTTAGGCACATAAAGTGCTTACATTCAACATTTCTACAAACTCAGAATTTCTTACCCTGGCTTCTCTGAGCAGTAGATTTACACAATTTCATAAATTTACAACCACCTTTAGGGCAAACTACAGTCCTCCAAGGACATTTTCTCCACCAGTGCCCAGTTTCATCACAAGCAAAGCAACTACTTTTGAAAGAGGGGTTACTCATACTTGGTAAATTTGAAGATTGCTCAATGGCCTCACTCAACCATTGAAAAGTATCACAGGTAGGGAATTGGCATTTTAAGTATTTTTTATCAGGGTTTTCTATTGATTTAGAAATATGGAATTATATTATTCTACTGCAATTTGGCTTCTTACACATACTATATAACCATGAACAATCCCCAATACCATGATCACAGGTAGGACACAAATAATCCTACAACAAAAATTATAAATCATCAATAAGTTAGTATTTAAACCCAATTTATGTCCCTCCAATTTATCTTTAGTCCCCATTTATTATCTTTAAGCTTTAATGGTGATTTCTCAAAATTCACATAAAACACCTTATTAATGAGAGAGACTGAGAGATATAAAGTAATTTTACTTTCACATCACCACCACCACCACTTCTCCACCTCCTCCACCTCCCATAGGCACAGAAACAAACCAGCACCAAAACTCAGAAATAAGAGAGAGAAAGAGAGAAAAAAAAAGTGAGAGCTTTAATGGAGGTATTTGGGAAGGAGATGACCAACACAAAAACTTAGAAAAATTAAAGGAATTTGGGAAGAAGATAACCGTTGGGGTATTTGAGGAAGGAGATGACCGTTTGACAAAGTTTTGGTGAAGAGATGACCTGAAGACAACTTGTTTACCTGTTATAAGAAATCACGTGCAACTCGTGTGAGGGCAGTTTAGTCAGTTCATGTCAAAATTTGAGTTCAACAGAGGTTGACCTGTAGTTTGGGGAATTTGGGAACCAAAACTGCATATTTAAACAACTTGGAGACTAAAGGCAAACATTAAGTTTGTAGGTGGGATTGTGGTCAAAATATCCTAATTATTTATATGTAAAGGCAATAACAAAACCAAATCATACACAGAGTACCAGACAATACAATCAAAATAGAGGAGCAAAATTTACTAACCTGTGTTAGACGATCCACAATCTTCTAATTTGCCAACAACTTTTACAGAGTGTGATTGATTACGTTGTTTCTCCAACACAGTTTTATCACCATGTAAACCTTTTTCTACGATATTACACTCAGAACTCAAACATTTCTTCTCTATAGAAATACTGGTTACCGCACTTTTTTCTGTCTCTATAACTGTAGATAATTTATGAGGGAGAGAGAGAGAGGGACGAGTTATTATACTCCCCCTCGGTTTATGAAATGATGGCTCTTTCATACACGTGTCGTTCACCCCTAATGCCCCTACAAGCACATCTTTTTATCTCACAACATCATCATGACTTCTGTAATAACGTCTACTATTATTACGTCTGTCTCTACTTTTAGCCATTAAATAATTTATTTTTTCCTTCCCAAGACAATCTAAACGATCTATTACTTTATTTTTATACTCAACCAAGATCGTACCACAATATACGTGATTCCTAAAATAGCTTAATATTCAAAATTCGAAATTATTTGTACAACTGTTAGAATCAGACAACTGTAATCCACAATATTCGCCACATGAGCAATTCATCAAACGCATTGATCTTATTTTTTCTAGTTCACAGATTTAATCTGCATTATTCTACATTCAACAGTAAACAAAATCATAATACTGAAAATAGATTATTTATTTATTTTGGGCTCTCAAAGTTCGAGCTTACAATTACATATAGTTATATTTAAAGTAACTCGAATGACTTACTTTACCATAGGGAATTATCTCCCCTTCTGATGTTCTCCCATCCTCTTTAGCCAATTTATCCCGTGCGATCTCTCGAACAACTTCTTCTCACAAGGTGGCATCCAACAGCGACTCACGGAATACATCACACCAAAAAAAAATCATACTCTGCACGCCTGCCTTCGTCATCTAACCCGCCTAACTTCAACAGTCACTTAGGTAGTACGACATTATAAGGTAATAGGCAAAATTAATATTCACGGAGTTCAGTCACTTTGATGTTCAACCTACCTTCCGTTGCATGTCGAACACGCCAAAACCTGTCCTCGCCATGGTAACTTCCAATCAACCAACAACAACCTTTTCATGTAGAAGAATACAAAGCATATCATCAACATCTTATATAGCCAACACGAAGATCTATTCTCACCACTAATATAGCCCACCCAATAGATTTTATGAGAAGATATATTTTACAAGAACACATTTTTGAAAATAAGAATATCAGCAGAAGTCCAAGAATATTTTGACAACAGATACTTTCCATTCCACGAAGTATATCCTCAAATCTTATTCGCATGCTTCATATAGATGACACATCCGCAAAGGTGAAGATCACACAAAATATTCAAGTACCTCCAGCAGTAGTACCAGCAAAAGAACCTACAGACAGATATCATTTACCTACTGATAGACACGTAATAATTACGTGTACAACTCCTAAATTTATATCTACTTAGTCATTAATTAAATAAATATGACACTAATAGTACTTATGTTTGTATTTACAGAAATCGGTCACATGATAAACAAGTCGTACATATTTTCGGTTTTTAACGAAGAACAAGGGTGATGCACTCCAACAATGATTCATATTTGAAGTTGTCAACCAAAGGCCCATGCATGGAAGCCCATTGAATAAAATTAGATATAGATATTATTTTTATGAGTTGTAATATATATGCATGATTTTAGGCATTATTTAGGGGATTTTATATTAATGGTAATATTTTGTAAAGCCTTCCTATACTCTATAAATAGGAGGGGAATCCCACCCATAAGGGAACATCATGGAGAGTGTAAATCAAAGTTTAATACGCAATAAAGTTCTTGTTCTTCTTTGTTCTTGTCTTTTAATTTTATTATAGTAATAGTGGTATGGCAATGATCATAGGGATGAGTAGCTAATCTTCTTAGCCAAGGCTAGAGGATGCTCTACCCAATGTAGCCTTAGTGTAGATTGTGTATTCATATTCCTTCGTCCTATGCTTGACCATAGCTAGGATTAGGACGAATAATGAATCTATGTAACCATCTTGTAAGACCATAACAAGATAGGTTAGGAACATGGAGAAAATAACATAATCCATACTTATCAACCAGACCATGGTAGAGTAAGTTGGATTATGGGTAGTTCCCAATTACTAAATCTCTTATATCTTTTGATGTATTGCATATGCCCGACCAAGGATATGCGATACGGGAACTCGTAATTTACTTTAATTATTTATGCTATCTAACGGTTAAAAAGGGTAGAGTGAAATCGATGCCTTGGTTTCCACTCCAATTTATCTTGTAATTTGTTTTGTTCTTCTTTTTATTTCAAAACTTACACAAACTTGTTGTTATTAGATAAAACTAGTAGCTCGAAGTATAATTCGCAACCACAAGTCTCTAGGGATACGACTCCGCTTACCCTTGTACTTAACGGTACACCGTGCACTTGCGGGTATTTTAAGACGTAGGTTTATAATCGATCAAGTTTTTGGCGCCGTTGCCGAGGATTTCCAAAGTTTCATTTTATTTTTGAGCTGTTTTATTTTAAGCCAATTTTTCTTTCTTGTTTTTCTTTTATTTTTCTTTTTCTTTTCTTTTTTTTGGATCCGGAAACAAAGTGATTCGCTCAAACTCTCTTGGCGCTACAGTAGTTGTGAAGTCTGTCCCTGAATATTTTACCATTTTTGATCATCTATACTTCATAATTGGGAAATATATTTTCTACAAAATTTTTAGATAATTCAAAACCCTTTTCGAATTGCTATAGATCATATTTTTCTGTTTAGTCGTTTGTGAGTTGCAGCCTTTTGAAAAAATAGCAAAAAACAGTCTATGTAAAGGACACCGTGTTCATTAATCACTGGTTTTGAGCGGTAGGAAAGCTAAATTCTAGAAAACTTCCTTCTTGAATGTCTTTTATTTCTTAATTATCTTTCCAAATTGATATTATTTAATTCTCTCTCTCTCAACCGAGCTGAAAGATATGCGCATTTGAAAATCAAGATATCATAGACAACAATAAACTTGGAAATTGAATTAATATTGTTGTCGCAAGTTCACTAATCATTTTTCTCTTATTGTGTAGGATAGTCACAAAATTGTAAACGAGACAGATAATATGCAAAGCTAAAAGTATCATCAAATCCATCCTTCCTGTGCCCCCTAAGTGAAGGGGAACTTCCTTCTTTCGCCCCCTAAGTGAAGGGGCGACCACAGCTACACTGGGAAACACTTTCTGTAGGTTAATACTTCTTAAAACTTGACATCTAGAAGAGGTACATATCAACTCTTCCCCGGCAATAGTACATATAAAGTCGTGTGGACTGTGCAAATACACGCTGCTCTAATAAAAAAAATATTGTAGCTGGATTGACTTATTGTTGTGTTTAATATTCTTTTTTATTCCAACATTAGTAAAGGTAAAAACTATTTGAGACTTGCGGGATTTCATCACCCAAAAAGCTCTCCAACAAGTGGGACCACCCATTAGGGACACGAAAAAATTTGTATCACACGAAAATTAAACGATCCAGGCCTCAAATTAACTGTTAATAAAAAAGAGTAGCAAGATTCCCGCAGGATTTTATCACCCAGCGAATAGGTGTACCGGAGCGGGGTACAAACACGGGTTTGTAGGATACGGCCCCAGCCTAGCGCTGCAAAATACTGGTCGTAGGTTTGCGACGTCACCGTTCTGAGTACTGACGTATGATAAGGTAACTCGCTCAGGCGTGAGGACTAAACATCTACTTTAAGCTGGTACTAGCATAGTGACGCAGGGAGTATAGGAACCAAATCTTTTTTCCATCGTACCAATTTTAAACATAGAAGAATATAGGGGAGACCTAATTATTACTTCTAAAAAACGTTGATGTGCTAGAATTTAGGTTTGATTGATTGTTTACTGCACCGGGTGTCAAATTTTATAGATTATTAGTTGTGCATGATCAATTGGACACGTTGAGGAAAACGTTAAAGAAGCTTACCGGAACCTTTGCCCATTTACGGGCTACCACCTCAGCCTATGCAGAGAGGGCGACCACCTCACCCAGTTAATACAATAGAGGACTTAGGAGCCCTAGTTTGGGAGGAAAGTGATCCATTTCGAGTTTTTCCAATTTTGGAGGAAGGTAATTCATCTAGAGTTGACCCAATTAAACTTATTGTCGAGCTAGAAGTCGAACCCCCAATCATGGCTGCCACCAAATCTCTTAAGGACTATTGGACCCCAATGGTGAGTGATATACCTTCATGTATTGTGTAACCAGTTGTCATGACAAACCATTATGAAATCAAGCCTAATGTGATCTAAATGTTAACTATTTTTCATGGGCTTGATTCTGAGAGCCCTTATAAGCACGTCTACGAGTTTAAGAAAATCTGTGCACTCTCCAAATACCAACATTTTACTGAGGATTTCGTCCGCCTTCGTTTATTCCCATTCTCGCTAAAAGATAAGGCGAGTCACTGGCTTGATTCATTGGCACCAGCATCTATCAATTCATGGGATCAAATGGAAACCAAGTTCAAAACAAAATAGTTTTCTATGGGAAAAACCCTCGCTCTTAGAAATGCAGTTGCTGAATTTGTTCAAAATGAGAGTGAAACCTTTTACGAGGCATGGGAGAGATATAAAGATTTTCTTTCACAATGTCCCCATCATGGTTTTGAAAAGCAACATCTAGCCCAGATCTTCTATCGTAGAATAACTTCTAAAAATCGATATAGGATAGAATCTATGCATAGTGGCAAATTCTGGGACCTTAAACCTGATAGAGCTTATGAGGAGTTTGAGACATTGGCTGAGAACTCTCAGCAGTGGGATTTTAATTCACATAGAAATATTCGTACAACCAAGAAAGGTGGCTTATACGAAGTGAGTGGGGGAACGGCCATCAAAGCCCAATTAGATACTCTTACCCGAAAAATTGAGGTTATGGTTATGAATCAATCTAAAGGTAGTGCAAACCAGGTTCAGTAACAGGGTTGCACCGTTTGTTATGATCTAACCCATGTGACTCAAATGTGCCCCTTGCTTAATGAAATGAATGATAATCAAGAGCAAGTAAATGCTTTGAATAATACCTACAAGAGGCCCTTTGACCCGTATAAGCCAACTTGGCAGAACTACCCAAATTTTTCATGGAAGAACAACCAACCCAGTTCAGGTCTTGAAGAGCCACAAACCTCAGGTCATAATTTTCCTAGGAATCTTATCTCTCAATCTTATCCTTAGGTATCTCAACAATCTTTTCAGTCATCCAAACAATTCCCACCCGCTCCACCCAAACCATCTTTGGAAGATACCCTTTCTCTATTTATGCAACAATCAATGGAAAACCAAAAATAATCAATGGAAAGCCAAAAACAATCGTTGCAATTTTAGCAACAAATGATGCAATTTCAACAACAGACTTTGGTGAATCAAAATTTTACATCTCAATCTATCTCTAATCTCGAGACTCAGATAGGACAATTGGAAAATGCATTGCATAAGAGACTACCAGGTACACTACCTAGCCAACCTGTATCTAATCTGAAAGGACCATCGAGATTTGATTCTAGCTCAATCCCAAAATAGGTTAATGCCATTACAACTCTACGAAGTGGTAGACAAGTAGATAACCGAGTTGAAATGCCTAGGGTTGAGCCAACACCCGTTATTATTGAGGATGAGGTCGGTACGAGTGAACCTTCTAATAAATCTAAGGAGTTGCCTACCTCTTTTATTTTCCTACAAAAGGCACATTTTGAGCTAAAGGCGCCTTATCCACAACGCCTTCTTCCGGCTAATAAAGGGATTCAATTTGACGAGATATTAGATATATTTAAGCAAGTTCATATAAATATTCCAGTACTCGATGCCATCATGTTAATCCCTGCATATGCTAAATTCTTTAAGGATGTGTGCACTAGGAAAAGGAAAATCAATGTGCACAAGAAAGTCTTCTTGACTGCGACATTAACCCCTCCTAAGCTTTGAGATCCTGAAAGCCCAACCATCTCTTATAAAATTAGAGATCACAAAGTGGATACGGCATTACTCGACCTAGGGGCTAGTGTAAATGTCTTACCTTACTCGCTCTATCAGGAATTAGGACTTGGAGAACTTGAACCTACCCGAATGACACTTCAATTGGCTGACAGGTCAATACGATACCCACGTGGTATCCTTAAGGATATTCTGATCAAGGTTGATACTCTTATTTTTCCTATGGACTTTACTGTTTTGGACACTAAAGATGTAAAGAATCCTAGCTGTGAGATTCCTGTCATAATGGGTCGCCCTTTCCTTGCGACTGCTCATGCCATTATTAATTGCATTAATGGGGTCTTATAACTACCAATGGGAGTCTTATAACAATAATACTCAAGTACCTCATTCTGATTACATGGTTGAGCTGAATTAGATTGACTCCCTAGTTTACAACTCGTTCCATCATTTTCTGAGGACCCCTTAGAATCATATCTGGTGAACTTCGGTGAAGACTTTGATGAAAATCCGATTGTTGAAGAGCTTAATGCTCTACTCGACTCAATACCTATTTTTAACAAGTTCAAATGGAGACCTCATGTTAAACCTCTGGAATTATCCACTACTTTGTCTATTCCATCCATTGTTAATGCACCAAAGTTAGATCTCAAGCCATTACCTAAGACTTTGAAGTATGCTTTCTTAAGTGATTCTAACACTCTGCCTGTGATCATAGCTTCCAACCTCAATATTGACCAAGAAAGTAGATTATTGGGTGTCATTAAAAGACACAAATCATCCCTAGAGTGGTCTATAGTAGACTTGAAGGGGATTAGCCTGGCCGTTTGCATACATCGCATCAATCTCAAGGAAGGTACTAAAAATTCTTGCGAGATACAACGAAGGTTGAATCCCACCATGATGGAGGTGGTGAAGAAGGAAGTTCTCTAACTTTTAGACTCGGGTATCATATACCCCATTTCGGATAGTAAGTGGGTCAGTCCCGTTCAGGTTGTACAGAAGAAATCAGGGATTACTGTAGTCGAGAATGAGAATAATTACCTAATCTCCACCCGCATGACCACTGGGTGGCGTGTATGTATCAACTACAGGAAATTGAACACGGTCACAAGGAAAGATTATTTTCCTCTTCCTTTCATTGATCAAATGCCTGAACGCTTAGCCAGAAAAAGGTATTACTATTTTCTTGACGGTTATTCTGGACATAATCAGATCTCCATTGCCCTAGAAGATTAGGAGCAGACAACTTTCACGTGTCCCTGCGTGACATATGCTTATCAACGTATGCCATTTGGGTTGTGCAATACACCCGCTACATTCCAACGTTGTATGATGAGCATATTTTCTGATATGGTTGATAAATTTCTTGAAATCTTTATGGATGATTTTTCAGTGTTTGGATCATCTTTTAACGAATATTTACACCATTTAGAACTCGTGCTAGAACGATGTACACAAACCAATTTGATGTTAAACTGGGAAAAATGTCACTTCATGGTGACACAAGGGATAGTTCTTGGACATATTATCTCCAACAAAGGAATTGAAGTCGATAAGGCCAAGATCGACATTATCTCTTCTTTACCTCCACCTCAGACGGTTAAGGCCATTCAATCATTTTTAAAGCATGCTGGGTTTTATCGCCGGTTCATCAAAGATTTTAGTAAAATTTCCCAACCCTTGTGTGCAATTTACTTGCTAAGGACACTGATTTCAACTTTGATGATGCATGTTTAGAAGCTTTTGAGAAGCTTAAACTTTTATTAACTTCAGCCCCTATCATCCAACCTCCCAATTGGGAACTTCCCTTCGAGCTTATGTGCGATGTTTCTTATTACGCTGTTGGAGCGGTTTTAAGGCAAATAGTAGATAACAAACCTCATATTATTTACTATGCTAGTCGCACGCTCAATGACGCACAGTTAAATTACTCTACCACAGAGAAGGAGTTATTAGCCATTGTGTTTGCCTTGGAGAAATTTTGATCATACCTTTTTGGATCCAAAATCATTATTTACACCGACCATGCGGCCTTAAAGTATTTACTACCTAAAAAAGATGTCAAGCCTCGGTTAATCAAATAGATTCTTTTGTTACAAGAATTTGATATCAAAATTCGAGATAAGAAAGGTGTTGAGAATGTGGTTGCGGATCATCTATCTCAAATTCTCACTGAGGGTACCGAAGTTTTTCTTCCTATCTTAGAGACATTTTCTGATGAGCAGCTCATGGCTGTCTCACAACTGCCTTGGTACACCGATATTGTCAATTATCTTGCTACACAACGATTACCTGCCCATTGGTCAAAACAAGATAGAACTAAATTCTTGCACGAGGTTAGACGCTTTAGTTGCGACGATCCTTATCTTATAAGTTTTGTTCCGACCAAGTGATTAGGAGATGCATCCCAAATGATGAGTTTCATAGTGTACTCACATTTTGCCATACCTTAGCTTGCGGAGGACATTTTGGGACCAAGAAAACTGCTGTAAAAGTCCTTCAATCTGGTCTTTATTAGCCTACCCTTTTTTGTGACACACATACCTTTTGTTCTAAAGGTGATAGGTGCTAGAGGACCGGGATTATTTCTCATCGAAACATAATGCCCTTGAACAACATCCATATTGTTGAACTATTTGATGTTTGGGGCATTTACTTTATGGGCCCATTTCCTTCTCCTCGAGGTTACCTTTGGATTCTAGTTGCAGTCGATTATGTTTCTAAATGAGTTGAGACGGTACCATGTAAAACGAATGACCATAAGCCCGTGATAAAATTTTTGAAAACCATTTTTAATCGTTTTGGCACGTCTCAGGCAATTATTAGTGATGGTGGTAAACATTTTTATACCGGGTCTTTCAAAATCTTTTGAAAACTTACTCCATCACTCATAAAATTGTCACACCTTATCATCCACAAACAAGTGGTCAAGTCGAAGTATCCAATCGGGATATCAAAATAATTTTAGAAAAAACTGTTCGAACCGATCATAAAGAATGGTCTGATTGTCTTGATGATGCCCAACCTTTGGGTATATCGAACAGCTTATAAAGCCCCGATTGGTATGTCACCCTATAGACTTATATTTGGGAAGGCTTGCCACTTACCTGTAGAATTAGAACACAAGGCCCCCTGGGCTACAAAGGCCTTCAACTTTGAAATGGATAAAGCCGGATCACATAGAAAACTTCAACTTTCTGAACTTGACAAACTTCATCGCGAGGCTTATGAAAATACAAAATTTTACAATGAATGAACTAAAGCTTTTCATAATAAGTCGATTATTCGCAAAACTTTTGAGCCTAATCAGAAAGTATTACTCTACAATTCACAGCTACGTTTATTTCCTGGGAAATTACGTTCTCGTTGGTACGACCCTTTTGTAGTGCAAACTGTTTATCCTCATGGAGCCATAGAGGTAGAGGATTCTAAGAACAGAAATATTTTTTAAGGTCAATGGCCAACGATTAAAACCGTACTTAGAGTCCTACACTTTTGATGAAGAGATAACATTTCTAAATGATCCAGTATATCAAAACTGATATTATGTACCCCTATAGTACCGTTATAAATCATTTAAGTAT
This sequence comes from Kingdonia uniflora, assembly GCA_014058105.1. Classification (NCBI taxonomy): domain Eukaryota; kingdom Viridiplantae; phylum Streptophyta; class Magnoliopsida; order Ranunculales; family Circaeasteraceae; genus Kingdonia; species Kingdonia uniflora. The sequence continues at coordinate 1,288,408 of JACGCM010002404.1, forward strand.
GGAGGTACATTTGTCTGGCTGAAGACGGTAAACTTTGCGCTTCTTGGGAGGCAACCCTTGACACATTCAGGTGATACATTTTAGTTTTCTCTTTCATTTATTTTCGTGTTCTCCAACATTGAGGGCAATGCTTGATTTAAGTACCTCCAGCAGTAGCACAAGCAAAAGAACCTACAGACATATATCATTTACCTACCTTCATCAAGAATGTTTCCAGTCAGTTAGAAACAACAACTCATGCGTATACCAATCTCCTCTCAGTCAGTACGATCATACTAGCCACTAGTTTGCTTGCCTTCACTAAACGACATCATTACATTTTCGAACTCCTCTTTTTTCTACCCCATTTCCCAGTATCTTTACTGATAAAAATTCCAAGTTCATTACAGTTCAACTTCTTCAGAACGATTCTACCCCAATTTAATGTTTGATAGCTCGCACCACCTAAAATTCTTTTAGTTCGGCATAAGTGTCTATCACACCAACATATTTCCAAAATTCCTATTTACAATTTTTACCTTCTCACATTTTGATTCATCCATAGTTCAAATTATTATTTTCAGTTCCCAGCACCCAACAAGTCATTTCGCAAAGAATGTTAGACATATAAAGTTAAAGTTTGAAATACAACATAAAGTTTGCAAAACAAAGATATTTCATTATCTCAAATATTTCTTACATCTCATAATTTACTTAATACTTTACAAATAACGAGTCTTCCAGACATTTTTATAGATTGTTTTACATATTACATTATATCAGTTTACAGTCTGAAACTCTTCTTCAAGAAAAGAAAATAGCAGCAATAGAACCTGAAGATGAAAAATTGAAGCATGCTTCCAATCTCTGTTCTTCCGCAAAAATGGTACAGGTAATCCAGGAACTAGAAATCACTAAGGGAGTTAAGGTGTTTATGCCTGATTCAACCCTCAGCAGAAAGATCTTCTTCACGATAAGAGACAATAATTGTGCATAAGAAAAAAACTCCTCCACCACCGTCTCTTCCACCATAACCCCCACCTCCTCGTATGATAGAGAAGGAAGAAGGAAGAAGGGTCCTATTTTTTAGATAGAACGGACTCACCAGTAGGGTACCGGTGAGACTCCCTTGGACGAACGCCTGTCACTTTATCTTTAGTTGTAACAGCTTCCTCCGCCAGCAGACATACCCCATTTCGGCGCTCCTCCTCCGATGTCAACAGATAGTGAAAATGCACCATTTGATGATGATCACCCTCCGCCTCTACCACCTTTTCGTATGTTATACCATAGAAGGTAGGACTCACCAGGATTAGCGTAAAAAGACTTAGAGACTGATTCCCAATTCTTCTACTTTCACAAGAATCCTAGCCTCCCAAGATTGTCGTCTAGTGGTTACCATCCTCTCAATAGAAGGAAGGTTACAGATAACATAAGGTAAGGTACAGAAGAAAAACCTTTGAGAGTCAGAGAAACACTTAGTTAATCATAACTGTAACAGTAAACCACAGTACTATTTATACTTTCATTAACATTAAAGACGACTTTCCAAATTCTCAACGTCAGAAGGAATTCCTATGCAACAATCTTGACTAGACCCATTGGTTCTAGGAAGCCCAACAGCCACAATAGATATTTATGAAGACTCATTAGAAATGATTCCCCGGTATTAATTATAACTAATAAAGCTTCTCAACCAGCACCACTTACCTACAATACTTATCGTGTTCTTGGCCGAGAGGGGGCACTTGTAGTAGCTTATTCCGCATCTCGAACTCAAGCATCATCTTCGACCATCATATGACCACTCGACCTCGTCAACATGCACGTGGCACATTTATGGCACATTACGAAACAACTACAGAGTTTTACTTATTATTCTCGACCTCCAGATCAACAGCTCGAATCAACTAGCACTTCATAATTAATAAAGTCGTTACAAGACAGGAGGAACAGACCATTATACAATCAGTTCAAAGACTATCAAATCTATATTGTAATGTCCATCATTAAGAATAATAATGGCCGTCAAACGGTCATAATATAAGACCTATAAATAAGACCTGAGAATTCTAGATGAAGAACGGATGAATCCACACTCAAAACTCTATACAAAACTATTCAGAACATTCTTTGTAACTGCTAGCAATCTTTAATTAAATCTATCTCTCTCTCTTTCTAAATCCTCAAGAGAGTTCGTTAGTTTTTAGCCTATTAAGAAGTTATCCACGCTAAACTTTATGTTAACAATTACTTATCGTTTACTAACGTTCTGATTGATATTATTGTATAGACTAAGATCGGGTTATGAAATTAGGCTATTACACCCAACCTTCAAATACTCAGTCAACTTATAATATCACATGGGTCTTGATTGCATCAAGTCATCAAAAAATTTTAATTTCCAATTTTATTACGTACGTACCTCGTGTGCGTTGTTGGGCTTAATTGCTCCCAGAAGCTTATACCTCCCCAAGTGGTTTCATGTAGATATTTGTATCTAGTTTTCTACGTAAATACGTGATAATTACATAAAACGCATGTCTAGCTTGTCCTTGGCAACTTGACAGATTGATTAGTACCGAACCGTTATAGCATCCATAACCAAATAATAAGTCTCATTGCAATCGATACTAGGTCTCTTAAAAAATTCTTGGGCAACTAGTCATGCCTTGACCTAATTATCTCTTGGAGTTAATTTTGTTTCCATACCATTCCCATTTGTAATAGATAGGCTCTATGGCATCATTTCGTATTATTGTAGCAAGCTGAGCTCTTCTTGGATTCTAGATACCCACATTGGCTAATGTACAACAGCATACAGTCGTTTACAATAAGTGGTTCTAAATGCTCATCCTTGATAGGGAGAATAGCAACGAATATGAATACCTTGTCGACAAATCTCTACTGAATGATCCTACATTGAGCCATTACAGATTTTTAATAGATCAAGATCTCCTTATTATCTTACATATGTACCACCCTGGGTTTATCTCGTAATGCATTAACTGGTCGCGTAGCTACTATTGCCTCATCGATGGGTGGTTCCATCCCCGAGGAACCGACTACACCATTAGTCATATTTGCCTCTTATTCTACAGCTCCTTGGCTCATAGTACTTTCTTCCAACGATGCTTCACACTTAGCGTGAGCCTCAGATTTATTTGCGGTACTAATTCCCTTGGAATATTCAGTTGCATAGGCGCATTACTTGCAGGTACATACACCTACGATACTTCAGCAGTGTCTATGAATGTGTCTGGTAATTCATTTGTGACCTATTGTAAGTTTGTAATCCGTTGAACCTTATTGTCTCTTAACTTATGTAAAGGGATCTAGATGAAACAACGATATCTTAGAAACATCTTCAGTATTGGCTATCATATCTCCCCCTAATGCTGAGAAAATTATCTCATCAAACTGACAATTTATGAATCTCGATCGCAATAAATATATCGCCGGTAGTGGGTTCCAAATATTGAATGATAGATTATAAATTATAACCAACATAGATAACGAGTTGACATTGATGTCCCATCTTCGTATGTTATGGTGGTGCGATTAGCACCTGTATGGAACATCAAAATGTTCATCGATGAGTGACACCAGGCTCCCCAGTTACTAGTTACTTTGGGAAAGTTTTGATGATTTGGTATGGGACAAATCCTAATCAGTATTGCGGGAGTAAAAATGCATAGCCCACACATTAGCCGGAAGCTGTGATCATAATAACAGTGGCCTAACGATTATCCTAAATTGTTTGATTAGGTTTTTCGCCAATCCCAAGTTGGGTATAGTATGGGGTACTCATGATACTCAATCATCTATCCCATTTAGAGGTAAAATAATTATCAAAAGGTTGTGAGTCAAACTCGCAATCCCCGTCAAGTTACATCGATCGACTTGATCGGTAAATCTAGAAACTGAGCCTGCGATCTAATGATCTAAGTGAGAATTCGTGCTAACATTGCATTCCTAGTTGTTAATAACAAGCAAACGCAAGACCATCTCCAAGATGCGCCTATTATGACCATAAATGCTCAAGTGAGCCACTATGTGGATGGATAGGTCCACATGTGTCTTCATGGATGCATTTAGAGAAAATGTTGGAGATCTCACTCCACCATGGTCATACTAGGACGAATAATAGACTTTCTGTGAAAGCAATCGTCACATTTACACTCTCTGGATCTTCTCCTCTTTTAAGGAAAGTAGAAATGCATTCCTAAAAATCTTCCTCATTATCTTAGCCCGGAGGAGTATATTGGAAATTATTCCAATAGCGTATTCTAACCTTTAAACATTGAGAGAATACACAGAACTTATCTGTCATTTTCTTCTATCGGCTTTATGTGATAACCATGATCATGTATCTACCAGAAACTCAATAAAATCTGGCCATATTTACTAGTGTATATAGTGAATTGGATACCCCGTATCCCCGATGTGCAAGGTTAGAGACAAAAAATATTTTAATATCTCAAAAGGATTGAATGTGTGATACTAATGTCTCTTAGACATGTGTTGTGATCATGTGATAAGTCTGAGGCTGATCTCCCAAGATTATCAGGTTTGTCTTACAATCCCGAGCCTACTACCCGACTGTCTCATATCTAGTTTAAAATTCTTCCATTTTCATTTTTGCTTCATTAGTGAACTTCTTGTTCCCCTAGCCTCAGGTTACTGATAGCTGGAATGTTAATCCTGTCGTTGTTACCACCTTTCGTCTATCCATGGTTGTAACCCTGTCCACAACTTCCCCTATAACTAAACCTAATGTTGTATGACTCTAGCACTTGCTTACTCTTAGTAGATATAAGCTTGAGGTTCCTAACCAGTAGTTTATTATTTTGATCAGAAATGAGGAAAAATTGAATCAGGTCTACGTGCACAGTGATCTATCAAATGTTACTAATATTTGAAGCGTTGAAAGTTAATAGGATATTCTTAATATCTCTATTTATCTCAACTATTTTCTACGTAATATTATATTGAAGTTACATACACTGTCGAATAAAAAAAATCTACAGTCATACAATACTAGAATAGTATAAGATAATCTATTATTATGTCTTCCTAAATATGGAGGTGAGGCTACAAACAAAGTTCCTACTTTGTTATTTAGAAACTCATTATTCTCAGTAATAGTCGTTTCCAAATTCTGCAATAGCAGATGGATTTCAATATCTATACATGTAAGGTTAATTGGTACCGAAATAAAGTTATAGTATGGGAGGTACTCAATGTTCTGAGTGTCGCCAACATCTATTATGCATATAAATTAATACCAGTGGTAGTACTTAATAAATATTTCTTGCATAAATGTAATTCATAGTGTTCAAGTCAGTGATTCCCCATCATTATTTGTAGGTGAACCTTGTTCATGTCCTATTACTCATGAAATTCTATTTAAGTACATGATTTTTAATCATTACTTGTACATATAGCGTAATAAAGTACAAGATTCTCAATCATTACTTGTAAGTGAACTCTGTTCATGGCTTTACACTCAAGAGATTTTATTAAGCATCAAACCCAACTTCAACCCATAAAATGGTGATCTTAACCCTAAAGTGTATTTTAATAAAATCTTAGCCAAGACAGCTATCAAAACCACTAGATGTTGTGTTCTTTATTCTAACAACTAGGGTGTTTAAAACCATAAAGTTCTATAAGGTTTGTATATTCTAGCCAAATGACTTTATTTGCTACGAATATGAGGGGCATTAGATGTCTAGCTTACAAGTGGTCCTACCACTACAACAAATATGACCTTTCACGTCATATAATTTATGTCATTTTTTGAGAAAATGATATTAAAGACCCTATTTTAACTTTTATCCACGTGAGTTGCCGTACTTATTTTTATTATTACGTCCTTTTTAAAAATAATGACATTGATTGTCGGTCTTAATGTATAAAACGTCATATTCGATAATGACGTAAAATAAATTTCATTTTCACAGCATTTTTGTAAATAGAGTAAATTAGAAACCATTAGTATTTACGTTATTTTTTTATCATTTGACGTGGTTTTGGGAGTACCATGTTCGCGATGGATTTAAGCTTAGAAAAAATAAACTTTTTTCCTCACTTTCAACTTCTGAATGATTGCTAAGAGATCTTTCCCCTTCTTCAACCTCTAAAATGTCTGCCTTAATTGCAGTAAATTCCTCGATAACTCCACCCAAGCTGTCGATTGAATTCTCCAAAGAACTTCCTTCCATTTCGTTGTTTATCTAAATTTTCTCTAATTTCAAAGCCTAGGTATGATTATATATTTCAACTAAGTACCTGTAATAGCATAATCCCCAGATTCGATAAAGAAGAACTATCAAAGGCATGTCGAAGGTATTTGATTATGTACCCAACTATAATTCAAGAATATTCCAATCTACAACTGCAGAGCTCGACTCTCTGCAGTAGCCGTTACACTTGGTCAAATAAAGTCGTTGCAAGTGCTCCGTGAAGTTCACCCACCTTCCATAAAGATAGGAGAAATATTATATTTTTGTAACTGCTTCTATCCGACTATAAATATAGGTAGAGCATATAACAGAAGGGACGATTCTTTTCTTTTCGGCATACCCACTATCAAAATTTATCTACAAGTGTAATAGATTAACATTTAGTAGATTTTCATCTAAACCCTCCTCGAGGTCATGGTTTTTCTCAGACTTCACTGAGTTTTCTATGTAAAATCTACTGTGTATTTGCTTATATTTGCACTTGAATCATACTTTTTATCAATCAAACCAGATATCCCATAAATGGGAAACATATTTGACCATCATTACTAACTCAACAAACCATACCATGGTTATATAATCTTTACCTTGACATTCGAAATAGATATCCTATAGTTGGGCAACATATCTAAACCACATAAGCAAAATGTTGGGTGTGAACTCGAACTAAGGAATGTAAAGAATCAGGAAATTGTTGAAGTCGTTCGAACAAAGAAGGAAGCCGTTCGAACGACTGTTTTCCTACTCCCTGGAATTTTGGCTCAATAGTCAATCTCGTTCGAACGAGCTTGGATGTCGTTCGAATGAGTTGTTATGTTTCTAGAGCTGGAGACCAATTATCGCAAAGTCGTTCGAACGAGCTAGGAGTCGTTCGAATGAGCTTGGCGTAGGTTTGCTTTAGATGTTATTCTGAGTCATTGGGTTTACCTCGAGATCTGTTCTACTTATATTTTAGGTTTCCTACTATATAAAGGGGACTTAGGTTATTTTGTTAGCCATCTTGTGTGAGTTTAATCTTAGAGAGACTAGGGTTTGAAGAGAGTCCATTAAAAGCTTGAGAAGCTTGAGAGATCATTGTAACTTATTTGATATCATAGTAAATTGTTCGTGGGGAGTGGTTTTTTATCCGCAAGGGTTTTCTACTTCCCTCCTCCAAGAAAATCTTCGTGTCCTTTATATTGTTCTTTCTTGATTTACTACTTGAGTTGGTGATTTCCGCGTATCGTTTTTGTCAGAGAGGAGAGAGTAGCTACCTCGATTCTCAATAATAATAATAATAGGTCTTAATCGATTAGATTGACCATCTCAATATAATCAATATAATACTCCATCAAAGGATATCAACCATCACATCAAGTGTATTAGACTACTTGTATCTCAATCATTGCCAATTTAAATGAAACATTAAGACATTCACCAATTAATTAAAGAAAAAACTAAAACTAAAAAGAAAACTATTGTCAACAAGGCATGCCATTAAAAACATTACAAATCCAATAGGATAAAATAGAACATTTCTTCTCTGGAGATAAGACTGGGGCGATATTCTTTACTGGGAGACCAAGTGTGAGGTCATTGAAGATTTGTATCTCCTGCTTTCTCAGCAATATCATACACAATTAGAGTAGCAGCTGTAGTCTCAGATAAATCTTCTTTAGCATCAAAATCTATAAATTCTAGACCAGCAGCTACAACAAGCCCCTCATAAAAATATTTTCTCTCCTCCATCAACTCAAATTTGCCCCGAGAAGTTCTCCTTCATGCGCCTCAAGGAATCGAGACCCACCATATTTGCCTCTGCGACAGCCTGGGCAAGAGCTTTGTCCTTCTATACTTCCATCAACTTCCTCACAACCAGAATTTGTTCTCAAACGTCATCCTCAAAGTTTGATTTTTGCAGATCCAGGGCATCTTCTCTTTCCTTAACCACATCAGCTTTCAACTTCTAGCTCTCTTTCCTTTTCTCTATCTCCCATATTCTCTTGGCCTCGCGGATAGCCACCTCCTTGGACTTAACCGCGCCAAATTTCACCTTATATAGCTCAGCTTTGAGCTCTACTTTTTCCCTCACCAACTCTTTCTCGATATTTTTATATACTAAGTGCAAATAGAAGCTAATACGCTAATACTTATATAAAGAAATATGATTCAAGTGTAAATAGAAGCTAATATGTAGAAGATTTTACTTGGAAAACTCAGTGAAGTCTGAGAAAAGGCACGACCTCAAAGAGGGTATAGATGAAAATCCACTAAATGATAATTTATTGCACTTGTAGATAAATTTAGATAGTGAGTATGCCGAAAAGAATAAATCATCCCTTCAATTATATGATCTACCTGTATTTATAGTCGGATACAGGCAGTTACAAAAATATAATATTTCTCTTATCTTTAAGGAAGGTGGCGAACTTCATGGAGCACGTACAACGGCTATATTTGGCTAAGTGTAATGGCTACAGTAGAGAGTCGAGCTCTGCAATTGTAGATTGAAATGTTTTTGAATTATGGTTAGGTACATGATCAAATACCTTCGACATGCCTTTGATAGTTCTTCTTTATTGAACGAATCTGGGAAATATGATACTACAATATCATAAATCATAAATGCACCCTATCTATTCAACTCCTAAAAGTTTGTAAAATGGATAAGCTTTGATTTAATCCCAATCGAAACCCTGATTTTATTTCCTCTCATTAACGTTTAATCTTTGATTCTGGATATCCCCCTGAATGCAGCGGTTATGCACCAGCGAATGTTGTGTATCGATCAAAGTTTATGCAAATTTTATTTAAGTTTGAAATCATTTCTCATTTTTGGTAGATACAATTTTAGTACTAATAAGATTACTAATTATGTTATGTTAATCCCTTTACTCCAATTAGGGAAGAATTTTTTTTAGATTCGAGGGATGTTGAAGATGATGTGAGACGAGGAAGGGATGAGAGTAGTTGGCATAGTTTAAGTGAGCATCAAGAAAGGGATAACGATTACGAGCGTTATTACGAGGTCGTATGTAAGAGTATCACACATAATTGGCAATTTCCTCTCTCCCTCGCTCTTTCTGTCTTTGTCTTTATGGAATACTGTAATCACAATCCCCCCCCCCCTCCCAATTCTTACGTAAAATAAAAATGATTACAATATTTTTAGTTTCCAACGCAAATTCACATCATATTTTATTTTTATGGAATTTATTGTGATAATTTTATCATTAAAGTGAAAAGGTAACTATAATAAATTTAGGGGTTTTGTCCCAAAAGTTCTGCTGTTTCTTTTTGAAATAAAATTATCACTTGAGATTAATCAATTTCAATTAATTTAGGTCATAAACAATAGGTCCAAATTCCTTTGAATTAATTATCTAACTTTAACCTAATTCAAATTGATTCAATTATCTAGTGTCAACAAGCAATTGGAAATTAAACACAAGACCAAATAATTTTAACCCTGTGGGAAACCTTTCTCAGGAGAAAAACCCACAGGTCACTATCGAATCACCCGACAGCTAAACAATCTACTATTGAAAATGAATTACAAGAGTTTAATTACTTACAGACTCGATAAACACATCCCATGGTTACCTCTTTTCTAATCAAGCTCCTAGCAATCGATTCCTCATTCTCGCAATGCCCTTCGTTCTCATAACGCCTCACCTCGGATAACGCGCAAAAGCGTCAAAGCTTGAATCGCTCAAACTTTACAAATCAATGATTAGGTTTTCTAAATTTCTTCAATTGATTCAATTTGAGTTTTACTTCGCATTGAATCGCTAGTTAAAATCTCTCCTCTCTCTGAATATCAAGCTCTGAAAAAATAGGTTTTGGAAGAAGTGAGTTATGAAAAAAAAAAGATGTCTTAAATAGGAAAACTGAAAACCCAACCTTTGTTCGAATAGAAACAAAGTCTATTCGAATAGAACAATTATTATTCAAATACACCAAAAATGAATTCTAACAAATAAAGGCCTGAGTCAATTTGTTTGAATAGAGAAAGAGTTTATTCGAACAAAACAAGTTTTATTCGAACAGAGAAAAATCTATTCGAACAACTAAATTCCCAAAAAAATTATTCGAATAAAGAAATAGTCTATTCGAATACATATTGTCCTGAGGGAAAATATTCGAATAGAACTAAGTTTTATTCGAACAAAAGTCTTATTCGAACAGTGCAAAAGCCTATTCAAATAAAGACCATTTTTTCTCAAATAAGACAAACACTTTCTTTTCATATTCTCTAAAATACTACAGGCTTGACATTTAGAGCAAGGAGGTAGAAACCCACTTACATGTTCAGTGCTTACCTGTTCAGTATCAGTCCAGCTGTAGTCGCTCCATGTGCACTCTCTGATGACGGATAACCACGAGATAGTGTTGACACCTATTTTAGACACTAAATGAAACAAACTCCAAAATTGATGTTTCACTTTTGGTTGACATGCTTAAGTTATTCTCAATGGGGTTATGCATTTACACTTACTAAGGTTTGGGGTCTACATGGCATAAGCAAGTAAGCAACCATGTGGATAAGGAAGCCTAAGTTTCATTAGAAAAAGCTATTGAAGAAGGCAGATTGAAGGACTTTGGAGTCTAGGGTTCTTAGCCTCTGGTAACTTTTCTTTAGCATCCATGGGTTCTAGTATGCTTCTTTATCAGCCATCATTTTTACAATGGGTTGCATGACTTATTGAAAGGTACCCAAATATTAATAAAATCACGGTAGCATTAATTTCTCCAAACAAAGCCAAAGATAAAAGCACACATTTCATAAAATGTTGGTTTCTTGTCAAATTCAGCCAGTTGGTTGGTGCTTGAATAGATGATCCTAACCATCTAAAAGTGGAAACTTGCCAGGCTCTATTACTGTGGAGGAAAACCTTAAGGCGAAAATGTTATACTCTATCGCGACGTTTTCCGAAAAAAAGAATTCATGCTTGCTTTGCTAGCTGGTATGCCTTAATTTTGTCCTAAATTGACATGCCTTATTTTTGTGGTGTTGTTTATGTTATGAGCTCTACCTTTTACTAGACATGTTCTCCTCATGAGCTCTACCTTTCCGAAAAAAACTTTGAAATAACGTTAAGTTTGAAGGTGATTATCTAGAAGAAAAAAAAAAACCTTCTCCCGCCACCTAGAGAACGAGCTACCAAGACTTTTCTATCAAGGAGAGTTTTCTAGAGGTATAAAATCAAAGTTTAAGATTATTGTCAAATTCGACAATAGCTATTTATAGAGTGTATACCATTCGATGGAACTACTTGAACATTGTATATGTATATCTCTCAAGTATTTTTGAGAACCTCTACAAACCATGTTACACAGATCTCTTTCCATATAATTTTGATTTGGGGAATTTGGAATAGGTAATGGAAAGGTGGAAATATCTAGCAGCACTCTGACATTTGGAAACGAGGAGATAGGTTATGCAAAATTATACAAGTATGGAATCATGATATTTCCAAGCCAAAAACATGGTATCACGAGATGCTTTTTCAAATGTATCTAGTGTATATAGCCCCAACTGGTTAAATTGTGTGCTACAATCTGATATAGGTACGTTGATCCCCTGGCTCACCCCAATTCATGAGTTATGATTTATTTAATGAAAATCAGGAAATGATTTTATTTTCAAGGCATTCGATGTGATTATTGATTCAGTTGCAGTGTTTGAGGGTAAACCCCTCCTTAAGGGGCAAATTTTTTCTTACACAACGATCGGTTCAAGTTTTAGACTTCATTATTAATGGTTTGCTCCAATTCTTATCACAGTATAGATTATCTTAATGATCCCATTATACCCAAGAGTGCGACTGCCTATTCTCTTTATCCTCCATCCTCCCCGACCACTATTATGCAACAGGTTAGTTTACTACCTCTAATTTTCTTGAGTCCGGATTTGCCAACCCTCCCTAACGGAGAGTTGTCACAACCCTCTCTCCTATTGGCTGGATAGTCAATAGAGGGTTAATAAATAAGTTTGATTTATTTAAAGTTAATTATTTTAGAATCTCTATAAAATGCGTCTCTCTCTCTCCTCTCTCTCTCTTCTCTCTTCACAAAAAACGTCTCTCTCCACAAAATATTTTTGACTGGGTTTAATTCCACAAAATATTTAAAATGATGAACTCATTTATGTTAGTTCTAAAACGAGTTGTTAAATTGATGTGTATAGTGTGCAAGGAGATGGTTTGACGAAGGAGAAAAGGAAAAGAGCATTGGTGGCTATGTCTAGTGGTCATCATGTATAGTACCGCAATGGTGTAACAATTGTATTGGGATTTTGTCAAGGATTAGGGCTTGCTCCAGTTTCACTCTAGAAAATAGTTTAATTCATGCAACAGCTTATTGGCCATATGGACATTAATACGCATTCTGAATATTCTGTTTATGTCAGTCTGAGACAGCATAGTGAAACATCTCAAATTTCAACGATCCTTATTCAGTTCTTTCTGAGGGATGCTTGTGTTGTCTTCAAAAACGAGAAAGAGAAAGTGGGCGCAGTGAAGCCTTTTTTGAAGCTCAGGGTGAATAAAAAAGGCAAGTGCAGTCTGTTTCAGTACCATGTTTGGCTAGTGTCATTGCCAAAGCTTGATTAGTGAATATAGTTGTTGGATGCTTACCTCCCATAGCTTCTAAGAAAGTGTTAAAAACCAGAATAACGATTCCGATGTTTCTTGCTCTAATAAACCACACCCAAAAATTGTAGTTTGGCTGTGACTATTGACTCCAACAAACGGCGCACAAATCATTTTGTAAGTATTTGTCATGTATGTGGTGTCAAAGCCAATGACATCACCAAACAATCCATAGTCTCGCCTAGATTTTCCATCACAAAAAAAAGCATCCGCTTATTTCGTTATCCACGTTTGTTCGAATAGAATAGTAGAAGAACTTATTCATTTTTTTCTTGCGCTTAAAGTAGTTTAGAAGACATTGTGCATCATCCCCCTTTTGAAGAAACTCAGACTTCCTTTTCCTAATTAAATTCTTACAATCTGTTGGAATGAAATTGAGATTTTGCGGTCCGCCAGCTTCCTTAGTCAGATAAGTACAAATTTGTTTATTCTTCATACCAGCAGAGGTCATTGTATTGATGATTCCAACCTGAGATGGTTCTATGTGACGTTGAGACCTCATCAAATGCACACTAGATTCTGGAACTAAGTCATGATCATTGTGTGCTGCAATGAACTTAATCACTCCATACTTTCCATTGTCGGTGACTTTTATCTCAAACATTGCTTCACACCCAAACCTTCGATCATCTCGTCTTTTAATTGGAGTATTCTTTTTCTAATGGGAACCCTCAGAACTACAACAAAATAATGCTCTTAATATTGTAACACTTATCTTACTTTTGTTTGTTCTTCTCTTGCGCACACTAAACCCGATACGTCTAGCATAAGAATTATAAAACTTAAATGCTTCTTCGACACTTTCGAATATCATACCAATTCTTGGCTCTTGGTCATTATTAAATGCGGCTTGAGAATTATTTTGCGAATCCAAATCGTCCGCCAATTCATCAAAATTATCTTCATCGGAATGAGACTGTATTACTTCATCATCTGAATCCAACTGTATTGCTCCATTATTCGAATCCATTCGCTAAACAACAATACAATTATAGTTTGATAAGCTTTGAAAAATAACTAGATTTATATAATTCTCCACTTTTGTAAAGAACTTGGTAATCTATACAAAATACAGTAAATTCTCCAATTAAAAACTAATTATGATTAAAAGCTAACCTTTTAATTATGATTGCAGGGGGATCCTTTGTTTAGTTAAATCTCAAATTGCAGCAATAAGACTTTCTCTTCCGGAAGAGAGAAGAAGCGTATTTTGTGGAGAGAGAGAGACGTTTTTTTTGTGGAAAGAGAAGAAAAAGAGAGAGACGTATTTTATAGAGAATCTAAAATAATTAACTTTAAATAAATCAAACTTATTTATTAACCCTCTGTTAACTATCCAGCCAATAGGAGAGAGGGTTGTGACAACCCTCCGTTAGGGAGGGTTGGCAAATCCGGACTCAATTTTCTTTTTGTTAAAGTATATTATCTCCAATCGTCTGATCTCAAATGTAAATCTACCCCAAAGACGGAGTTGTATTGTTTTTGGGCATGAGTAATTTAATATATAAATTTTTAAGTAGTTTTATTCGTAAAGCTTGTTACTGAGTTTCTTTTAAATGATAAGTAAAAATTTCAACTCTCTCTCTGAACTTCATTTTTCCTTGTAATTCACCCATTTTACAGTAAATCTAACTCTTCACTTTTCCAAGAACTAAAAAAATGTGTTACTTCCCACTTATCGTTTAAATTGGAGTTGTAACAATATATTGCACATAGACGCTCTCTACTAGTTCTTAGAGCATCTCCAACAGCATGGTATGCTGTTACATTTTTTACATACTTTTGCAAAAAAACCCTTCCAACAAGGGTATGGTGTTCAGCATACTCACCCCCATACCCCTCCAAAGTATGCAAATATGGAACTTGGAGAGTGGTATCTGCATACTACTTTTGTGGGTCCCCTACAAATATTTTTTCTCTTCCTTTCTTTTCCCTCTCTAATAAATGAACATTGTAGGTCTCAATTTTGAATAAAAATATTCTCTCTCACCCGCATAATATAATATTGTGGGTCTCAATTTTAATAAAAAGCTGAATTTGGAGAGCAATCTATTGGAGCAAAGTGGTATGTTATTCCAGATACTAGTATTCAAAACTGGAATAGCATACCTTCTCTGTTGGAGATGCTCTTAGAAGACAAAAATACTCTGAGCCATGGTACCAGTCCCTTAGTTTTAGTATTATTTTCTTTATGGTTATTTTTATTTATTGGTTGTCTAAGTTAAAGATGAACAAGATGGTAGCATATTAATTTATTTATTTTAAATTACTAGTGAGTAAAGAAGTTATTTTACAAATGACATAGTTTCCTCTTTGACATCATTTTCTTACTGACGTTGTAAGTTAGTTTCAACGTCATTAAAGAACCCTTTTGACATCAATAAAAAGTGACGTTGAAATGTGGTGACTTTCTACGTCATCGCTTTCAAAGTCACATGGTAAAATGACGTCGACGTAAACTTTTCACTTTTTTATAAAAATGACGTTAATACCCTTATTTGTTAAGTAGTACACCCCGAAGTCTACTGAGTTTACAAGATAGGTAGATTAGTCATGTCTTTGAACTAACATTCTAGGATACTATAGGTTATTATTAGTGCATATATACCTCTAAATGTTATCAAGTAACATTTAATTGCACCTAGATACATAAAATTGGTTCCTAAGACACCAAGTTTTTAGAAAATAAGACTAAGCCAATTCCCAATTGATCTCTAATTATTGTCTTTGACATTTAGTCGTGATTTAGATATGACTCCAAACCGTATTCAAAATTAGTCTTAGTTTTCATATTATCTCTGATCTCTGGTCAGGATAATTATATTCTAAGAGAATACCATTAATATCTTATAAGTTATCGTAAGATACTTAAATATATATTAATCTGTATTCTTATATCACATATAAGTTAGTCAATTTTTCTATACAAGGCACCCGTTCCCAAAAATAAAAAAATCATAAATTTTAAAAAAATATGTCCCCCCAGGGGTAGGTCCAATTTAAAAAAAATGACTAAATTTGACTAAAAAATTGGGCTCTAAAAGCCAATTTTAAGAGTCAAGACCGGTCTGAGTTGGTCTGGGTCAAGGCCTGGACCAGGTTGACCGGTCTAGACCAGTTTAACTTGGGTCAAACTGGCTGATACAGGTCACTGCTATAGTATGCCACGTGTCACTGCTACAGTGAGCCAAATGTTACTACTACAGTGCTTACGGGCTCCACTTGGCATATGTCACTAGCACGTCAACATGTGGGGTCCACCTACCACGTGGCCCTGCTTCGTCAGCAACTAGGTTTCACATACCATGTAGCCCTGTCACGTATCAAAACTGTATAGGGTCCACACATGCCACATCACCGAACATGATTTGGCCTGATTTTGATTGATTAGGTATGATCTAGGTCCCATTTTCCCAAAATAGGTATGGATCGGGTCTTAACCCTGGATGACGTCAACAAAACATGTTTTTTAAAAAATAAATTAAATAAAACCCTAAAGGCTTGATGACATCATCCTAACTTAATCTGTCGCCAAAACTTAGGTTTTTGACCATGAACTGCCTATGTTCAATGCCAATTTCCTGATGACATGGACATCTCTCAATGAAGTGTAATATATGAACGTGATCGTTATAAAGTAGGTTTTTAAAAAAAAATTGCAAACGCCTTCATCTGATCGCTAGAAATGGTCTTATTTTAGTTTGAAGACAGACCTTTGTAAGGGTAGGAAAACACTAAAAATAAGTCTAAAAATTCCGAAAAAAAAAGAAGTTTTAATCCATAAATTCATATCTACATATCCTATATGTTAGATCATGCAATTAATACTTTAAATAAAAAATTACAATAAGTAGTACCTCTCCGTAATGTAAAAAATCCAAAAAAACATTCATTGGATAACCTTTTTTTTTGTCCTTTGGTCCACTAGCTCTTCGCAGTGCTGATAACGTGTTGGATATCAAGCTAATCTACTTAAGCGATCATATACAATTGATGAACACTAAACATATGAGAGAAAGAGAAAGAGAATACGTGATTTCATTGATAGGTTTTCTTAGGGTTACAATACTGAACCCTTTTAGGTTATATATACTCTCAATAAACTTTCTCCGTAATCCCTGGCTAGCTTGCAAGGGATTGTTAGGATCCAAGTAGGACACCCCAGCCCAGTTGGGTTCCCACCTTGGGCCGAACCCAACTCCAGCAAGTAGAACGGTAGAAGGGGATGTCTAGCATAAGAGCAACTCAGTCTAGGTCGTCATCACAAAATATATGCTCCAGCCATGACGCTAGAGTTCATTGTAAGTGGTTGCAACCGCGATAATGAGAAAGTGATATATAGTATTGTGTACTTCTTGGGCAGAAAAAATATATAGATATAACAGCTAGCCTAACAGTATATGCTTGCATTAGAGGCTATGGTTTATTGGTGTGTTCTTCTTGGCAGCAAATCAATAGATGCCAAGGCATTGAGCATAAGCATAGCATGGAAAAAAATAGGATCAAGTTATATGGGTGATCCAGAAGGATCTGAAAAAGACATGAAGGTTTTCAAGTTTCTATTCAAACATAATTGTTTCAGTTCTAATATTTTTCAACCTGAAGTGTTTTATTCGAATAGAATAAAATCTATTCGAATACATTTATGTCTGAGGTGTTTTATTCGAATAGATTTTATTTTATTCGAATAGATTTCTGGTATTTCTTCCTGAGGTATTTTATTCGAATAGATTTTTATTCTATTGGAATATATTTATTTTATTCGAACAGAAACTGGTTATGTTCGAACAGAGGCGCGATTCAACCTTTTTCTTTGCGTTGGTTATATTTTTGAGGGGTGCTTTGCCTCGAGATGCTTTCTTTTAGTACTTTAAGTTCCCTAGTATATAAAGAGGATTTAGGTTATTTCTTTTATAGGTTAGATATAGAGAGAAGTTCTAAGGAAGAAGCTTAGGGTTTAGAGTTCATTTATTGTAATTACTTGGTTTATACAATTGAATCTCTTATTTTTCCTATCTAATTTGGCGTTCTTCGTACTTTTCTATTAACAAGAGCTTCTTAATCGTATTGTGGATTAAGTGGTATCAGTTTTCCAGTTTTGATTCTCGGGGGGTTGATTGTGGTTTATGGTCTCTACACGTGATCGTCTCAAGCAAAAAAAGGGAAAGCTAGTGAGTCCGTTAAAAATCCATCGTAAACCTACTTCGAAGAAGAAGGACGATTTGGAGATGGGCGATTCTAACGATCGACTCACGACTCACGACTTTGGAAATGACTGTTTCCACCCTAACTTCTATTGTAGGGGAGTTAGTCGAATAATTGCGTCTCACAAACCTCACGTTGGGTTCCGTTTTGACGAATCGGCAAGGCCGCTCTCAACGGCAACGCCGCTCGAAGAGGAAAGGGGTTTTGGAGGTGGATGGAGACGAGGTTAATACGGAGAAAGATAGTAATTTTAGTGATGTCAATTCCGTCAAAGAGCGTCTTGGCTTTGGTAAGTCAACGAATCCTATACGTAATCTTCGTATTGGTTTTAAGATTGAGATTCTGGTTTTTGATGGTTCTATCGACGCTGAGAAATTAGATAATTGGTTAGATAGGTTGGAGACCTATTTTTCCATTGATGAATATTCCAACGCTCAAAATATTTGCTTCTCTACTTTGAAATTCATAAGTCACATACTTACGTGGTGGAAATCCTATCAAAAATGACATAATGTCGGAAGTCTAAGTTGGAAGGAATTTAAGGTCTTGGTGAGGAAGTAATTTTATCCAATTGGGTATGAACAGGAGCGATGGTACAAATGGTACAACTTGCACCAAAAGTTTGGGTAATCCGTGCAATAATTCGCTACAGAATTTCATAACCAAGCGTTAGTTTTGGATATTGACGTGGATGAGTACGACGTGTTTATGAAGTATACGGGGGGGTTTGTCGGAGTCCATTCAAAGAGAATTAAAACTCTTTAAAGTTGAAAATATCGAAGACGCTACCGTTAAAGCAATTGTCATTGAAGGCAAGTACTTGAAGAGCGACAAGAAAGACAATAAGAACAAGTGGGGGTACAAGGCTAATTGGAGGTTTGAACAGAAATAGGAGTCCAAAGGAGAGGAATCTTCATTCAAAGGGACTATCTGTAGTCATTGCAAGGCTACTGGGCACAATTCATATAGATGTTGGAAACTTCACCCGGAGCTTTGACTGAAAGAGGTGAAGGGCAAGAAAGAGAAACGTGTACTAGCCGTAGTGATTGTAAATCTTCCAGATTTAGATAAGCTAAATCTTAAACTTACTCTAATGTTCAAGCAACCTCTAACTATCCACGAGGCGAGTTGGAAGAGCTTTTCTTTGTCAGCATTCAGGTAAAATAAAACTTAGTCGAGGCTATCATTGATCCGGGTAGTCAGAAGAATTTAATTTCTGAGGTGGTGGTGAAGAAGATGGGTTTGGCTATTGTGGCTCATCCTAAGCCGTACGATTTGGGTTGGATTCAGAAAGACGCGGAGTTGAAGATCACTAAGCAGTGTACGTTCAAGTTTGCGATTACTGAGAAGTTTATTGACGAAGTGAAATGTGAGGTGGTTCCGTTGGACGTGTGTCAAGTCATCTTGGGTAGCCCTTATCTTTGAGACCGAGATACAATCATTTACTATCATGCTTGCAAGTATCGATTGGTAAAGGATGGGACTGAGTTTCATATTAATGCGTGCAAGGAACATATCACTACCAGTAATTTGGTAACGGTGACTCAGGCGAAGAGGTTGGTTAATACGAGTGGCAAATTTGTTTTGCTGTTGGTGCGACCGGTTCAAGAGGGTCTGTCAGCTACAGTATTGTCTACTTTGGCAATGTCTCCTAAGCAACAAGCCGATATGGAGAAGTTATAAGAGGAGTATGAAGACTTGTTTCTGGGCATAGAAGGGATGTCACGCAAGAGGGATGTGGAGCATGATATCACCTTGGTGAATGGTGAGCCACTACCCAATATTGGGTTATATCAAACTTCTGTTACTGAGTCTGATGAGATCAAGAAATAGGTACATGAACTCCTGGAGTAAGGAGTTATTAATCCGAGTTACTCGCCTTGTGGTTCACCGGTGTTACTGGTGCCGAAGAAGGATGGGTCTTGGAGG
Organism: Kingdonia uniflora; assembly: GCA_014058105.1. Classification (NCBI taxonomy): domain Eukaryota; kingdom Viridiplantae; phylum Streptophyta; class Magnoliopsida; order Ranunculales; family Circaeasteraceae; genus Kingdonia; species Kingdonia uniflora. The sequence goes on from JACGCM010002404.1 coordinate 1,308,401, forward strand.
ATGTGTGTAGATTATCGGGCGTTGAACAAGATCACGGTGAAGAATCGTTATCCGTTTCCACGGATTGACGAGCTTATAGATGAGTTGCAGATGGCTCAGCTTTTCACCAAGTTGGATCTTAAGTCGGGTTACCATCAAGTTAGAATCTAGGAGGAGGATACTTGGAAGATAGCGCTCAAGGCCAAACAGGGCTTATTTGAGTGGTTGGTGATGCCTTTTGGGTTATGCAATGTTCCAGCGAGATTTATGGGACTAATGAATGAGGTCCTTCGTGCGTTTATTGATGATTTTATGATTGTATATTTGGATGATATCTTGATATATAGTCGTGCATGGGAGGAGCATCTTGGGCATTTATGCAAAGTGTTGAGCGTATTGCGATCACAACAACTTTTCTGAACGGAAAGAAATGCGAGTTTGGGAAATGGGAGCTAGTCTATTTGGGTTTTATTGTTGGTAGGGGCAAGCTTAAGGTCGATCCAGAGAAGGTCTCGGTCATTACTAATTGGCCTAGACCCCGCACAGTGACGGAAGTAAAGATTTTTATAGGTTCCTGCCAGTACTTCCAGAAATTTATTCAGCATTTTTCACAAATTACTGCACCGTTGTATTCTTTGACAAAGACTGGAGTACATTTTGTGTAGGAAGAGTACCATGAGAAGACTTTTCTGTTACTGAAGCAGAAGATTATGGATGTACCAGTGTTAGCATTGCCTAATTTATAGCAGCCTTTTGAGGTCAAGACAGATATGTCAGACTATGCATTGGGGGCAATCCTTTTACAGGATGGGAAGCTGGTTACTTACCATTCTGAGATGTTTACAGGAGCAGTACGCAACTATCCTACCTACGATAAAGAGTTCTACGCATTATATCAATCAGTGAAGCATTGGCAGAGTTACTTATTGGGGAAGGAGGTTATGATAGATTGATCACAAGCCATTAAAATTCTTATCTACGCAGTCCAAGCTTCAGCAAGTTCGCCATATGAAGTGGATGTCGTACCTAGCAGTTTACCTTATTTATCAAGTATAAGAAAGGAGTGGATAAGAAGATGGCTGATATGTTATCTCGTCCCCATTACCAACTATTTCCGCTTTGTTGGTAGCTATACAGATCCAGCCGATTGTTCCTTCTGAGTATGTTTCAGGGTATGATGACGACAGGGAGCTCAATATGATTCACGAGAAGTTGCTGCAAGGCAAGACTTGTGAGTATGTTCTGATGGATGGTTTGATTTACAGGGGTTGTCTACTATGTATTCCTGAGGGTGGAGACTGTTTACAGTGGATTCGAGAGGCGCATTGTTCCCGGGTGGCAGGTCATTTCAGGCTTGAGAAGACTTTTTTGAATTTAAGGCGTTATGTCTATTGGGCGAAGATGCAGGTGGATGTGGCTCGTATGGTTCGTGGTTGTGTGTTATGCAATACATCGAAGCCTTCCAATAGGAAGATATGACTGTACTTACCATTACCAGTTCCTAATCGACCTTAGGAGAGCATTTCGATGGATTTTATGGGTGGTTTGCCCATGACCAGGTGTAAGAATGACTATTTGTTTATGGTGGTGGATCGATTCAGGAATATGATTGTTCTTATTCCATGCCAAAAGACGATCACAGGGGAAAGAGCAATGTGATTGTTTTTCAGAGACGTTTAGAGGTATTTCAGGCTCCATTCTTCTATTATTTTTTATAGGGATAGCCATTTTTTGGGGCATTTCTAGAGATCGTTATGGGGGATGATGGACACTAAGTTGAAGAGAAGTACCGCATTTCATCCGTAGACAGACGGGCAAACAGAGGTCGTTAACCGCACTTTAGTACATTTATTACGGGGATTCCATTCTAAGCATCCTAAGACTTGGGATCAGAGTTTACCATATCTTCAGTTTGTGTTCAACCTAGCAATTCATGGTTCTACGTTGAAGTCTCCTTTTGAAGTTTGTTTGGGGTACTTGTCGCAAATCCCTTTTGATTTGGCGTTTAGTCTTGGTGACAAGGTGGTGTCAGGGAAGGAGAAAAAGAAGCAGGTTAAAGCTCAGTGTTTCATTGAGAAGATCGACAAGGTTCATGAGGTAGTTAAAGCTCAGTTGAAGAAGACTCAAGCGAAGTATAAGACTCGCTACGACAAGCATAGGGTTTAGTGTACTTTTCTTGAGGGCAGCCTCGTTTGGTTGCATTTGGGTAAGGAACGGCTTAATGGGGAAGGTAAGAAGCTTAAACCTATCCGTTATGGTCTGTTTTTTATACTCAAGAAGATTGGTGACAATGCATTCTAGTTGGATTTGCCACCTTTCATGAAGATGTATTTGGTGATTAATGTCAAACATTTGAAGCTGTTTGAGCCGTCTCTTCTGGATGAAGACTCTGAAATTGATACTCGCCTACCGTCAGTTGATGAGTTATGGATGGAAAGAGAAGATCCATTGCCAGAAGATGGTATTCTAGAGAGGAAGGTTCATACTACTAGACGGGGTGCTATTGAATCGTTCTGATTTGGAAAAAAGGGTACACTACCAAGTAAGTCAAAGTGGTACAGCAAGGAATTGGGGATCGCCGCATTCCCACATCTTCAGTTCTAGCTTAAGCAGGTGCTCAAGGCTCCTAAAGGGGGGAGCCATGATCCAGGAATATCTGAAGAAGACATGAAGGTTTTCAAGTTTCTATTCGAATAGAACTGTTTCTGTTCGAATACTTTTCAGCCTGAGGTGTTCTATTCGAATAGAATAAAATATATTCTAATACATTTCTGCCTGAGGTGTTTTATTCGAATAGATTTTATTCTATTCGAATAGATTTCTGGTATTTCTTCCTGAGGTGTTTTATTCGAATAGATTTTTATTCTATTTGAATACATTTATTTTATTCGAAAAAAAACTGGTTATGTTCGAACAGAGGCGCGATTTAGCATTTTTTCTTTAGGCGTTGGTTGTATTTTTTAGGGGTGTTTTGCCTCGAGATGCATTCTTTTTGTATTTTAAGTTCCCTAGTATATAAAGGGGACTTAGGTTATTTCTTTTCTAGGTTAGATCTAGAGAGAAGTTCTAAGGAAGAAGCTTAGGGTTTAGAGTTTATTTATTGTAATTACTTGGTTTATACAATTGAATTTCTTATTTTTCCCATCTAATTTGGCGTTCTTCGTACTTTTCTACTAAGAAGAGCTTCTCAATCGTATTGTGGATTAATGGGAGGACGCCTTTCTCGTCAGACAGTGATTAACATGTGATGCTATAAAATATAGAACTATGTTTTAATGTTTACGAAAAGATGATTATATATGGTGACTTATACACTATGGGTCGACATTTAGGTTACGCCCAACCATTACATTGTGTTAAATGTCCTAGAATTCCAATGTTATGTGAAGAGCCTCATCATCTATATATATGAGCTTGCCCTTATATCTCATCCCAAAACCTTTAATCCAATCCAACCTAAAATCTAAAATAACATTGTCCCGAAAACAAATGTGAGGTAAAATTAGCTAGATTCGTCCAAATCATTCATATTGTAGATCACAATACATTAAAGATGAACCCGTCAAACTTTAGAGCATTGCAAGGAGCATCACATTAAATTACAAGAAAACATTGCCATCATACTAACAACTACCATACACCTTAATTCCAAGCAGTTGAAGTTTTTCGGTCTTAAAGGAAACATGGGATAACACATTAATAAACAACAAAGGATGCAACTCAAATATTCGATAAGAGAAGCTAAGCGCTGCGCCCAAATGGACCCAAAGAGCTTCCCATCTCAAGGATTTCTATCCCACGAACATTATTTCGTTCCTGCATCACCATAACTCTAAAATGTGAATCCAAACATTCAATATAAATTTCACGATGTTTTAATATATTATATACTTGAAGAAGTAGATTGGTGAACTTACATTCTTATTATTCGCCGCTGCAGAATGTGGAGTGTGCCTAGCCCACTGTCGTTACGAAAAATTACTTATGTTAAAGAACATAAATTACTTCTTATAATGTATAACCTTAGGTGCATATAGAGACTTACATTTTTTGCTGCACTGCTAAAAGCATCTCGATGTGGGATCCCGGGGTTGGCTGCTTTGATCCGTTGTATCTCCTCCCTTCAAGATGATTTTTTTTTTACATAAATGGTTATCGTAAGTTAAAATTAGTATGAAACTTAAGCATCGAACAATTAGTATTATATATTTATGTTCGTACTTACTTCATGAATCGGTTGTAAGCAGATGGAAGCCTGTGTTTCCTTTCAGGTGCTGAGAACAAAAAGCAAACAAAATCAGCTAAATAAATCTAAGAAAGAAAACCCTAACACAAAAAAATTCAGGAGTTTGGGATTATCAACGTTTGACAACGAAAGGTGCTCTAGGGCTAGTCGGTTCAGCTGAGTTTGATGAGGATGACGACGATGATTGTCCCTTTCGCAGATCAGTAAAAAAATCCTGTAAAACAAAAGAACATAAAACTCTAAAGCTAGCCAGATGAGAGAAATAAAGAGTTTATACATAGTACGATACATATGACAAGAAAAAAAGTAGTCCCACAATCATGTAGGGTTCTACACAAATCTATCCAAAGAGATCTAAGATCTGGTTTAGTAGGGTTAAGGAGATCATATTCTCCTGAAATATAACTTTCGCGATATCACGGTTCTCTTTTAGCTTTAGTAGAGGCGAGGCTCGTGTGCTCCTGCTCTGTATTCCATTAGCTCTTGGTAAGACTTTGCTTCGGTGAAGGCTAAACCTTGCTTCCCCATAGATTTATATCATGTCAAAGACGGAGATCAATCAAGTTTGAAGAAAACTACCTGAAGTCCGGTACCACCACCACCCATCTGGTGATCTACACATTGGCCTTGACGTGGAGGAGGAAAGGGATAGAATAGGTTATTACAATGACCACATTTCACCTTAACCGTTTCCAAAGCTTGTTTGCATGGGATTCCAACCTACAAAATTAAACCAAGAACAATTCTTAGTCCCACAATTGCTAAAATTTAATACAAAATTTATGCAATAATTAAAACAATCCCTAATAATTCTCGATATAAACTAGTATAAAGTGAAGTACTAAAAAAATTTGATGCTTGAACTTAGTGTTCACCAAGATGTGAAGCTAAAAACACTAGGATAGATCGATCTCTCCAAAATTAAGACGATATTTTGTAACATCATTTGAAATTGGGCGTCCTAATTTTTAGTAAAATTTTCTAGAGAAATTAAGAGCTAGCTAGAAAGAGCCCAGATTTGACAACCCTCCTTAACCTTGTGCAAACCCTCTCTCTTATTGGTTTAGTGTTTAGCATCTGTTAACTCTCTAGCCAATAAGAGACAGGGTTGGCACAACCCACCATAGGGATTTAGAAGGGTTTAGGGTGTAGTGTTTAACATTTGTTAACTCTCTAGCCAATAAGAGAGAGGGTTTGCACAACCCTCCGTTAAGGAGGGTTAGCAAATCCGGACTCAGCTAAAACTTGCTTTTTTTTCTCTCCAACATTCGTACATCAAAGAGTGCATCAAAAACTACAAGAAAGTACCGCTAAAACAGTGTTGCAGAAGTCGCAACAAACATAGTAAAAATGCTCAGATGGAAGAATGAAATCCATGGATGTTGGAGAAGATTTTCTTCTCTGAAAGATAGGATGAAAGAAAGAGGGGCAAGTGACAAGAACAAGGTAAATAAGGTTTGGAGTAACCTTGAAGTTTGGAGTGAAGATATTATAAGTCTAAAAAGAGAGAGAGACAGATATATAAAGAGTAAAGAGAGAAAGTGTAGCTAGGGTTTCTCAACAACAAAGGGTCTGTTTGAGTAGTCTTAAAAGAAAAATCTAGGGTTACTATAATGGTCATAGTTTTCTCCTGCTGGAACTGGGTCAGAAGTAGGGTTTGCACGCCACACACACAACCCACTAAGCTAAGCTACACAGGTACAGACATAACCAGACAAAATGTTCTTTATTAGAATCAATCAAGCTTCTCGTGATAAGTATGTGACATACTGACATATATAATTGTTTTAGTTTGTTTTCATGGTTTTCAATTAGCTAGGCCTAATTCACACAAATTTCATGGTTTTCAATTAGCTAGGCCTAATTCACACAAATATCTGAGCAACAAGATTCAAGAGGTTAACCGTGAAGCGCAGAGGAGTACTACCAAAACAAAGTGACCTAAGCAGCTGAAGAATATGTTCCAAGAGTTAGTGTTGGGGTAGACGAGGTCAGCAACTTTCGAGATGTTCTTAGAGTTATGGACCTTAGAGCATCTCCAACAGAAGAGTATGCTATTCCGGTTTACTATCGGTATTCGAGAATGGCATACTGCTTTGGTCCAACAACAAATTACGTTTTTTTTTCTTGGGCGCTTAACGGTTCAACGCCTAACACCAAAAAGCCAAATGATATATAGTTTTTCTTGAGCGCTGAACGGTTCAGCGCCTAGCATCTGTTAATTATTATTTTTCCCCTTGGACAACTGTATTAAAAAATTTGTTGGGTGCTGAACGGTTCAGCTCCTAGACAGCTGTATTAAAAAAGTTGTTGGGCGCTGAACGGATCAATGCCTAGGCGGTAGGCACATACTCCTCTCCAAGTTCAGGTTTCGCATACTTTGGAGGGGTATGGGGGTGAGTATGCTGAACACCATACCCATGTTGGATGGGTTTTTTGCAAGAGTATGGAAAAAACTTAACAGCATACCACTCTGTTGGAGATGCTCTTATGGTACTGGAGATCCAAGGCTTAAGGTAGTAATCCACTTGATACCATTGCTAATTATATGTCAGTAAACATGAGGCCAAATGAGTTTCGAGCTTTTGATCATATCATCCAGAAGCCAGAGCTAGATGTGTTGCATGCGAGGACATTTTAGAAGGTTAAATTATAATCTAAGTACATGGGCTGGTGTTCTTTGAAATGCAAGTCGATTATTTCCATTATCGACTTTCTAGGGATCCTCTTGGCATAACCGATATATGCATGCAATAAACGAAAATCTTTTCATATGGAATGAAGCGAGAATCACCAAAACGAGAGAAAACCTTGTGAACATGGACGTCTGCCAAGATTTATCTTGAAGAGAGTAGAGAGTTGTCACGAGTTCGAAACCCAACACCGGGGGATATCTGCCAAGATTTATCTTGAGTTAAAATGGAGTGTGTGGCTTGCGGAGGTACCGTGACGATCCCGGGAGACTAGTCGGAGAATTGTGAAAAATGATGAACCAAACAAACTTCCAGATTTCAAAGAAAAAAAGAAGAAAAAAAACCGGCATCCGCTAATATGTATTACAAGCTTCATTTCCATTGTTTCACAAGGCAATTGGTAAACTATTCCATCGTGTCATAAAAATCTTAACACTCGATTAAACCTAACAATATGTGATGATCATGCCGCTTTCGTTACATAAGTTTCCAGTATTCTTACTACGTAGCTGATTTGTAATTAAGAACAATATGCATACAATGCATGTACCATACAATACTTATATAACATCAAACAGTTCCTCGTGAAATCATTTATACTCAAGCGAAGAAAACATTTTTCCTGGGTTGAAGCAACTGTTTTTTTGAGCCCCAACCCCATGTTCCATTTAAGCTAAGTCCCTTAGCGATGCAAACACTCATATGGGGTCACATCTCCACACAACAGGTCTAACGAATAAATACTATGTTAGAGCTTACTTAGGCAAAGCTTTTCCAGACATTCTATGTTTCTCTATATCCATCATCATAATTATTGTAGCTGTCTCATTGATTGGACACACTAGATACTCTGATTGGATTGACTGGTTGTGCTGCAGTAATAACCATTATATGACCTACCCTTGTCCAGGTCGACCTTGGCTTCAGCCCACCTAGCTAAAAAAAAAAAAGGAAAAACTATCTCAAACTATTATTGGACAATAGGTGCATGAGAAAATATATATTTCCATAGTAATTAAACACTCTGCTTCCAGCCTATGCTGTGATCTAAGACTAATTTTTCTGCCTTAAAATCAATTAGGGGGGGGGAGATGGGAGATTAACCGACTACCATGCGCAGACTTATTATTGTTATTCATGTGCATAACAAACCGGATGATTCAAGTTTTTCATTAAATATGTGTCTACCACTCAATAAGAACACAAGAGAGTTTCGAAATTTATGGCTTTAGAGAGGTCAAGAAAAAATTCTCTACTTCGCCAATTATTAATTTTTTCTCCTTCTCCTAACACATTTATATAAATGCTTTATCTTTCTTTGATAAGTTTCTTACTTTGACCTTCACATGCTTTAGTCTTCAATTCAACATTTACATTAGAGAGACAGTATAATGCAGACCTCCCATTATAGGGTAGAGGATGATAGAGTTAGTGATGTGACGAAAGCTTTAGATTGCCAAACTGGGAAACAATTGCCCTTTAAACCTTTTCACTGCAACAGCCTCTCTTAGTATAACTCCTCCCTTTACCCAACACCACCACCTTCTCTATTTTAAGTTTAGGTGTTTGTCTTTTCAAGATTCCCACTCTCTTTCACTAGATAGCTAGGGTTACCATGTTGGGTGATTAAGAATTTATGACACAGTTGATGAGTCAAGTGAAGGACACCCTTAGCTTTTATCTAAATGAGGGAAATATGCATGTGTGATTAGACATTATGGTTTTTGAGACTTGCCAACAACCGAGCAATACAAACCAATGAAAAGCAATCATTTCTTCTTTGTTTGTAGTAAACAATTTAACTAGTAGTTGCATCTTCCTAGTTACATATATCTTTCATCCTTCTTTTAGACATGGTATTGAAATGAACAAAACAAAAAACAAAAAACAAAAAAAAAAAAGGTCAAATTTTAGTAGTCTCTAAGGGAATTCCATCTCTAAAGACTTCTGTTGAGATATATGGGTGGGTGTGTTTGGCTTGTGAAAAACGGTGGAAATGGAGAATTGAATTTCTATAGGCACGTGCCACATCAAACCCTTCGTCTTCAGAAGATTTTGACCACGAAATTTGTACGGTGGAACTCTTCTGAAAATTTTGAAGTCTTCCGCGGAATTTTCCGTACCCTGCCATTGTACCTGAGAGTGGAGGTACGATGTCGTCACCGACATCCCTACGTTCATTGACGTCTAAAATTAAAAGCTAAAAAAAATATTGTAGACCACTCTTAGAAACCTGTTATAAAGCTTTCCCAAAATGGGTCAACATACGGAAATAATTCTTCACCTAGGGTCATCATTCCCCCGTACAGATTAAATATTGAGATACATCAGACTGTAACATGCGTGAACGAAACTGCTGGACGAGGCCAATCTGTATCATGTGATTTATACATGTTTCCTGAATTTACTGCTGAGTAGCATGTTGATTGGTAGCTACCGCCGAAGATGCACGTTGATTGGTAGCTACCACCGACCAACATGTCATAATTATGCGCTCATCACCAACAGATTGCAGGTCTACAATTGGTTCGTCCAATTCGGCCAATAGATTACAGGTCAACAATTGGTTCATCCAATTCAACCATCACATTACAAACAAATCAATTGATTCATCCCATTCGACCGACATATTATAGGTCAATATTAAAATATGTTATTTCTTCTTTCGCTCATTGCATTGCTTTACAATTCCAAATGTTAGAATTAAAGTCAACAACAGATCCCAAATATACATTCTAACGGACATACCGGTTCAACTTTTAACAACAAGCTCGATTCAAACTTCTCAACTCAAGCCACCCGTGCCTTCAGTTGAGAGGGGGCAATTGTAGGGACCTGTCCCTCGAGCTACAATAACAAGAAACTATTGCAATACCAGGCTCACGCAAAATATACCTAACATTCACCATATCAACATTAACACTAATAAAAAGAGCTGAGGAAGAGGTCTATAAAGCATTTACAATAAAAACCTACACTTTTTCCTCCATTCTAGGAAAAAGAGTTGAGGAAGAGGTCTATAAAACAGTTACAGGAAAGACCTTCACTCTTTCCTCCATTCAAGGAGGACGTGCTAACACACGAAAACGAGTTGAGGAAGAGGTCTATAAAAGGAATAAGATACATATAAGAAAGGGGTGAGGGAGGACCAAGTTTTTCTAGCTCAAGAGATCATAAAACTTGTAATCTAAACATCAGCCTCAAGCAATAAAGACAGTTACTAAATCCTCAAGCCGAAGTCGTGGTTTTTACCTATTCAAAGGTTTCCACGCTAATCACCTGTGTCATTTTCTTTATTTGATTATACTAATTGTTACATTTACATTTAGTGTAAGATTTATTTTGAGCTACAAAATTAGGCCCTTACATTTGGCTTCGTTTGTGGAAAAGAAGACATTTCCACGAAATCTTAAGGCAGACAGTTACTCAACGATCAATTTCCAATCATGGTGATTTTAAAGCAACTAGCCACAGCAGTTCAGCATGAATTCTCCATAGAACCTGATCAGCTAGCAGAATTAAGGGCGAACCTCAACGTCGAAATAGAAAAGATGTACGAGCTCGAACATCAGTTGATGCATGACCGAGAGCTTCGCGAACAAGAGCTCGAAGATGAACGTAGATCTCAAAAAATAAATTTTAAACGACATGAAAAATGGATGACCACGTTGCAGACTACCTTAAAAGTACTGCATTTGTAGCTTACTTAGCTGGGGTATTGGGTAGAGACCAGATATTTATAAATCGAAGTAATACCAACCCCCAGCATCGATCACACTTCAATATGTACAATTAATATTGAGGGTGATAAAGAGGATGAAGACAATTGGAGTCAGCTTCAGATTCAATACTCAACCTTCAACTTCAGCTCGCTTTCAGCTTAAGCTTAATCTTCAACTTCAGCTCGCTTCAACCTTCAGCTCACTTTTAGCTTCAGCTCAGCCTCAAACTCCAGCTCATTTTTAGCTTCATCTCAACCTCAGACTTCAGCTCACTTTTAACTTCAGCTCGCTCAGCTTCAGCTCAACCTCATACTTAAGCTCGCTTTCAGCTTCAGCTCACTTTCAGTTTCAGCTTGCTTTCAATTTTAGCTCACTTTTAGCTTCAGCTCAACCTCAGACTTCAACTCACTTTCAGCTTCAGCTCAATCTTCAACTTTAGCTCTCTTTTAACTTCAGCTCAACCTTAAACTTCGGCTTCAGCTTCAGCTTCAACTCAACTTCAACTTCAAACTTTAGCTCGCTTTCAGCTCCATATTCGACCTCCACTTTAGACTAAGTGCTCTACCTCATTATTAATCTTTTTAACAACCCTCAACTAGCTCGACGGTCAACTACATTATTAAAGCTCTTCACCAGCTTTCAATTAAGCTCTATATTTGACCTCAACTTCATATTCAATGATCGACCTCAGCTTCAGATTCTCTACTTTCAACTATGCTCCAAACCCATCTACTAAATTACATGTCCAGAATTGGTTCATCCAATTCGACAAACATATTACAGGTCTATAATTGGTTCATCTAATTTGACCAACCCATCTCTAAATTATAGGTCCACAATTGGTTCGTCCAATTCGACCAACAGATTACAGTTCTACAATTAGTTCATCTAATTCGACTAACAGATTACAGGTCCACAGTTAGTTCATCTAATTCGACTAACAGATTACAGGTCCACAATTGGTTCGTCCAATTCAACCAACCTATCTACTAAATTACAGGTCCACAATTGGTTCATCCAATTTGACCAACATATTATAGGTCCACAATTAGTTCATCAAATTCGACCAATAGATTACATGTCCATAATTGGTTCATACAAATAGACCAATAGATTACAGGTTCATAATTGGTTCATCCAATTCGACCAACCTATCTACTAAATTATAGGTCCACAATTGGTTTGTCTAATTTGAACAACAAACTACAAGTCCATAATTAGTTTATCCAATTCGACCAACAGTTTACATGTTTACAATTGGTTCATCCAATTCGACCAATAGATTACAAGTCTATAATTAGCTCATCCAATTCGACCAACCCATCTACTAAATTATAGGTCCACAATTGGTTTGTCTAATTCGACCAACAGTTTACAGGTCAACAATTGGTTCATCTAATTCGACCAATAGATTACAGGTCTACAATTGGTTCATCCAATTCGACCAACCCATCTACCAAATTACAGGTCCACAATTGGTTCATCTAATTCGACCAATAGATTACAGGTCCATAATTGGTTCATCCAATTCGACCAGCCCATCTACTAAATTATAGGTCCACAATTAGTTTGTCCAATTTGACCAACAGATTACAGGTCCACAATTGGTTCATCCAATTTGACCAAGACATCTACTACTTTACAGGTTTATAATTGATTTGTCCAATTCGATCAACTGATAAGAGGTTTTTAGAGCCTCTAGCAAAATACCCGCTTAAAGTATAGTTGCCAAATTGTAACACAGATGAGTGGGATCGAATCCACAAGGATGTTTGGGAAAACAAATACTTTCTAGACTGAATTACGATTTTATAAGAGATAAATCTAAGAAGATTAATAAATAAAAACTAATTATAAAACTTAATAAGGGATAGAACTAAGGTTCGAACTTGGCCTCTACCTTTCAAAGCACTAATCGATATATAACTAGATCCTAATATCTCCACATATTATATGTTCGTGTGCAAGACACATATGATGTTGTAAAATAAACCACTAAATCTATGGTCAAGCATTTAGTGGTTATGCTTTTAAGTGATGGTGAAGAGTATCTTAGAAAATTATCAACTCAACCATGGCTAGGGTTGAGTGAGTTCTCTAGTGTTCCCTCTTGTTTAGATCTCTAAATCAAGTCTACGGTTAGTAACACTTGTTTGTATCCAAAGTTATCGTACACCAAATCGAAGCTATGGTCAAGCCTTTGATATGATGCACTAACTTATCAATCATAAAGTACTGAGAGAAAACTAATTATAATCTAATTAATGCCAACTATTACTCATCCAAGAAGAGGCCTCATCCTAGCCTTAGCTAGAAGATTAGCCGCTCATTTCGAACTTCATCGCATTAACAATTAATGAAAACATTAGCAAAAAATTATACTAAAAGAGAAGAAGAAGACAATTAGATAAAACTAACTTTATTTCTTCTAAACTTGCTTCAATATGAGATGCCCAATTACAATGGGGGGAGGGTTCATTTTATATGAGAAGGAACCTAAATTTAGAAACTATACATTAAATTATAAATAATATTTTCACAATAATATCTTCTAACTTTACAACCAATCACCTAAGATTCTTGTATATAATTCCCTTAAGTGATGTAGAGATATTTCTTTATGGAAACTCTTGCATATATCTTTAATATAAAATATCTTCAAGGATCTTGGATACAATATATTCTTTGATTTTATTCTCCAAGAATATTTTCGTATATATTTCTTCAATCTTGAGACCAAATATATCATATCTTTGACTTTTTGTGCTATGAACTGCTAGAGACACTTTTACTTGACTTTAAGAGCTTGGTTTCAAATATCCATCTCCAATAGCTGCAATCAAATAAACATACATAAGTACCCCAAATTATATATAATGAACAACTAAAATACATGTTCGGGTATATTAAAAATGTCATAATTACGCGCTCATCACCAACAAATTACAGGTCAACAATTAGCTTATCCAATTCGACCATCACATTACAAACAAATCAATTTATGCATCCCATTCGACCGACATATTATAGGTCAATATTAAAACATGTTATTTCCTTTTTCGCTTATTGCATTGCTTTACAATTCCACATGTTAGAATTAAAGTCAGCGACAGATCCCAAATATACATTCTAACGGACAGACCGGTTCAACTTTTAACAACAAACTCGATTCAAACTTTTCAACTCAAGCCACCCGTGCCTTCAGTTGAGAGGGGGCAATTGTAGGGACCTGTCCCCAGAGGCGGAACTAGGAGTAGACTTACTCGGGATATAGCCCGGGGTAAATTTTGTAAAAAACAAAAAAAAATAAAAAATTTAGACTACCCCTCCTTCACCTTAAACCCCTCTCTTCGAAACTCCTAGAAACCACCCCACCAAACAACAACCTAGGGTTTCCCCCCTTCTTCTTCTTCTTCTTCTTCTTCTTCTTCTTCTTCTTCTTCTTCTTCTTCTTCTCCATGGCTCAACAAATGGCTCCCAATCAACCACTCTCCCTCGATCCCGAAGAAACGATTCGTCGATAATACGAAGGAGGAAGAGATTAGGTATTTTGAGGGAGGAGATAAGGGGAGAAACATAATTGAGAGGATTGTTCATCGGTTACAAAACCTAGGGCAGTAGGGCTGGATTCAGATGGGGAGGAGGAGGGTGATAGCGTAGAAGGAGTCGATTATATTGGTAGTAATGAGAAGGAGGAGGAGAAATTGGGGGATTTTTTTGAAGAGGAAATGGGTTCGACCCGATACTATTATGAATGATAATGATGATGAGGGTAGTATGGTATTGCCATGGGAGAGAGGGGATAATGTGGGTGAAGGTGAGGTGGGAAGATTAAGGGGTAAGAAGAAGAGAGTGAGGGCGCCGAGTTTAGCGGAGTTTACAATTGAGGAACAAGAGTTGAGGAGATTGAGGACTGTAGGAATGACATTGAGGGAGAGGATTAATGTGCCGAAAGATGGAGTTACGCAGATGGTTCTTGAGAAGATTCATGAGCAATGGAGGAAGTCGGAGTTGGTGAGGCGTAAGTTTCATGAGTTTCTTGCTCATGATATGAAAACCGCACATGAAATTGTTGAGATTTGTGTTCTTCACCTATATAAGTTTAAATGTTAATGAGTTACAACTTAGAAGTGGTAAGAATGATCGTGTTGTCATAAGAAATATTAGCTCATAGTAAAAGCGTTGTTACCTATTGTTTAAACATGAATGACTCGCGGACGTGTCTTGTGATAGCAAGTCATTGCTGTCGAAAAAGTACTAATGAATTAAATACAACCAAAATGTAGATAAAATGAAGTAAACTAAATACACATGAACACAGAGTACCAACAATTTCCAAAAAAAAATCACATACTAAATTACTTAATTAATTAATAATATTAGTAAATATCCCTCTAAAATTATGAATAACCCCCGTAATATCTTAGCCCCCCCCCCAACCTAGAATCTTGATTCCGCCCCTGCCTGTCCCTCGAGCTACAATAACAAGAAACTATTGCAATACCAGGCTCACGCAAAATATACCTAACATTCACCATATCAACATTAACACATATAAAAAAAAACTGAGGAAGAGGTCTAAAAGCAGTTACAATAAAGACCTACACTCTTTCCTCCATTCTAGGAAAAAGAGTTGAGGAAGAGGTAAATAAAACAGTTACAAGAAAGACCTCCACTCTTTCCTCCATTCAAGGAGGACGTGCTAACACACGAAAATGAGTTGAGGAAGAGGTCTATAAAAGGAATAAGATACAGAGAAGAAAAGGGTGAGGGAGGACCAAGTTTTTCTAGCTCAAGAGATCATAAAACCTGTAATCTAAACATCAGCCTCAAACAATAAAGACAGTTACTAAATTCTCAAGCCAAGGTCGTGGTTTTTATCTATTCAAAAGTTTTCACGCTAATCACCTGTGTCATTTTCTTTATTTGGTTATACTAATTGTCATAGGTGCATTTGTTGTAAAATCTATTTCGAGCTACGAAATTAGGACCTTATAGAGATCTTAATGCAACTTTGGTACCAATTGGCGTGAATCTACGAACGTGGAAGCTAGATTCGTAAGAAGAATCATGTGTTTTATCTAGATTTAAGAGCCTAGGGTTTCTACTAAGATAACTTTAAGCTCTTATTAACAACTACTAAAAAAAATACACCACTCTCTTCCATAATAACCTAGGTTTCACTAGGATCACTCCTACTATAACTCCTCTAATCAATCCAATTAGGAAACTGACTAAAACTAAACTCTAGAGCAATTCCAACAGAGTAAATAGAAACATAAGCTAAAATAGAAACCAAGAGTTGGCTGTGATAAACGATCCATAGGCACGTGCCACGTCACAGTCTCACAATGTGATCAAGCTTGGACCTCAAAAATTTAATATCATGGGGCTATTGTTCCTCTCATAACCAATTGGTTTTGAGCTTGAACCTCCCGTTCTAACAACTTTAAAATGAAGAAACTGAGTGCAAATCGATTTCAATTGTCATGATACAATCCAAAGAGATTAGCCAACAATACATGAATTATTTGGGATGTAATCTTTTTTAAGTTCGCATACATTCATCAAAATAACGACTGGGTTCGTTAAATGACATAAGTTGATTACGACATTGAGACAACCAACATTTGTTTGATTTGTTTTCTTGATAGTATGGTCGTGTGATAGTGGTTATAAATATCGATGTTGACGAAATATCAAACTTCAATTTTCAGATATATTTGAGTTATGTGAGAAATGCTATAAACTGCTACATGACTTCG
Organism: Kingdonia uniflora; assembly: GCA_014058105.1. Taxonomy (NCBI): domain Eukaryota; kingdom Viridiplantae; phylum Streptophyta; class Magnoliopsida; order Ranunculales; family Circaeasteraceae; genus Kingdonia; species Kingdonia uniflora. The sequence goes on from JACGCM010002404.1 coordinate 1,324,806, forward strand.
AATCAGATATGGTTAGGAAATCAGCATAGAAGCAGCACATATGCATCAATGTCATACTCTTAAAACTGGGCCACATTGGCCATAGTGCGAGGAGTAGCACTGTCTCTATCGCGTTAAGAGAATTATTTTTAGCAATCCTCTCAAGACTTTTATTCTCAACACACACTCATTAGGCTCCTTTCTACCCAAAAGTAGATCTTAATGGTCCAACCCCAATTCGTTCCGTGTGTGGTCCGATACACACTTGTCTATTTTCGCGTGGCTTATGTTGTATTTGAATGGCTACAATTTAAATTTCTCCATTTGAATCCGATGCCCTCGAGTACAAACTAAGCTCCATTCCGATACATATAGACTGCTCTGGTCGGTCTAAGTAATCATTAGGTGTCCCATATAGACACTCTATGTTAGAAATCGCCTAGTGCCGTTAATAACCAAAGGATTTAAAAATGGCGAAGAAGCCCAACAAAGATGTTTGTTTGATCTAGTTAGGGTTAACCTAAGAGTGTCCTTGGGCTCTAGGCAGACCCCCATTGTACTTCGATAAAGAATTTTTCGAAAACGATTATTAATATTGCCTTAGGGCTTAGGCAGTGTTGAATGATTGTTGAGTACTGGCAATGTCCTACAATAGTGTAATCCACATATGTCGATATATTTTTGGAAGCGTGTTTCATAATCAACCGGTGATTAGAAGATCGTGTTTTCATTCTTGAAACAATGTAGACGAAATAGTATCCCATAAAAGTCTTCTTAAAATTTTCATCCCGTGCAATCACAGATGATCATCAAGCGGTCTTGAATCTTGCTTATATAGAAGTTATCCTTTTGCATGTTTGTAATTGTATGGAAGTACATATTCATAACACCAGCTTCGTCTGCAAGAGCATGGATGATGGATGCACCTTCGGCCTTCCCCATTTCACCAGACTCAAACCAATGCTTATTCAGGCACGGGCAAATGGGTATGATTTCCCAGTCCTCTAATCGGGGTGGGTTGGGTATTGAGCTTAATAACTTAAGCCCAATATTCTTTGTGGGCCTATGTTGGGTCGACCATGTTTTTTTTCTTCTAAGTTGGAAGCTGCTTGAGAGATCTGAGGACCTCTTGATTTTCCAAGTGCTAACCCTACCAATTGAAGACGCCCTTCTCGATTTCCCAAGCACCAGCCCTACCAACTCAACCATAACTACGTGTTGGGTAACTTTAGTTATGTTTTTGAATCAAACGACTGTAGGGAGTGTCTGCTTAGTTTGGTTTGGTGCAAACATGCAAATGCAAACAATTTGCATTTCTAACTGCTTTTATGTGTTTGGTTCGATATATAATTACAATGTAGTGTTTTTAAAATACTTGCATGTGTTCGGTTCAGTTTTGCAAAGTAAACAACATGCATTTTCATGCAAAAGTTTCTCTTTTTGGTTGTACTGAACCAAACATTAACATCAATGTGTAATTAGTTGCACTTGGAGTGCATTGCATTCTTATCTTTATTGGAAAAAAATCCCAAACTTTTAATGCAATACAAATCATTATAAATACATCGGATTTGCATTGCATCGCAGCAAACCAAACTGATGCAAATGCTAGCAATTTGCATTTCTAACCGCTTACATGTGTTTGGTTCGATTTACAATTTTAATTTGATGTATTTAAAATACTTGTATGTGTTTGGTTAATTTTTGCAAAACAAACAATTTGCATTTCTATGCAAAAACATATCTTTTTACTTGCATTTGGTTGTAGTGAAAAAAAAGTTTGCATTTTGTCTTTTCTACTTGGGGGAAGAAATAGGAGGAAAATAAGTGCCTAGTTGGCTACTCATAAATCCGGATCATCCACGGCGACTTCACGACCCATAAACCCATTCAGCTCACATTAGCAAAAACATACATCCTAGCGCTAACTTACACCCACATTCCAATATAGTGAGAGCAAGCAAATTAGGGTTTAGAAAGAAAAAAAAAAAGAGGGATATTTTTTGAACTCTTCTCTCAATTTGTAATTTATATAAGACCAGAAAAAAATCAAAGTAATTTTCTTTGTTTGGCTGCACCAGAGAGAGATGGGTGAAGACATAGGAGCAGAGAACAATCAGCAGAAACCAATGAAGAAGTTCGAATCTACAGATCCCAGTGACTATGTTATCATCAAAGAAGGAGAAGCTGAGATTCTCATGCCCTCTAATAATGCTGTCTTTTATAACAAAACCCAGGTTTTGTTTCTCTCCTTATCCTCTTCAATGGAGTATTTGATTTTTGTGGAGTAATCATGTTTATGATTCTAATTATGACTTTTATGGCTCTGGGTATTAATCTTTTTGTAATTTCAATGAGCAATTAATGAAAAAAATTATATTTTTAGTTGTGGGTGTGGTTTATAATGGTAAACATTTTATCTTTTTGTGTTTGTGTAAGTTGTTTAGATTAAGGATTTACGAGCAAGTATCAAATTTAGTGGATGTAAGAAGTGTAATTGGTGTTGACCGAAGTGTCGAATGTGGGCGCTGTTTTGCTTTGTTTAGTTGTGGTAATTAAGCTTGAACCATAGGAGAATGATTGAGTGTAATAGCGTATAAGCGGTGGAAAGACTATTACTTGAATGATACATATATATTTTAATTTTATAGTTGAGTGATTAAGAAGAGAAGGTGGTAGAAGTAGGGGGGGGGGGGGGGTCCACTAGAAGATTTTTGTGAAGAAAGGGGTTATTTTGTTTTGCCAAGTATATGCCTTTTGAACAAAATGGTTAGACCATGTGTGATTGGTTACAGAGTGACCTAATTGACCTCTAATCACTGTTTATTTGAAGGGGTGAATCTGTTTTTTGGTGAAGTTCTTGAATGCTCACACCAATTTTTTTTGATCCAAAACCCGATTTCGACACCTGCACATTATAAAAATAAAAATAACAAGAAGGATAGGCTTATTAGTGTAGTTGGTTAGCACATGGTGAAATCTATAAAGAAAAAGAAGAAGAAATAATAATAAAACTAGGCGAATATATATCAGCCAACCAGAGTTGTAGTTATATTTCTGACGGCTGGTAATGCAGGTGCTGCAGATGAATTTGAGTTCTGCAGACTTAAATTAGTTGAGGCACTTCGACCAATATTATTATTGTTTCTATTTCAAAACCTAAAAGTAATTTGCTAAAAATGAGCAAGTTAAGAATTTTGCAGTGTATGTTAACTAAAAGCCGTTTGATGTAAGATTGTTTAATGAAGAGCCCTGATGATGTTACTCTATTCATACCAGGTGAATAACAGAGACATATCCATTGCCGTCTTGAGGACCTTTATAGAGAAACGCAAGGAAGAGCATGAAGCGAAGTTGTCAAAAAGAATGAAATCAGGAAAGAAGGTCTCATCAGAGGAGACTTCTTGTGATACTGTACTGGAGGAAGAAACTCCAGACCACAATGGAAAAACAAATGGTATATGCAAAGAGCAAGTAGAGATATCTCAAAAAGAACCGGTTGAAATAGCAGAAGAACCAATTAAGGCAACAGAAGGAAAAGGTTGGGCAGAGCTGAAACCACCTCGAGTCCTCGAGGTATTTTCTCTTTATTTTCTAGTGTTTGTGTTCAAGTGTATTCTCAGCTCAACAAAGATTTCCAATTAACTTTATTTCCATGAATTTGCAGGCTTTGTCCGCTTCTGGTCTAAGATCTTTGCGATATGCACGTGAAATTGAAGGGATTGGCCAAGTTGTGGCCGTAGACAATGATAAAGGTGAGTTGTTCAACTTCAGAGTGCTTTCAATTTGTAAATGTATCTTCCATTGGCTGTCACGCCCCAAAATCCGCCTTCTGATAATAAATCATAAAGCAAATCCTAAAGCATAACAAGTCGGGCATCTCACGGATGAACCCCACAGATGTTATATATTTATAAAGAAATTAACTACATCTACTTACACCAAAGCAACACAGCGGAAATATCTTAATTATTGAATAAAATGAATAGAATTCTCAACAAAATCTAAAAACGAGGAAAGGAATACGACAATGAAATCTGAAATGAAATATCATAAATACCCTTATAACTCAGCTCAGCGATCCAATAGAACTCCAAAGAATCCCGAAATGATCACCCAAGCCTCACTACCCAAAACTACTGTGCTCGACCTCCTGTGAAAAATATAGCGCTCAAGGCGTCAGCAGGCACAATTATTATCGGCCACTAAACATGACAAACCGATATAATAAAGAGATACTAATGTGATAAAATATTTTACCTATAAGTATAGATGATGCAATGATTACAGAGGAAATGAGGTTTGATTATTAATGTTGTTTTTAAGCGTCGGCGTCAACCGGTATTATAAAGTATTTATTGATTATTATTAGGTGTGGGGGATAACTAATAGACGATGTACACAGGGTCACTTTTAATTTAGCAGGACCACACTCTCGCACCCTTCTGTCCTCAATAGAAGCGTATCCCTTATTGTTAAGCCAGGGATTGGCGGATTCCTTTTTAGTGAGCCAAGAATTAACGGGGGAAAGTATCGGATCAAGGTGGTCAAGGAGTTTCAACCTCCAGGTCTAAAACTTGATTTATTTTAACATTCAGGGATCTAAGCCCACTGGATGCTCGCGTAGCATGCAGCCGAGAAGTAACAGGGAAATAATTTAGGGATTTGCAACCCTGGGCCATTGATAAACAGTTACCGAATCTTTTGTTTAGGGAATCAAACCCAAAGACCTTGACAACATACCCTTGATGTATACATGACTCTAAGTTCTCATATGCATGAATGATTTGAGAGACCGACACTCAATCAAAATAACCTATTTGTCCTTGCTCTTTAGGCAATGAGACTATATCATATAATTGGCGATCTTATGCTCAACGATCTTTTTACCCTCAAAAGTATAAAAGTGGGGACTCTGTCGATGATCTTATATTATGACTACCAATCATCTCTTTACCCTTAATTAACATAGGTTATATCAATTGAAGTTCTATAATCGTGGCTAAGTTAAGCCATTTAACTTATTTGTAAGGTTCTAGTCATTAATAACTACTTGACAAGTCTATATTAAATTTCGATTGCCAACGAGGGTTATCCTCTTAACAGAACACTAACATAAGGTGATACTAGTCTAATGTTTTAACTGTATTTCTTCACAATAATATGTCAAGGGATGTGTCTTAACAGATGCTTAAGTTAAACCACGATACAACCTACACACATCTTATAATCAAACTAGGAAGTCCAGGTTAAGATGCCAAGTGATTATACTCACCTGCCTAAACACTAGTAGTGATACTCAAAGCTAGGAGTTACGTGTTATATCAAAACACGAACCCAACTCCTTACAATAGTGTACTACAACCCTTACATGAGCTTATATGCATAAAAAATATGCATTAAAAGCATGGTGATCATTTATATATTAGCATGCAAAAGAGGTTGTTTTTAAAAGGGAGAAATGTATAATGTACCGTTTTAACCCCATTATAATATCTCCAAGTTATGCTACTGTCCCAAGAGATTTAAACCTTAAAATAAAAAGAAGTTTCCCCCTTAATCTCGTATATTAAAGTAACCTTTGGACCCATTTCAAAATCACTTCAACAGAAAGTATTATGATTTAAATATGAGCTATAACTAGTTAGTAAACATTACATCTCATGTCATAGATGGAATTAGGTAAATCTCTACCAATTATGCAAAATAACAATTAAATTAATATGGCATGTTACTAATACCCTGAATTATATCGACACATCATACAATGCTCGGGAATAATTATACTTGCCTCGATTAGGAATAATAAGAAAAGACCGATGAACGAAGAAGGCTTCGGTATAAACAAACTTTGATGCTCTAGCGATCTCTCTCCTAGATTCCTTCCACTTTCTGGAGTAATTAGACAAGTTTGGAAGGTTTGATTTTACACTCTCAAAGCTTCTCACAAAAGGGAAAAATGTTGGGTTTAAGAATAAGGGGTTGGGGTTTGTTTCTCTCTTTAGAATGCAAGGAGAAGAGATGGGTTTAGGAATTTGGGGTTGGGGTTTTGTTTTCCTCTCTCCTGATTTGGTAACTTGTTAATGGAGAAGAAGAGAAGAGATGGAGTTGAATTAGGGGAAGTTACGGTGGTGGGTTTTGACTAAGTATTCCGCACAATTCAAAATTCCAAGAAAATAATAGGGTAGTACAAGGAGCAAGTTAATAAATATCATCCGTAATGCAATGCATACTTAGTCACTTACTAAAAGGTTAGACAAGGAAAAAAATAGCGAGGCGCTACATTGGCATTCTATCAGAAGGAGATTTTGATCAAAGAATCTAAATTAGGAATGATTTGGATTTATACTTATTACTCGTATTTTGTGCTTAATTTTATACTAACATCCCAAGCCTGCCTCTTTTACAGCTTCTATTGAGGCGTGCAAGCGAAACATAAAGTTTAATGGTTCAGTAGCGGGAGCAAAGGTTGAATCTCATTTTGCTGATGCTCGCGTTTATATGCTTTCTCACCCAAAAGAATTTGATGTGGTAAGCACTATATATTCCATATTGATAAATTTCCTGCAAGTATATATTTATTGCTTCCTTTGGCGGATAAATAAGTATCTTCAACATGTACGAGCTTCATGAGCCTGTAACGCTATTAAATTTCATATCAATGGCATCAGTATCAAAAATATAGGTGACTCATGTTACTTATGTACTTAGTTGGACTCCTGCGTCTGGAGCTTTTTTCTTTCTTATCATCTGTGTTACTCTTTTTTTGATCTGAGTTTGGGATTGATTAAAATAAAGGGAAAACATTTTTTAACAAGCACAAGGAAGAGAGACCCAAGAAAGGTCATTCCATACAGAAAGAAACAAGTGCAAAACGAAAAGACCAAAAACATGAAAGGGCATCTCATGAAAGACCCCTGAAAATAATCCCTTTCCACCTGGCCAAGAGAAACTCAAAAAACACCGCCCTCATATTGATAACAACTTTACCTACCAAGTCATTAAGCATCTTATCGTACCAATAACTTCCTCTCGTATCCTTTCCCTTAAACTATTTAGCATTCTTTTGAGCCAAATATCCCAAATAACCACGAAGTGGAGAAATTACCACATATTTGTACCTCATTCCAATAACTTTATTAAGTGTAAGAGCTCTGTTATAGTTTTGGAATGAGCCCAAGTGAAACCAGTTTCAGTAGCAAAAATCATGAAGATCTTCCTGGCAAAAAGAGAATGAGTAGAAAGATGATCGATGGCTTCCAATTTTTCATCTACATGGAGTAATAACTAGTAACCAAAATCCTTACTCTTACACAATTGTTAATACTTAAGTCCATGTTTAGGTCCATGGTCCGGGTAAAAAAGCCACCTTAGATGGAAATAATCATAATCCAATTTTTTTTTCGTGGAAGAGATGAATTGTATGTGGGGTCGCTTGACAGGGCCTTGTAGAAAGATCTCACTGACAACACATCTCCTTCGTTATCCATCCACTCTACTCCTTCTCTGGAGGAGGATAATAATTAGTCAGTGTACTGTAAACTGACGTCGCAGTTTGGAGAATGGATGAAAAATGATGAGCCCGACGAACTTCCGGATTCCAAAAAAACTGACGTCGCAGTTGCCGTTTCTCTATCTTTGAAAGCAAGGCAAAATCCTTAATTCCAGTACACAACTTTACGACTCATCATGTCTTGCACGGTAAACTCACAACCTGAAATGGTGATCATAGAAGGATTCCCTTCTAAAGAGGGATCCACCAATAATCCTCATGAAAATCTCACTCTTATCACCTATACCCATTATAATCTTCACAATACATCTATCGAAACCTTGTATCAAAATGTGCACTGACACTTCAGTTATATTGATTTTTTTGGGGACTAGTACTCTATATCAAACGGATAAATATTATTATTTATTTTCATGAGTGGTTAACATATCTTGATGCATCTGATGATATAATGATAGGATTAGATGTATCATGATAATTTTGGACTGACTGGTATATGTTTGAAGCCGATATTTTGATCCTTGGTTCACTTGACACTCGTTACTGGTGCCTCGTATTTCAGGTTGATCTCGATCCTTATGGAACACCTGCATCATTCTTGGATTCGGCGGTTCAGTCCGTTGTTGATGGAGGAATATTGATGTGCACAGCAACTGATATGGCAGTGCTATGTGGAGGTAATGGGGAGGTCTGTTATGCCAAGTAAGTTTCCACGCTTACTTTTCTTCAATTCTCACAGCCTTAGTGAATTAATGGTTATATCTTCTGATATTTTATTATGAATCAGATATGGTTCATATCCATTGAGAGGGAAATATTGTCACGAAATGGCTTTGAGGATCCTCCTTGCCTGCATTGAGGTTCGTCCTTATTGATTTAGTTAGACGGTTTCTGCTAAAGTAGAGGTTGATAGTATCCACACTAGTATTCATCATATTGATAGGTCTCGTGGGATCTGCATCTTGCTAACTGAAATATGCAAAAGGATCTCCTTCCTAATTTTGTGTCATGTCATGCCTTCATTTGTTGTACACATCCCATAATGTTTCTTACTGTTATATTATGCTGTAACTATGGCTTGAAAGTTGCGTTTCTCCTGCTTTATTTTCTATTCAGAGCCACGCAAATCGGTACAAGCGATACATTGTTCCTGTCCTCTCCGTACAGATGGATTTTTATGTTCGAGTGTTTGTACGCGTTTTCACGTAAGTCTATTAGGCCAATTGCATATGTTCTCTTGCATGATTATACTTTTTGTTTTCTTTCGAGAAAGCACGGTTAGTCTATTTTAAGCTGAATTGTGCAAAATGGGTGGTTGCAGTTCTGCAAGTGCAATGAAAAATACCCCTCTTAAGCTCTCATATGTTTATCAGTGCATTGGCTGTGACTCTTTCCATCTGCAATGTCTTGCAAGGACTGTCTCCAAGGTATTCATCTTTTAAGTTTAAAGGGTGTTGAGCTCAACCCTAGATAAACATTGCAATTTTATGAGTCAAACATGCTGAAATATTTTGATAATTGTTTGGAGTAGAAATAATATTTAAGTTTATTGAGCTTATTTAAAAGTTGCGTTGACTAAATTAGTATGAAATCAATAAAAAAAATTATTATATGTTCAAATAAGAATATACAAATTTTAAATCTAGTGTTTTAGTTGCAACAATGTTCTCAACCCTGGTTTATGGCTAGGTCCACATCGAACCAATATCAAGCCAACTCGGTTACATCAAATTGTTACGACTGCTCATGGCTGTTCACTAGTGAACTTCATGTCATATTAAGCTCTATATTGTATATATTTGCCGCACCAGAAAGTAAACAGTATTTTCCGGTAAAATTTTATATGCTCATTGTCTAGTTGGAAGTTTTGTGGTTTTATTTTTGCTAATTTAGCATATGCTCGTAACTTCCTCTGTCGAAGCACTGACTTATTCATCTGAATAATTTTGATTCTTGATATGTACTTGTGAAAAAGAAACATAGTTTTACATAAGGAACATATCTTTAGATTCTTTACTACTACTTTTTATTTATTTATTAAATGTGGGATTTTATTGATAAGAGAATGAAATAATTACAGAAGGAGGGCTAGAGCCTGGCCCTAGAAAAGGAAGCAAAAAACACGAAATTACAATCTGAAATGAGCAATTCCCATTTTGTCCAGAATGAAGGCCGCTCTTGCTTGCCTTGGCAGTTCCCATACTTTCCAAAAAATTTGATTTTGTTGAGCACATCCCAATTTAGATAGAGCATCAGCTGTGTGATTGCCTTCCCTCAAAGTGTGGATGAGACAAAGGTGCAATCTGCAAGCATAAAACCTTAGACCAAAGATTGGAATATATAGGAGGAACTGTGCTTTTGTTGTAAAACCAATAATTTGCCTGCAGTAGAGAGTCCACCTCCACCATATCTTTACTATTTTAAATTGGCCAAAGAGCCAATAATGTTGGCTCACTGCAGCCGTAACTTACCAACTTCACTTTTTTGCTAATCCTCAAACTTCCCCTCCACTATCTTTTACACGATTTCATGTCTCACACCACACATTACTTTTCTTATTTCCAATACTATTTCATCTTTTCTATACTTGTGTTGAGTCAAGAAAATTGGGTCTCCTTTTTTTTTTATTGAACTAAATTTCATTCTCACAATTTGCAAAACTGCCCCCTCCTTTTGATATTAGGCTGTGTTGCGTCTTCAAAATATGAAGTCAAAATTTTCCCAGCTGTTGGTAAAATCTCGAGCATCTGCGCAGAGCGCTTGCACTGCACACTAGTTTATATAATGTGTATGACTTATTTTACGCGAACATATAAAACACAAATTTGAGACTATTCACTGTCAACTCATGTTGCAACACTATCTATACCTAAATATATATATTTTTTGTCCTTTCTTTCTCAAGAATAACAGCGTGAAATATTTGCCGGGATTTGGTCCGGGTGTTCCTCAACAATGCAGTGATTGCGGGAAGAAGTTCAACATGGGTGGGCCAATTTGGTCTGCGCCCATCCATGATCAAGAATGGGTGACTTCCATATTAGAAAATGTTAAATCCATGAAAGATCAATATCCGGCCTATGATCGGATCTCTGCCGTCCTAACAACTGTTTCAGAGGTACTAGCACAAAATTTGTATATTATACTTGAGACGAAAAATGTAAACAATTTTTAATTATATAAAATTGGATATTTTATCTCTGACTTTAATTGCTCTTAATTGTGTTTTATTGATTTGCTGTTGCAGGAGCTCCCTGATGTTCCTCTGTTCCTGAGTCTGCATAACCTTTGTGGAACTTTAAAATGTACATCCCCGTCAGCAGTTATATTTCGTTCTGCGGTGATTAATGCCGGATATCGCGTTTCTGGAACTCATGTTAATCCTTTGGGAATTAAATCAGATGCCCCGATGGACATCATTTGGGACATCATGCGCTGCTGGGTAATCTGACACTCCCTATTGCCTTTTTGTGTAGATTTAGGAACTATGCAGTTATGTTCCCATTAACTTAAATAAGAAGGATCAGGAGTAGCCTTTTGTTCGTATTTGTAATGCTTTACTGGAACTGGTGTTTATTGCTTAATGAGTCTGAATTTGATCATTTGTAGGTCAAAACTCATCCAGTGAAAGCTCAACCACCAGAGCAGTCGGGAAGTGTGATTCTTGCGAAGGAACCAACTTTGCAAGTGAGTTAAATCATCTTCGTTGTTAATATATATATATATATATATCCTCTAGTGTTGTTTTTTAGTTATTTTTTTATAGACCAGTGGGTGGTGCTGTAGCGATCTGGGACTATGCCTCAAGAAGCAGAGGTCTTTGGATCGACTCACCACCAACGGGGGGCACTCACTAGGATTTATCCAATTAATCCGGCATGTGTGTCTGTGGGGATCTCACGTGCCCCAGGGATTAGTCGGGCAAATGGTGATAAATTATGAACCCGGATCACCCTGGTCTTAAAAAAAGTTATTTCTTTGACCTTTGCTTCAAGAATTTTGTTTGGTAAAATATTAGCATGACCTGAACTATACCAGTTTGAAGGGTAAAGAAAGACATCCCTGCAAAACGAGACATTCTGTGACCCTTTCATCCTTGTTTTACCCCTCACGTTATCATTTACAGATTAGAGGACTGAAACAACCTTTATGCTAAAAGTAAAACCCTTCTCCCCACAGTTCTTAATCCTGAAACTTTGCTAGACAACCTTTACGCTAAACGTAATACCTTTTGATATTCGTTTTACAGTTCTTTGTACTTCTGTCACTTATGGATCTGAGATGTAAAAAATCCCTTGTGGCTTATCAATGGCAATTAATCTCTGATATTACTATAATTATATGCTTTTATGATAACTAAAACTCAAGTGCAGCTATATCTGTGTAAGCTTTAGCTAAATGCTTTTCTTCTACCCTCTTGCTTAAACAGGCCAATTTTGCTCGAGCAGTTGCGTCCCTTAGCAAAGCACAAGCCAAGAAGGTTGCCCGCTTTCTTCCTAATCCTGAGAAACATTGGGGCCCTAAGCTTAGAGCAGGTCGTACTATCACCAGTAAGCACATTTCTTTGTTGGGCCCTGAAGCTATCAACGGGTGCCTCAATCATGAAGAAGTAGAAGAGCCTGAAACCAAGCGTCAAAAGATGGACGAAGAAACAACACCCACATAATGATTGCAGATTATTTTTTATAGGCAACAGAGATGATGTTAATGGGTCTCAAGGTTTACTCGATATCTAGGCAAGCTGGTCCAAACTCCGGATCAACTAGTAGAAAGACAAACCACTGTGTGCCCCGTAAAAGTGGAACAGTCTGAAAGCAAAATGCCTGAAGATCGATCCTTTTTCGTCAAGTTTTGTACTAATGTTCTTTAGATTTCTTATTATTTGAAAATGTTATGATAACATTTAATTATTGTGGTGAGAAATAATAAAGTTGCTGTAATCTTTGGCCAACAACAAGTATCTCAAAATAAACTTTCTAAGTTTCATTGAGCAGCGCCTGTAGCCGTAGAGTGTAGAGTTATATTGAGTTTGCAAGTGTTTGGTACTCTCTTCATGTTCAGTATCTAGTTTGCAAGATCTGAAGTTCTTTTTAGTGCTTTTGAATGCAAGAAATTTGTAGAGTTATATTTCCTAATATGTTTGGTACTTTTTGGCCTGAAATTCTGCGGCTTTTGGATTACCTAATAACTCAAGATTCCTTCCTCTTGTTGCCCCCATAACTCTGTAGCCCATCTTTAACATAGGGTAAACAGATGCGTAACCTTGATTTACGGATTTCATTCAAGCTGGCCTCTAAAAAAAAAGAAGATAACCCACCCGAAAAACATATCCAACCTGAAGCTGAGGCTCAAATTTGGATGGCACCCAATGCTAATGTAGTATAACTTTTTCCTTCCAGTTTACATAGTGAAAAGCGTTGGAAGAATGAGCTCCACGCCACTGACTTTTGAAGTAATATTCCAACAAGTAAATTGGTGATAGTAGAACAATACAAATAAGTTTAAGCTGATAAAGTAATCACAACCGGGGATGTAGCTTAATCTTATGGAGTTTGCTCACTTCACTGTTGCCTTACCCAGTAATGACTGTACCAAAGCCAATGGGGAGAGAGAGTTACAGGGTTCGAATCCCTGCACTCTCAACTCTTTTTTTTCTTTTTTAATTCGATAAATTTAACAATTAAATATTTTTTAAATGAGTCATTCCGTCAACAAGGTCGTTGTAGTATAGTGGTAAGTATTCCCGCCTGTCACGCGGGTGACCCGGGTTCGATCCCCGGCAACGGCGCTTCTTAAATTTTTATATTGCCATGTGTCGTCACCATTAGCGGGTAATTAAAAAGCAAACCAAGAGAGACTCCACAGTCCACACTATCTGTGATTTTTGTTTCCCGCCAAAAAAAATAAAAAATCTCTTTGAATGTCAAACCCTAATCATGGAGGAAAACCAGATGGACTCGAAATCATCTCCATTGGAGCTCTCTTCGAAGGATCGAACGACAAGAAGTACTGGAGCAGCTCTAGGGTTTCATCTCTCTCTCTACGATTCTTTTGTTTTGATCACAATTGTTAAACTTAACTATCGAATTTTGTTGTTTTGTAGGGCAAAGATCGGTATCCGTACCCAATTGGATACCACGCAATTCGAACTCACATTGGATTCTCATACAAGATGGAGATTCATGAAGGTCTCAATGGTCCTCTGTTTGTGGTGCGTATCGATACGATTTCTGTAATTTGACTTAATTGTGGTTCAATTAGTGTTGTTTAAGTGAAATTGGTGATGGTGAATTTGTAGGTTACGGGTGCCGATGGAGAGTCGACGAGGGGACAGACTCCGGAAATTGCTTGTGAGGGGATTCAGAAGAAAGGGGGTATTCATGCTAAGTTAGGGCATGGGAAGAGATTCTCTTGCAAGATAGATGGTGCGGAGGTGAGCTTTCTTTTTATCACTATACCAGACTTTTATGGTACATTTGAATAGTAGATTTTGGTTATTGTCGTGTTTTCTAATGGGCAAAAAGTAATATGGTGCTTTAAGCTTATGCCCCATTGGTTTGTTAAATAAGAAGACTATAGTGTAATTTGTAGTTGGACTTCGGATGCTAATCTTAGTATCCCATCCCCAATCTTATTATCTCCCACAAGCATTTCGACGTCACGGTCTCTGAAAATGGCACTCAATCATTTTCTTGTTGTTGCGTTCAAGGGCTTTCATTCCAACAAACTTCTTGTCATACTAATTTGCATTTGCATACTACTTGAGATGGTGCTTTAAGCTTTCGCCCTTGAGATAATTTCTTGATACTCTTTTTGTGCAAATTTAAGATGGGGGACTGGAATGCTTTCTGTCTTGAACGTTATGTGGAGTCCGAAGTGTATAGACAGTCATTAGACAAGCTTACAGGGGAAGTTTTGGGGGATAATTTCTTGTTGAATTGAAATTTAAATTGCAAAGTGCAAGTATTTGACATGTTTTGGTAATGAAGAACTATATACAATACTACTATAGAGTTCATATTCTGCTTGCAATTCATTTGCCAATTTAGGGATTTTGATCTTTATTCACTTCACAGCAGCTTATTTATCCGTTACTTCCTACGTCCCCTTTTCTCCTTGCAATGTCTATGAGCATCTACAAGTTATTAACTGTACTTTCCTCTTCTCTTGCTGCATGTAGCTTTTTGGGTTCAGAAATCCACTTGTCCATAGGCTTCTTCGTGAGCTCGTCTCGAATGTCACTGGAACTGCAGAGCAGATACCGTTATCCCCCAGTTTATCTAACAGAGAAGCAATACAGGATCCTGAACCTCAGCCATATTTGTTAAGGGCAAAAGCTAGGAAGAAGAGAAATAGGAAAGAAAATTGGGTGCATCTTAATGATGACAATTATTATACTTCCTCCACCTCAGATGAAGATGAACGGGTACATAAGTATTTCGGAGCTTCGCTTGAACATGTGGGCGCCACTAGTTATGTTGACAGAGGAAACAATGCAATTATAGCAGAAGAAAGTTCACCTTTAGAAGCTCCAAAGTTCACCAAGGGTCCTAAAAATTCAGATCTTCTTCAAGAACACAAATCTGCTGGTGATGAAGACTCTAGAATGTATTTTGTTGCTATCAATCTGTCCAATCAGGAGAAACAAGTAAGTAAGACTCTTCCATGTCGAAATTGGCCATAAATAAGGTATTAGTGTCATCCTAAGATACCTGATTACTTAAAGGTTGATAGATACTCATTGGTGCTAGTAAATGCAACTTTCTTATTTTTTATTTGTACATTGTTTATCTTGTTAGCATCTTACATGTCACTCATAGAAGCAATGCATAGAGTTACTATATATTTCAAGATCATACTACCAAAAGTTCCAAGTAAAGGCTTTATTGCATTCACAGTTTGTTTTAATAAATTAAGGATATCCATTTAAGATACTTGACATTATCGTATATATACTGTTAACAATTATGTTCGGCTAAGCAATAAAAAGGATACTTATATCCATAAGCACTAGCATTTATTTTTTGGTGTTTAGAAAAGGAATAGGTCAGATGTATCCTTGTCAGTATCCTAAAATTTGAGAAATGAAGAGTTATGCCCTATTTAGGGTCTCTGTCTTCATATCTTGGTATTATAAGATTCTTTTACTCATCACTTATTCATATTCTCATGAGCTCATGTTATCTTATAAATGAAATAAGAAACAGTAGATATCAACGTTTGAAAAATCTGGACATTCGACCAAAAGTTAAAAAAAAAAATTGGTGGGAAAGTAAAACATCAACCATCGCCATCATGAAAAGTATCGGAGATCTTTCTTCTTTTCTCCTGATGTGAAAATTGTCAATATATAGCTGAGTTCATGTATAAGCATAGTTGTTGTTGTTGTTTTTTTTTTTTTTTTTTAATACTATTTTCAGGCAAAAAGACCTTAATTTCTTACAGCTTGATAGGTCACTTGGTGGTGATTCACAAGATTGTGCTTCCATAATATTAAAGAAGGACATTGATGGCGAAACATCAACTTCATCAGAGCCTAGAACTGTCAAGGATTGCAGTATATGTGTTCCTGATACCTTTGATCTTCTACAAGGTAATGTTTCAAACATCTCGTTAACTCTCCAGCCATAACTATATTGGTAAATGTGTTGTACAAAATAGGATCGACTGCAAGCAATAACGAAGCCAGAAAAGATATAACAATCACACAACACAAGGACGTTTTTGGCGTAGTTAGTTAAGTACACAGACTAATGGCAATGAAGGGATTTTATTAGTGAAAAAAAATGAAAGATTACAAAAGAAAGCCCATGTCTTCTTTATTATCTTCCTTCTCGCTAGATCTTAACCATCTGTCTATTTCTTGCGAATTGTAGGATCTCTTAAACCCCATTCAAGCTACTATCTATATGGAACTCTAAGAATAGGGGCTACATTAAAATGCTTGACATTACAAACTACCACTGTTCTGCTAGTCGCCTTAAGAGCCAAGTTGGATCAGCAAAAGCATTTACTTGAACAACAACCTTCAAAATCAGAACATTCTTGACATATCTTCTTATTCATTCTTTCTGTACTAGTTAAGATTAAGAGAATAACCTATGCTGTTAACTTTGCTCATTCTGCTCCAGAGAGCTACAAGGGGAGTCCATGCCACATCAAAGACGAACTAGCTGCACCCGTTGCTGTTGTTTCTGGGGAGATGGGAATGGATTCACATCCGGAGGAAGAATCTATCACGTCTAGTCCAAATGCAAGTTCTGAGAAGAGTGACTTTGATTCAGTTGGACGGGAACTAGCCAAATCAATGATGAACTTTCTGCTTCCACAAGCAGTTCCTTTACTAAAAAAGAAGACCTCGAGTAAAAAACGAACAACCACGCGCAAAACTGACATTTCTATAACTGATGGTGACAATTTCGTGGCTTTCGCCATTCTGAAGGCTCCTGAGAAAATCTATGGGCCGTACAATGCTCTTGAAGTTAATTACCCTGGTAAACTCACAAACCCTTAATCCAAGGATGAATATAACGAGGTTAAGTGATCCTTAGGTTGATTTATCAATCAGCCAAGATTTTGGGTGAAATTGGTGAAAAAAGATTGATTATTAAAGATATTGAATATAATCTTTTCTTTAACTGATATGTTCAAGATATAATGATATAGTCGCAGTTTGATGTGTTTCTTCACGAAAAGATATCTAACCATTATATGCACCGATTTGTCGGTCAGAATTTTGAAGTGCCAGTATTACCATTTGACATTCTTAACCATGCTTAGTCTTTGCAGTAAATGATATGCAAGTCTTGTACACCTATGAGGCTATAGTTGGTTTGATGAAATATGGAATTTTAGGTTACAATACCAAATCACATATTCAGTAGTACTTACATTTTAAGTTTCTACAGGTAAATCTGAAGTCTTAATGCCTCTTGAGTTCTCCACAAAGAAGGGGGGAAATATGTTAGTTGATACTTTTAGTGGTTCAGATGTCCATAGTTCTGAAGATTTGAAATCTATTATTCCAGACAGCTTTGAGGATGAACGACTCGAGAATCATTTAAGTCACCAAAAGTCATCACAATCTGATATTATCGAGGCTGATCAAGCACCTCCTGATAAAAGAGAATGCAATTCTGATACTTCGGGATTGCTGGGTTGTGTTGGTGATATTGGAATTAATGAAAATAATGGAGTTCTCGCATCTGATTCTCATTTAGGTTGCATATCTCGTAACAAGCGAGTCTTCACAGAGACTACTTGCAAGGATGCCTGTATAAAATTTAGAGAGAACTCTCTTAAGCGTGACTCTGATCTAAGGGTGGATGATTCTGTGGACAAGGAGCTTGAGATTGTACCTGATTCTACCAAAGATATTCTCGGCATTGAACCTTCCATGTTAATGCCCACCCAGCCTCCTTATTTCCGTGGTGAGAATAAATCCGAATCCAGGATACCAAATTTGGTTCCAGCCAATGAAAAATCAAGTGGTCTTACTAGTGTATCCAATTCTACCAAAAACTTGGAAACTACAAATAGCGAAGTCTGTAAAACCCAATTTGGACAATATTATTACCGCAGACGTCGTTATAAAACTACTGCTCCCCAAAGTTCTAATGGTTGCAGGGATCAAGTTAATTCAAATACGTGTGGAAGTCAAGAAAATGTTAGTACGATTGGGTTATCGGCAACTAGAGATAAAAATCCACCATGCATGGTAACTTCTGACATCTCTCAGAAGGAAGTTAATGTCAAAATAACAACTATCAATACAAGCAATGCCTCCTCTAAGGTTCACATATCAGGTGCAACTTCTTTAACCAGAAAATATAATGGCCCTCTTTCAGAAAGTATAATTTTCAGGAACGCCATAGAGGGTTGTGTTCCTGAGATACTTTCTACACCTGAGTCTTTGTTCACAACTGAGATTGTTGAAGCTGGCCCTTCAAATCACACCTTAAGTAGAGAAGTCTCATTCGCAAACAAAGTTAAGCACGGCAGACCAAACACAGAGAATGGAGTCCTCATGCCTAAAGAGCTGATCTCTGATGCCGTGAAAGACAACAACATATCAAGCTTCGTTGGTCCGTCTATTTCAGAAGTCCAACAACATGAAGCCAAGCCTAAAATGGTGCGCGAGAGTTTTGTTGAGCTTGTGGGATGCTACGTGCATCCAGCCCCCATTTTGTCTGTACAGCTAAGCACACAAGAGGCTAATATTCATATTTCTGTCTTATGTGGCCTTTTGGCAGATAGGGCCAAGTCCATTTTTATTTACAAGGTTCCAATTAAACAGCCAAGGGGAGTGTGTCCATCCTTTCTTGGTCACTCATTAATCATGTTGCCGACTTCAAAAGGAACCTTCTGTACAGAAGTAAGTAATAGCCTGTGGGATTATGCTCTATAAACCTTTTGTGATGCCTTCTGATAGAGCAATGAGCATTTTGTAGAGGCCTTTTGGATGCAAATGCCTACTGACTACTGTCTCCGTCTAGAAGTTACTACCGACTTGTTTCTAATATAGACAAAAGTTGGTTTCGAAAAAAGTGGGGTCAATAGTCAGTAGCTAAAACGGCCTACATGCTTAACCGTAAAGGCCATTTTGGGAATTCATTATTTATCATCTAAGTTAACATTCTGACTACTTGAATTAGTTTAATCATGGAGTATCTTCTCATGTTGTGCCAGCTCTTTTAGTTTTATGTGCTTAGCATTTATGTTTTGTTGTAACAGATTGCATTGGAGCGGTTGGGATTGCAATTCACCCCAGATGGGCAGTACCTTGTTGTCCCTAACAGTATCAAGGTGCCACTTTGCAGGTTATTTATTTACCTTTTATTTTGGATGTTCCCATTCATATTGGTGCATGAACCATTAGTAATAATAACACTGGTGGTAATTATCATATATGTTATCAGGGAACAGAGTCTCCATTGTTCGTGTTCTGTGTGTACATCATATTGCTCTGAGGAGAATGCTGTAAATATAGTACATGTAAAACTCGGCTACGTTTCTATTGTGGCTAAGCTGAAAACAGATGAAAATGTTCACTGTATATTAGTTTGTGAACCGAACCACCTTATTGCCGTTGAAGAGAGCGGGATGCTGCATGTTTGGGTCATGAATTCAAATTGGTGGTATTTCCTTTTCGAAGTGATATTCATTGCATTTTACTATTTTCTCTTCTTTCTAGAGCTATTGATTTCACTTAATATACTATAAATCCTCCAAATTCTTTCTAAATTGGGTTGTATCGTACCATATTGATCGAAGATTTTTATTTCTGTTCTGCAACTTCCCAACAATTGTGAGTGATCCTCGGATTATTTATGTATTAAACGTTATAGGAATCATCTTTCATTAGCTAAAGTTTTTATGCGAGATAAGATTTGTGAACCCTAATACATTTTTTGTGTTTCTTCATTTAATCTTGCAGTGAATTGGTAGAAGAGTTTGGCTTACCAAGCTTGGATTATACATCTCCTCGCATAGAGGAGCTAAAGAAAATTTCGAATTGTGCCACACTGGTTATCGGTCATAACGGTTTTGGAGAATTTGTTTTATGGTAATTCACGCGATTTTAAAAGTCGTCGGCCATTCTATGATTTATTACTCCTGTAGATTTTTTCTAATGTATTTATTCTCTTCTTGTGCACAGTCTTTTAATGCACATACTTTCTGTTAACCTTTTTCAGGGATATTTCTAGACGTGTTATCTTGTCAAGGTTTTCTAGTCCAAGAACTTTTGTCTTTCAGGTTCTTCCTGTTGGCTTGTTTGGCTGGGAAAGTAAAAAAATTGCTCCCTCCAGTCTTGATGTAGAAGATCACATTAAAGAGATCATGGCTGCATCACAAATATATTTTTCAAAATCAAGTAGAAACCTTCCATACTTACCTAATGGAGAAGATATTGGTATTTGGCTTCTTGTCTTCGCTTCTTGTGATTCCGAGTCTCAAAATGACTATCAAACAAATGGTATTAATGCAAGTTCAAATGGATGTTGGAGGCTCGCTCTACTAGTAAAAGATACAGTGATTTTCGGAAGGGCTTTAGATCCAAGGTAATTTGAGTTAAGCTTATATTTGCTTGGCATTCCTTAAAGATTGAAAACACGGTAACTGTATCTTTGCTTTTGATTCAGTTGCTAGTAAAACCTTCTTTAATCCGAGCATTAATTTATATTCCTGCTTGGAATTGCTTAATTCAGAAGTCATAATAATTGAAGTTTCAAATAAGAACCAAACCAAATAATTTAATCCACAATACGAATTGAGAAACCCTAATTAGAAGAATAGTACGAAGAACACACAGATTGGTAGGAGAATTCCCTTTTAGAGCTTCAATTGCTCAATCAAATTGATTGCAATTAAATTCCTCTCAAAACCCTAAGTCTCTCTCTTAGAACTTTGATTGATCTAACATCATCTAATCTTGCCTAGCCTTGCCCCTTTATGAGGGTTACAAGTTCCTAGTTACAAAACTTGGACAAATATGTCCCCCTTAAACGCCTAAAACAATAGGCTGAATCGCGTATCTGTTCGAACATAACAAGTCTCTGTTCGAACAGAAAAAGTGTATTCGAACAGACATGAAGTCCATTCGAATAAAACTACTCGGACAGGTGTTTCTTCGAATAGAAAGAAAATTCTATTCAAACACAAAGGGGTGTATTCGAATAGACTAAAAGTCTGTTTGAATAGACTTTAAAAAAAGACTAAAAATACTCAGATCCTCCTAGATCATAATTAATAATTGGAATATATAGACATTGGTACTACTTCTATGATTAAAGTAATGTGTACACCCCATAGTCTTTTACTTTGGACTTACCCTTTCATTCTCACATCTGTAATTGAAAATTTCCAGATGGAAGTGGATGGGGGTCAAACGTAAAAAAGTCTCCTAAATTTTCTATTCCAAATGCCAGAATGGGGTGTGTTGTGCTAGGGTAGAGCCGGGGGTAAGTCTAAATTTGAAAAGGGCTATCTTCAATCATATAATGGCCTAATGAGGCGTCAAAATCAGACCATCTCTGAATAGTTCCTATAGTAAAATGTACTAACTGATGGTATTTATAAAAAAAACTACAATGTTCGGCTTTAAAACCTAAAAACAAATGCTATACTTGCTTTTCACACTGTTGGGTCATTGAGTGGTATACTTGCAGGCCACAGTTCTTGCTCTATGTTTGTCCACTTTCTAACGTACAATTATTTCTAATTAGTACAATTGCTTACTTTTTGCACACAAAAAAAATGATATTAATTTGTAATTCACCTTATCATGCTTTAGGGCCTCCACTGTTAACACTATAGAAGGTTGTGGGATCATTGGCACGTCCGATGGGCTTGTTTATATTTGGGAATTGTCAACGGGAATAAACTTGGGTAATCTACTTCATTTTAAAGGTAAATTCAAGCTTTTGACTAATTTGGTGTTCCTTTTCCTTAAAGTGTCCTAGAGGCTTAACTAAGAATACTATCATTATAAAAATTTACTATTTGTTTGACTGCATGGGTTTTCAACAGCTTGGAATGTGCTCTGTAATGTTTATATTTCATTGATACAAGAGTTCAACTGTTCTGTAAGTTTAATATCTACAAGATGTAATCAGTGAAAAATGCGAAAACAGATACAGGAATAGACAGTGGGAGAAATGGAGAGGCATATACTCTACACGACCTTTATAGCTTTATTTATCTCTTTACACAAGTCTTGATCTTCCATCCTGTAATTTATATTTGCATTCCGCAGTCCATGACCTCAAGCTTTATTGTAACTTTTGTAGTCCTCAACAGAGTATTTATTTTTAATTCTTTGTTTTTTGGTGATTATTCATCCTTCTTTTCATTGGCATTAGGTGGAAATGTTTCATGTATTACTGCTGATCAGAAATCAGGTCTTCTAGCTGTAGCTGGCGAAGAAGGCAAGCTGGTGGTTTATGCCATAAACTCCCAAGGCATTCAAGAGACATTAATGTAAAGATAAGCCATCACATTGGTAGACAGAGTGGAATTAATCATCAAGGTGAGTTCAATTCTTAGCAGAAATTTGTAAAGCATGTTTTATTCTTAGGACTGTAGGATAAGATGGCATTTAATATTCAAGCTAGAAATAAATATTTATTTCATCTTAAGCACAGTTCCTTATGATCAGCTTGGGGGGGGGGGGGTAGAACAGTAGGAAAGAGATTCATAGAGAAGTCCTAAAGATAGGCCACCTTCTAGATTGCGGAATGATCATAGTATGAAACTAAAGGAAAATAGGAGGCCCATAGGAAAAAGACGTTGGTTATATCTGTTGGAGTATATGGTGCGACAATATGGAGCACAATAGTACGGTGAAGCGTGTTACATCGGATCAAGTCAATGAGGTTACTTGTTATGCAAGTTAATGTCTAGTATAGACTATATTATATTATATTATATTACTTGCTATGAAAATATAATATAATCTAGTCTATTCTAGACATTAACTTGCATAGCAAGTAACCTCATTGACTTGATCCGATGTAACACGCTTCACCATACTATTGTGCTTCATATTGTCGCACCATATACTCCAACAACATCGCACCGCTACACGTCTTGGATAGTTAGAGGATGCTAGTGACGCCGTCTAGGTTCGGTTAGGTAATGGCAAAGAGGCCACTCACCACTCTTTGCTTTCGAATAGCTTTTTTGCCTCACGGTTTACCGCACCGGCTATCATTGGTTATAGAAAATCTTTATTTATATAGACTAGGCGACCTTCCTGTCCCCACCTCACGGAGAGTTCTTGCGCAATCCGCCTATCACTCATCATACATAGAGCCAACAGCATGTCTTTCCCCACCACCTCAGTTGTTCATCTTATCGGAGCTAGATTCTCTCATTCCCAATTTCAATGTCCCTGGGTGTTTAACTCGTCGCTAGCCCCGTTTAGATCCGAGAAAGAAAAAAAAAACAGCTCCGACGGAAAAACCAAAAAGCGTCGCTATGGCTATGAAAAAGAACCGGAAGCAAGTGTGCCTCTAAAGAATAGTAGTCTCGTTAGCCAGAGGCTTACGCTTCAAAGTGGTGATTTGACATGGCAGCATAGTGGTAATGTATAGGCGTTGAGTGATTTGCTGAATTCGCGCGTTGAGCTATTTGCTGGGGAATACGCATTTTGCTTTCGCAGGCTAGGAGCTCATTTTTCCCAGCTTTTGCTCAAGCTACGGCCCCCTAGTTCATATGATTGCAGAGCTATCCGCTTTCGGGAGCCAGTTCGACAGTAAGCTTTTGAAAACGCAGTGCACCCAGATAAATAAGGAACGAGATGAATATAGAGGTTAAACGAGCATCCCTTACCCAAAAGGTGCCCCAACTAGGTCTTACCCAAAAGGCCCTTGTCACTCTTCTATTAGCAAAAAAAGTAGCATCTCAGAGAAAGTCCTTTTGCAAATTTTGATGGTCCATTATTTTGAAATGTTGATCCATTCGAAATAGGAAAATGTTGTTTGTAGATAACCTGTGACCAGATAATTTATATTGTTTAATAAGAAATTAAAAGCGGTATAATGAGCTTAATAGTATCTTAAGGTAACCAGTCTCACTTGCAATTTGCGCCCAAACATGAGGAGTCGGTCTTTGCAATAACAACAAAATGGCAGTATGAATTTCTAGAATGCATTGGAGCAGGAGCAACAAATAAACTGTGCGCAGCGTGTCATGCAAGTTAAAATATACTCAGCTGTCTGTCTAAGAACTTTCCAGGAGTCACTAGCTGTAGCCAGCGAATATAGTGGAAAACTTAAGTTTCTTACAACGGAAGATATTGTTAAAGCCGATTAATCATTTCCGTCTATCTAAAGCTTTAATAAGAGGCGATTGTTCAGATGGGAATAAGCGTCTAAACGATCCAATATCAAATTGACCTTGAATCTCCTAAAGCTAAAATACTAGATGGGGACGTCTACAGTAAATTAACAAAGCACTCTAATTCCAGTAGTTCTTCGGTAAAAGACGGTTTGTATGCCATAGCTCATTATAAAACAGGGCATTGAGTAAAACCAAGACACAATTACTGCTTATCATTGGAAGACTGACACATCGGAAAGTGCTGTATTATATGGCATTTTTTTAGTTACTTTAACTGTTTACTCATTTCCAATATTCCTTTACGAAAATCACAAAATCCGCATATGTTTACTCGTGTTAATATAAAGAAACACTGTCTGTGAAAAGAGCGTCATTAAATGAGGTTCTTCACGAAAACCCTTGACAGGGCTGATATACTATTGTTGCCTTCATTTCCCATGACTTTTTCTTGTCTTCTATATATTTTTTATTTTTACTATGATCTCCTCTTCTACGACTTGAATCTTCACGTGGAGATTAGCTCTGGTAGCAAATGTTACTATTCTAATACTTGCTCTAAGAAAACATAAGTGTTAGTGAAGAGGTATCTAGTGATCCTTAACCCAAAATTCTAACATTTGAGATCGAAGGTTTTACCTTATAGGACATTCTTAAAAGAAGATGGAACCAAGGAATAGGAAAATCTATGTCAGTAGTAGTACACCGCTTTCTTTTGGATCGGTGTGATGTTGGCATGAGTGTTAAGATCGAACATTCAGAATGGTGTGATGTACTAAAATGAAATGTGATGTAACTAAGGATTAAGATCAAACAAAACATGATTGACACTAAACTCTCTCTTATTGAATAATCAAATAACTAGAAAGCCTAATAACCTAATAACTTGAAATAACGAAATAACGGTAAAGAGAAAACCAACCTAATAAGTCTTTTATAGGAGTAGAAAGCCTCTAACCCTAATTCTACTAACTTTAGGTTTAAACTAAGGAGACCTCCTTCAGTAGTTACCCCATCAAGTACTAAAAAGAAAATAAAATAAACGTGGTGTGGCGTCGACTAAACGTCCTGATGTGAATCGTCATCTAATGGCCGTTCTCACCGTCAATAGATTATTTATAGTTATACTCTTTTATTTCAAGCCTCTCTGCTAGAGATGCTTAGTAGGATTTAGAGAGTTCCTAATTAACCAACACAAGATTAAGATGGTATTTTTCCTAGTTTCTAGATTATTTCTAATTAGGGTTTCCACCCCCTTGTGCTTTATAAAAGGGAGGCTAGGTTCTCTATTTTATTTAGTTGTTGAAGTTGAAGTTGAAGTTAAGAATTAGGTTTCAGTAATTTCAGTTTGTATTTTTAGTTTATGTTTTAGATTAGAAGAAACCCTAATCTTGAATTAGGTCTAATTAGCGTAATAGACTTCTCAATTTTGCTTCCGCGTTGAGTGTTTACGTTATGTCCTAGAGAGAGACTCCCTCTCTTTAAGTATACGCACGTGGTCGTGAGAACTGTGATACATCAAAAAGTGTTTCACATTCATTTACAATCCTTAGTCGTAGAGGCATCTTTCTCATCTCTTGCATCTCATCCTTGAAGTTATCAAAAACTTTTGTATCTTAAAATATAACAATAGCATGGCGTGTTTTATTTTTCACTTGATGCATCTAGCAACGATATTTGTTATGGGATAAGGTTTGTTAATTCCTTATACTTCTTTCAGTGTTTCAGAATGCCGTCCTCATTGCAAAGATGCACCATGTCATCATCACCACGCCTACACCCTAGGTAACAATCATGTATTCATTTTGCTGATTCTCGTGAGGCATCTGCACCATCTGGTTTGCGATTCTATATTTGTTTGCTTTTCTTCCCAAATTTGCATATTGTTACTTGGTTCTGAAAGTTGTGGTATAATATCCATTCAAATTTAGTATGCACAAGAATTTTTGATAACAAAAGGGTGCCAACCAAGTTAGGATGTCTTAGTGCTATTTCATACCTCTGCTTATCACTATCTCTTATGTTTCTTATAAATTAAAGCACTGTAGTTTTCCCACTATAATGAAATTCTGCTGAGTAAAAAGAACAAAAAGAATGCCAAGTTTTTTGGATTAATATCTGACAATGGTGTATAAACATCTTGATACTTTCAGTTCATTTGGTGGATGTGCAATAAATTTATGAGCTCGATAGCATTTAATTAACCAACAGTATTGAAACATACCTGCATTGTCATTTATCAAAGAAAAGCATACCTGCATTGTTTAATGTCTCATCTCTAAACCCTCACGTGCATTAAAAACCTCTCTCTCGCTCTCTCTCTCTCACATACACACACACACACACACACAGTTTTCTCCCATTTTCTAACCACTGAATATGGGACCATAATCATGTACAATCTTGCTTAGTTTACCCTATAATGGCAACATTTTATTCACCCAGAGCATCTCCAGCCATATTAACCCAAGTAACAAAGAAAAAAGTCTTAGAAACTTCAAATTAAAACAATAATGTTTTAACTGGTAGATAGAGTTCAAGTTTTGATGTGAAAGCTTGATGTGGACGATACACGACTCCGTCCCCTGGTCACGAGGAGAAAGCTACTCACATTGACAACCATGTCAAATTCGAGGTCTACCTTAGATACATATATAGCCGGTATAAATAGGTATCAGGGATTCTCATAGCTCAAGGAAAAGTATTGCCTTAGTTATGGATCTCTACACCTTATTTCTATGCCCTTTTTTTTCCCTCCTAATCATCCTACTTCTCCCAATTATCACACATAAGAAACGAGAAGTTGCAAAACTTGTCAACCAAGTGGTCACTGATAAGGATGATTCATCCGCAGTCGGTTCTTCCAGATGTGTAGCGTCTCGTTCAGCTTTTCGTCCTAAGCTTTCCATCATGGGTAACTTACACCATCTTGGTAACCTTCCACACAGTTCTATGTGGTGGCATTCTCAGAAGCATGGTCCGATTATGCTTTGCCACGCTGACTCAAAACCGAGTCCGCCTAGCATAAGCCCCATTCCCCATAGAATCTAAATAGGACCCCTCTAGGATTATGACACCTAGCATCTATTAATTGTCATCTCCTTTCTTTCTTCTCTCTCCTTATCAAATATTTTAATGCTCCTAAAATCTCTCCACTTTCTCATCTCTTTTTTATTGACATATTAGCCCTTCCGGTGCTTCAACAAATAGATAAAATGGAGAAACCCAATAACCACTTGAGAATAAGAGAATATCTCCACGAAATCACATTACAGAGAACTTTTTCTCGCCTTTAGCCTTAAAATGTTTCCCTCCTTTATTCTCTTTTCCTTAAAGTTTCAAGTTTCTCTCCCCTAATTTTAATATCATGAATTTGCAATTTTCTCAATCACCATGGAGGTACAACCATAAGATAAAGACTCGCCAAATTTGAGTACGAGTATGAGCCAAGATATGGGAGTTCAAGGGGTGATGTAAGCGATGATGCGAATTTTGTTGGAGAATCAATCGATCAATCTAGTACACCAAAAGTATGAATGAAGTTTCTTTCTCATGATAAAACTTATGAGTTTTACAATAAGGCCACATAAAAAGAACTGCAAATGGTGAGTTAAGAGAATATTGGTTTGTTCTAAAGAAGGTTTTAGGGCAGAGAAAGAGAATGAGGCGCCCAATAATCCAAGAGCTACTACAAGAGCAGGGGCTTTTTTTTTGCAAGGAGAGCCGGTTTTATATAGGGATCCTTAACCCTGAGTTTCCAACCCTATGAGGTTTCGAACCCACGACCTCTCTCTAGGTGGAGAGGTACAACCACTACTGGGCCAAGAGCCCAATGGTACAAGAGCAGGTTGTAAAGCATTGTTACATATTATATTGCAAGAGGGAGGTTTCCTTGCTTTGGAAATGGATGTATGATGATGCCCATATTGTATCATCAAAAGACATACAGTATTTGATTTGGGTGGATGAATTGAGAGGTGGGTTTAGTGGGACTTATGATCTTGGTGTTGACATTAGAGGTAGGATTGAAGGGATTTCCTATTATGAGGGGTTTTGGAGAAGAAAATTGGAGTTGGAAGTTTGGTTTTTAGTCATAAGCTTTAGTAGCTTGCTTTCGTTGTCGCTGAGGAGTGTTCGTACAAAAAGGTTTATTATAGGATAACTCGCCATAAACGGGTGCGTCCAGGAATGTGGAGAGAAAACACTTCGAAGAAAGCCCAATATCAAGCGCAATGGGTGTTTGGTAGACATTTAGTAAACACAATATAATGCCAATACCGATAGTAGAAACCTCAAATCGAAGAAGATAAATTTCATCTTGGATAAATGTGGATAAAAATGAGCTACTTGTGTTCTTGAGCTATTTAGA
Organism: Kingdonia uniflora; assembly: GCA_014058105.1. Classification (NCBI taxonomy): domain Eukaryota; kingdom Viridiplantae; phylum Streptophyta; class Magnoliopsida; order Ranunculales; family Circaeasteraceae; genus Kingdonia; species Kingdonia uniflora. The sequence continues at coordinate 1,353,506 of JACGCM010002404.1, forward strand.
AACTACAAAATAACAACTAGTACCCTTGTTTCCATGGGGAGAGATTTTTATTATTATTTCGGAGTGGTTATTGGGTTTCTCACGTTTTATCTCTTTGTTGAAGAACCGGAAGGGCTAAGATGTCAATAAAAAAGAGATGAGAAAATAGTGAGATTTTATGAGCATTAAAATATTTGATTAGGAGAGAAAAGGAAAAAAAAAAACATGTAATAGATGCTAGGTGTCACAATCCTAGAGGGATCTTATTGTTGGAGTGTATGTGTAACTACACATATCTACTTTAGTCCCACATTGGGTAGGAATATAAGTAGCTTAGAGAGCCCCTGTTATATAAAGGAGGCTAAATTGTAATCTATTATCAATTCAAGAGTGAATAATATTTCTCCTCTTATTTATTTCTACATGGTATCAGAGCGGTTGCATTCTTGAAGACAGTGTAAAGGTTCCTTGCTTCCGCCGGCGGATTACTAGAAGGAAGAAACAGAAAAAGAAAAAGAAAAAAAAATCGTGATTCAACAGTTGCTTCTTCATACCCATTATCTGTGATTAGTTTGGTGTTTTGGTGGTGATCACTAGCTGATATAGTATTATGAAGACCTAGATCTCTAGCTGTTCTTGGCTTGTGTTTCTTTTAGGTGCCCTAGGAGTGAAGACTGAGTTCTTCTTGCTACAATCTTTGATTTCTAATTTCAGTGGTTGAGCTTTTATATGTCTAATCTCCTCTTGGAGAAGATTAAGTACTTGATTATTTTCTCTTGTTTTTGTGAAAGGCGTTTTCTTTTTCGGTCCCCGTCACGAGATGCAATTTTCTCTCATTGGATCGGATGAAGTTGTTAAATAACCTTCCACCTCGTTCATGAGTTTGTTTGTTTTCTCGAGTGATTTTTTCTCTCCTCGAGTATTTCTTTCCTAGAGTGATCCTCTTTTGCTCTAGTGATTATCTTTTCTCTTTCGCCAAATTCATAAGTATAAGTTACAAAATCAAGATATGATATTTCCCACTATCTCCTGTCGTGAGATACGATTTTCTCTCTTTAGATCGGATGAAGATGTTATTAGACTAACCCTCCACCTTGGTTATGAGTTTTCTCTCTCTTTGGATCGGATGAAGATGTTAGACAAATTCCACCTCGATCTTGAGATTTTTGTTTATTTCCTTGAGTGATTTTCTTTTCTTCGAGTGATTTTATCCTAGAGTGATTATATTTTCTATTGTTTCTTATCGCGAGATACGATTTTCTCTCTTTAGATCGGATGATGATGTTATTAGACTAACCTTCCGCCTCAGTCATGAGTTTTTTTTTTTTCTCTCTCTCTCTCTTTGGACCGGATGAAAATGTTAGACTACCTTCCACCTCAATCATGAGTTATTGGTTTCGTTTCCCCAAGTGATTTTCTCTTCTTCGAGTGGATTTCTTTGTCCTCGAGTAAATTGTTTCTTTCCTTTTCAGTAGATATCTTTTTCCTCAAATAATTATCTCTCCTCAACATAACCTTGAGTGATCCTCTTCATCGACTAATTCTCTTACCTCAGTGTCTCTTCAAGATATTTACATACCCTCGAGTGGGAAAATTGGCAAGTCAGTTGGTGCTGCCGATTTCATAAGTACGTGTGGGAAAAATGGCAAGTCAATATGCCGCCAATTTCACAAGGGATATGTGAAGTTTTGAAGTCTTTCTACTGCTGTAAAAGGATTGTCTAGAAGAAGTTTTATATGTTTTAGGAGGAGCCTTAATTTTCTTTATCAGTGAGGGAGTGATTGTATTTTCATGAGGGATTATTTATTTTGCTTTCTTATTGTTATCCACCTTGATACAAACATATTATGTTCGTATCAACGTGAGGGGGAGGGTTGGAGTGTATGTGTGTAACTACACATATCTACTTTAGTCCCACATTGGGTAGGAATAGAAGTAGCTTAGAGAGCCCCTATTATATAAAGGAGGCTAAGTTGTAATCTATTATCAATTCAAGAGTGAATAATATTTCTCCTCTTATTTATTTCTACACTTATTTAGATTCTATGGGGAAGAGGGCTTATGGCTTATGCAAGGGGAACTCCTCAAAACTAGTGCTAGTGATCTCCTCGGCTGAAATGGCACGAGAGGTACTAAAGACACATGATCATGTGTTTTGTAATAGACCTCTAATATTCGCATTTAAAAAACTCTTTAGAGGTATTGCATTTGCACTCTATGGTGTGGACCGGAGGGAGATGGGAAAAATTTGCATTCTTGAGCTTTTCAGTGCAAGGAGGGTGCAATCATTTCAATCTGTTAGGGTAGAAGAGGTCGCTAACGCGGTTGATTCTAGTTCCCTTTCATCTTCATGTGTTGTTGATCATATATTCGAAAGGATTGCTTTTGGTACAAGTTATAAAGGAAAAGAGCCTTCAGGTAGTCATAAAATTTTGAAAGTTGTATATGAATATTTGTTCATAGGTGTCATAACCGTAACAAAATTATTCCCATATGTCCCGTGGATCGTGGACCTCGTCATCAGATTACGTCCAAGTATTAAGAGAAAATTCCTTGAGGTGGACTCTTTGTTCCAACAAGTGATAGAAGAGCATAGAGATCCCAATAGACAGAGACCAGTGCATGAAGATATCATTGACGTCTTGCTTCAATTAGAAATTGATCAACAAATCATTAAGGCAGTTCTTCTGGTGAGAACCCAAACTTTCTTTCCAATTAATTAATATTTGCTTAATGATCAAAAATGACTTTACCCCCTATTACTGTGACCGAATATCATGCCCCCTGTATTTTCCATTTACTGGACGTCACCTCCCAACCTCATGGTTTCTGTCCATGAATGTTTTAACTTTTTTTCACAAACCTCACTTTACCATTCTCATTAGCTGAGAGAAATTGCACTATTAGAACATTTGACTTGACCCCCGAGGTTAAGAGGGACAAAATGAGGTTTATATATAAATGCACTTCATCAATCTCTATTTGCCCCTCTTCTTAGCATAAATGCAGACGTAAGAATCTTACCCCCCAAGTTAGATTGGCAAAGTTGGGTTTAACAAATTAAGACTATTAAATGGAATTTTGAGGGTAAAGTCCTGTAAATGGGAGATATTAGGGGAAAACCCTAACTGGTCTACAATATAGAAGGAGGGAGGGGGTAAGATTAAAGTCATATCTAATTACTATAAGGCTTAATCATATTTTTATAGACTGGATAAGAAGCTGAGTTATCTAATTGGTTGTAGGATATTTTAGTTGGTGGTATAGATGCATCCACTGTTACAATGGTGTGGGCAATGGAAGAACTTGTTAAGAACCCAAGAGTGATAAAGAAAGTGCAAGACGAGATTAGAAGTTGTGTGGGGAACAAAGGAAAAGTCGAAGAAAGTGACCTCCGCCAACTTCATTACCTCAAGATGGTTTTGAAGGAAACTCTACGATTTCATCCTCCAGCTGCAATTTTAATTCCAAGAGAAAGTATGAAGCACTGTAATATCAATGTGTACGATCTGTATCCAGAAACTATGGTCATCGTTAACATCTGGGCAATTGGGAGAGAGCTTAGGTCGTGGAGCAAGCCAGAGGAGTTTTCCCCAGAAAGGTTCATGGATTCCTCAATTGATTATAAAGGACATCATTTTGAATTCTTACCATTTGGGTCCGGTCGAAGGGGTTGGCCGGGAATTTCACTGGAACAGTAATAATCGAGCTTGTGCTAGCTAATCTTTTATATAGCTTTAATTGGAAACTACCAACAGGAATGACAATTGAAGACCTGGACATGGAAGAGGCTGGTATTTTTGCTTTACATAAGAAATCTGGTCTTCAACTTGTGCCAATCAAGTATGACGCGGTTTTCTTCTCAGAGAAGTACTCTTTGTAGCTGAATAATGTCATTTCACTGTCTCAGGCAAAAATGTTATAATATTGTCTCACATTTTTATTTGTCTTTACTAATATACTACAGTTATATTAATTACGGTGTTATCCTATACTACTAGTAACCTAGAATTTTGGCTTACAAGTGAAAACTCAAAGAGTTTGATCTGTAGCTGGCTGAGAAAGTTGAAACTCTCCCCTAAGAATCCTAAGTATTCATACTAAGTTATACAAGGGAGGCTGATCATTGGGTCTTTTGAAGATTTGCAGGTTCCGAAGTGCCTTTCCCTTGAAATGTCGTTGTAAACTCTTAAAAAAATAAATTCTATTTGGAAACTAGATTAATCCATAATTGGCGTAGAAAAAGACTTAAAGGACAAAATACAAGTCAGAGATCAGAGGGGCAGAAGATGATAAGAGAGTAGAGAAGAGAAGAAGGTAGAATGGCTCGAACCCACTTGGCGTAGTGGCAGATGCTGATTTCGATGGTCAAGTCGAACAGCATGAATAATTGAAGATGCTGATTTCCATGGACTTGATGGTCAAGTCTAACAGCAAGAGTAAATGAAAATACTGATTTTGATGGTTAAGTCTTCTAATTAAGAGGTAGTCCAGTGTAAAAGTCAATAGACTCGGTGCATTTGTCATTTCTTGTCTTGTGCGTAGTGTTTTTGGAGCGTATACAGAGGTAAACGAGAATATAATCCATCTGTTGTCTTTAGGCATTATCAGTACTTAATATGGCATTTATGGAACAATGGCAGAGAATACATTTGAGCATTAGTATTCTAAACGCTACCACCCCCAGAAAAATGCTCAAGCCTGGCAGAGAAATTTGGCTTTCCAACCTTTGATTCTTTTAGACTTAAGAAATGATGTCTTGTAAGAGTTTGTGAATCATCCTTGGGTGCTTGTGACTAGGGTTATTGCTGAAGATGATGCGAGATTTATCATAGTTAGTCTCCTTCCTGACCAAAGACATTTTGAAAGTATCAAGCACATATTTGAGTGCCCCCGACTTCAGATCTGCCATAAAGAAAATGAGGCTCTCATTTATGTTGGTTTAGATGCCCATATATTCCATGGTTTAAATCCAATAATGTAGAGAGGCCTCAATACTTACAATCTTGAAGTGACCCCTTACTGAATTACCATCTACCCCAAGTATGTAATTGTGTTTACGGAGAAAACGAGGTTTGGATAAGATCAAAACCATATATAATAACAGGGAAACTATTTGAAAGAAAAAACAAATTCATTACAGAAGACATCGAAGAGAAAAGACAAAAAAAAAAATCCTTAGTGCAATAACCAGCCCACATATCATCGTAGCGACCAATCAGGCTCGCCAACACCCATGAGTCCAAAAGATCTATGGTGGGGCCAATCAGATCACGGTTGAACGTGAGACTTGTACCGCACATAGGGAACAAGGTTCTCTTATGAATCATCAGAATGATATCTATGTAACTGGAAACACATAACAAGAGAATGTTCACTAAATATTTGGCTCAAGGAAAAGCATTGCCTTAGTTATGGATTTCTACACCTTATGTCTATGGCTTCTTTTCCTCCTAATTCTCCCACTTCTCCCTCTTATCTTACATAAGAAACGAGAAGTTACAAGACTTGTCGACCAAGTGTTGACAGTTGAGGATGATCCATCCGTAGTCGATTCTTCCGGACGAGTTAATTCTCGCCCAGCTTTTCCTCCTAGTCCTCCTAAGCTTCCCATTATAGGTAACTTGCATTATCTTAGTAAGCTTCCACACCGTTCACTGTGGTGGCTCTCTCAGAAACATGGCCCGGTCATGCTTTACCATGCTGGCTCAAAACCAGTCCTAGTGATCTCCTCGGCTGAAATGGCGAGGGAGGTGCTAAAGACACATGATCATGTGTTTTGCAATAGACCTCCTATATTCGCATCTAGAAAACTTTTTAGAGGTATTGCATTTGCACCCTATGGTGACGACTGGAGGGAGATGAGAAAAATTTGTGTACTCGAGCTTTTTAGTGCAAGGAGGGTGCAATCCTTTCAATCTGTTAGGATAGAAGAGGTCGCTAACACAATTGATTCTATTTCCCTTTCATCTTCATGTGTTGTTGATCTACGTGAGAAACTAAAGTTTCTCACAGATCATATATTCCAAAGGATTGCTTTTGGTACAAGTTATAAAGGAAAAGAACCTTCAGGCAGTCCTACAATTATGGAAGTTGTACATGAATACTTGTTTATAGTGGGTACCGTATCTTTAGCAAAATCTTTCCCATACGTCCGGTGGATCGTGGACCTCTTCCTCAGATTACGTCCAAGTCTAAAGAGGAAATTCCATGTGTTGCACTCTTTGTTCCAAAAAGTGATAGAAGAGCACAAGGATCCCAATAGACCAAGACCAGAGCATGAAGATATCGTCGACGTCTTGCTTCAACTAGAAATTGATCACCGAAGCATTAAGGCAGTTCTTCTGGTGAGCTTCCAAACTTTCATACTATTTCATTCATATTCTTAAATATCAGAAATGACTTTACCCCCTCTTACTGTTAGACCAATTACCACGCCCCAGCACTTGCCATTTATTGAACTTTGCCTCCCAATCTCACGGTTTCTATCCGTGGACATTAGAAATTTTAGAATTGTTTTTCATAAACCCCACTTTACCCCTCTCCCTAGCAAATGCGGGGGGTAAAGTTCAATAAATGGCAAATGGCCAATTATTAGGGGAAAGCCCTTATTAGTCTGATATATAGAGGTCAGAGGTGGGGGAGGAAGGTTAAATATTCTTATAATTATTATTAAGTGTATATCGTATTTTTACGGATTCAAAAACAAACTGAGTAATCTAATTTGTTGTAGGATATTTTAGTTGGTGGTATAGATACATCCACTGTTACAATGGTGTGGGCAATGGCAGAACTTGTTAAGAACCCAGGAGTGATGAAGAAAGTGCAAGACGAGGTTAGAAGTTGTGTGGGGAACAAAGCGAACGTCGAAGAAAGCGACCTCCACCGACTTCATTACCTCAAGATGGTTTTGAAGGAGACTCTAAGATTGCATCCTCCAGGTGCAATATTAATTCCACGAGAAAGTATGAAGCACTGCTATATCAATGGTTACGATGTGTACCCAGAAACTATGGTCATTGTTAACATCTGGGCAATTGGGAGAGATCCTGAGTCGTGGAACAAGCCAGAGGAGTTCTTCCCAGAGAGGTTCATGGAGTCCGCAATTGATTACAAAGGACATCATTTCGAGTTCTTGCCATTTGGAGCCGGTCGAAGGGGCTGCCCAGGAATTTCACTGGGATCAGTAATAATGGAGCTTACGCTAGCTAATCTTCTTTATAGCTTTAATTGGAAACTACCAACAGGAATGACAATTGAAGATCTGGACATGGAAGAGGCTGGTATTTTTCATTTACATAAGAAATCCGGTCTTCAACTTGTGCCAACCAAGTATGATTCTGATTCCTTTAGAAAGGAAGTGACTTTTGTGGACGAATAATGTTGTTTCACTGTCTCATGCAAACATAGATGTTATTTTGCATTTTCATTTGTCATTACTAATGTTTCCAACACTTCAATGCAGTCTTATTTATATTACTGTAGCATAACAGTTCGAGAAAGCTGAATATCTCCCCCTCTGGCCTCAGTTTATTTGTTATATAAGGGTGGCTGATCATTCTTCGATAGATTTGCAGGTTAGTCCGAAGTGCCTTTCTCGTGAATGTCATTGTAAACTTTGAGAAGGTTCTCTTTTATTTGAAATCCAGGTTAATCCATGGTTGACCTAAAAAATAACATAAAGGACAAAGACAAGTCAGGTATCAGAGGACAGAAAATGATAAGAGAGTCCAGGAGAGAAGGTAGAGTGGCTTGAACCCACAGGTCAACTTGGCGTAGTGGCAGGTACTGATTTTGGTGGTGAAGTCTAACAGCAAGAATAAATGAGATACTGGTTTTGATGGTTAAGTCTGACAGCCGGAGTAAATGAAGATGCTGATCTGATTATATGAAGATGTCGATTTTGCTGTTTACGTCTTGTAATTGGGTGGCAGGCTAACCAAACTTCCAGAAAAATTGAACGGGCTCGGCACCTATGTTTTTCTCACTTTGTACGAGTGTTTTTAGAGTGTATGCTGAGAAAATGTGCATCATCGATACTTGGTATGGTCTTTCAGGAACAATGGCAGAGAATATGATTGCGCATGAATTATGCCAGGTGCAATCACCCCCAGTAGAGAACATTCCATGAGGGTAAATCTGCGAAGTCTGGAGAAGAATTTGGCTTTCCAATGATTATACTTAAGATCAGGGGGCATGGTACTTTAAACAAGCTAAATTCTCTTTTGACTGGGTGTTTGAGACTAGGGTTTTTGCTGATGAAGATGCAAGATTGTAGTTAATATCTTCTGACAAGACATTGAAAAAATGAGGCTATCATGGGCAAATAGATGTGCTGGACTGCTGGTTATGTTGGTCTTGATGTCATAATAGAGGTATGATTTCCTTAACCTGGAAAGTGGTACTGAAGAAGTATATATTCGAGATTTGCAGTCCTAATTTGAATTACTAACATAAACTACTAGCATGAACTCGTAATCTTAGAATTAGAGTGAGTTGGAATACAAATTGACTTTAATGCTTATAGGAGTTGTCAAGTCTCTTAGAGAGGCTGTTGATGCTCTTAAGCACTGAATTATGTGACAATCTGATATTTGTTGTTGGCTGAATTATAATTGACAATATGTCAAACAAACCGTCTATTGTTGTTGCTCCTAAGGGTTGAATTATAAGTGACAATCTGCCAAACAAATAGACAGCCATGATTTAAAAAGAAACAGTTCTTTTCCATATTCATAAAGTCCTCTGCAATCAAGTAAATTTGCCAGCAATTCAAATCCAATAAATTGCCTAGAAAGGTAAAAATAAATAATCATCATCCATCTTCAGATCATCCCCCTTTTCAAATGATCAAATCTGGCTGGAGGGAGCTATACAGCAATCATAAAATAATTAAAACTTTTCAAAGGCACTTATAGGGCAAGTCCGTTCAAACGCTCTGAGTAGCCTTTTTTTCAGCAACACCCAGTAATTTGGGAAATTATTATAGAAAGAATTTACTGTAAAGGTGCTTTTAGTCAATAAGAGAATTAAACTAATCTCAAGACACAATCTCATATAATTTAATGTTTCAAATTCAATCAAAAAGAAAAGGATAAAAGCAAAACCCAAGCTTCATAAAAAAGCTTGGACAGGGCTACTATGATGAAAAATACAGCAGTTAAATAGCTATAATAACATAAAAAAGCTCAGAATGAATAAGACCATTTAGCCGATGATCGATCTCTCTATTTCTTTGGTGCAGCACCATTGGGGGGGAGTTCAGTTGCAGCATTTTCAGATGGGTTGAGCTCGTCCCAAGCTTCGATCCATGTCACCATTGCGTCAGCTAGCTTGGTGAAGTAGGGATCTACCTTTCCAAGCTTTGCCTTAACTTGCTTGGAGAGTTCAATGTAGCACTTTTGAACAGTGTTGCATTCCTTTGAAAGTGTTGCAGACTGGAAGAAAGGGATGATCTCTTCTTGCCAGTAGATACCGTTGTATTCCTTTTTGAGATTCACAAATGGGTTGCTAGCCTTACTGTGCCATATGTAAGGCAGACCAGTCTTGATGCCCCATCCCATGTGGTCGCATATCACCTACATAAATCACAAATAGATAAAAGTGAGCAATTCTACATTTTTGACCAAATATGATCAAATAAAAGTAGATATTAGATCTCAAGCAAGTAATGACAGGCCAGCAAAAATCTCCAAATTTACGAAAATTTGTTAAGTAGCTTAAAAAGTGATTAGCCAATTTTTTTGAAGAAAAACATATTTAAGCATTGAAATATCTACTCTGGGAGCACCAATGTCATCAGACGATCCACCAAAAATATAGTACATGTTTACTAGAAACATAGAGCAATGCAATAGAATTTATAGCTAAGAGTGAACAATTATTTTTGTTCCTCCATAGCCTCTACAATTTTGAAGGTAGTTCAAATCTAATGATGTAGAAAGGCCTCAATCCTTACTAAATTACCATCAATCCCAAGTATGTGAGCAAAGACAAAACATTACCTTGGTGCACCATCCAGCCCACATGTCGTCGTAACGACCAATCGGCTGGCCATCACCCATGAGTCCAAAATACATAGCAGGGCCAATCAGATCACGGTTGAACGTGAGATTCATACCGCACATAGGGAACAAGGTTCCCTTGGGAATAGTCAGAACGGCATCTACATACCTGCAAACAACATAACAAGAAAAGGTTCAATATATCTATACAATGAAATATTATATGTTAGAAGGCGGTGGAGGATGTCTGAACCTGGTGTTTCTCTCAAGGGGCTTGACAAGCTGGGTAGGTGCATCATAATCAGGAATGTTGAGCCAAAGACCATGAGAAACAGCTGTTGGGGCACCCTCACGAAGACTGAATGGGTATCCGCGGACGAAATCTGCACCAGCTCTGTATGGATCATACAGAGTGTTGAAGAAAAAGGGGGTTGATGGGGAGAGAATGTTCTTAATGTGCTGCTCGAGTGCGTTAATCTCTTTCCCAGATGGGTCCTTAGCAACCTGTTAATCAAATTAGATCCCACAATTATATTTGCAATAAGTTAATCAGTAAAACTGAATTCAAAAATAAAAAGTAAAACTTTTAGACATCAACAATAACAAACAAACAAAAGTTTTAAAGAAAATCACATGCGATATTTGGTGGTCCCAATCTCCCCTAATAAAATCACACTTGTTACAAACGTTGGTGCTTCGAATCCATCGACATCAAAGCAATATTTATTTCAAAATTTTGGATCCAATCAACCACATGACACATTCTGTAATGAAATATCTGTAGCCCACATTGCAAGACCTAGTTATTATACTAAACTCCTGATTCACATAGTAGAGATGGTAGATCTATCCTGAAACTAAACTCAAATTGCTTCTCAGACCCTTTTAACTTAACAAAACACAATTCATACAGATCAAACTAAACAGATACTAGAATTGACCATGTAAAACCAATTCAGATGGTCTCAAAGCAGATAATTAAGTATGAAAAAAAAAAAATTGTCCTCAATGAAAATTAAACATTAGCTATCATTAATAACAATGTAATCAATAAATCAGCTCAAACAGAAACCCATATTACCAAAAATCACAACTTTAGCTAATCAAATTATAATAATGCAGATCCAGTACAAAACAACAGTTACATAAATCTCCACAAATTAAGGATCTGACCCATTGTCTGAAACCAAAATCCCATCACTGAGATCCCAAAATAATCAACCCCCAGACCTCAAAACACATCAAGATCTAATTTTTACGAAACACCAAATCACAAAAACACAAAAGAATAAACAATACTTACAAAGCAATCATCATCGATGGTGAAGATATACTTCTTCTTGGATACCATGTACCCAAAACACCTACACGCAGAATCCTTAAACGAAATGCAGGAAGCTTTAGGACCCAAAATCCGGTTGATATCGTTTCGATTGTAGAGTTCGTAATCGAACCCTTCAGGGACATCAATCACCTTTGATGGATCACCATCTTGAACAATGATTAGATGGTATGGTTGAAGGTATGGTCTCCACATCTCAAGGAAATCGAGATTTCGAATTGTGGGTATGACGATGTCGAGCTCATCTTTGAGGATTGGAGTCGCAGGAGCAGAGTGACCTGCCATTGTTGAGGTCGATCGAAGCTCAAACTCGATTCAGAGAGAGAGGTTTGAAGTTTGAACGAGTGTTCGATGAGGGTGGTTTTAAAGAAGACTTGGCACGTGCGAGGATGTATGGGTGGTGGAGAAGAGTTATTATTTTAATTAAATCGCCGGTGATTTTGGCTTTATGCGTTTTAGTAGTGAAATTAGGGGTACTCATTAATTTAATTAATTCATATTGGAATTATTAAAACAACAATACAACTAGGAAGGAATTTTTTCACATTTTATGCCTTAAACAAGACACAAAATAAATACAATTATTTCGTTGGAAGATGATCGGGGCGGAACTGGGGGAGTGTAGAGAGAGTGGAACACTTCATTATTTATTATTTTCACAATTGTAATAGGTCTTCTTCAATGTGTGTTACTTAAGATATTTACTAGTATACTTCTAAACGGTCGGGAGACCGAAGATTGAATTCTTTTAAACAAAAAAAATACTATTTTCTCTATCTTTTAGCACTTCACAAAATTATAACAACTAAACAAGACGCAGTTTAGATGACATAAAATTTCGATGAATTAAGATTTGTATGCTTACAACATCAGATTTAAGGCACTCTATAATTTATAGCAATTGGATTTTTTGCAAATTATACAAGTTTTTTGTTCACTTGCCTTCAAACAATTTGGCTTCCTCTATTAGCAATAAAACCTTTAATATTGAAAACCTCTCAATCCCAAATAACTTGAACGAATTTCATTCATGGCAAGTGACAAAATTAACTGAGGGATTAGAATCCCAAAAATCAACATCAATCTTTTCTTACAAAATCTAGAGACTACCAAAGTCTACTAAATGTTGCATTATATAAAAACTAACAATATCGTTATACCCTCATTCCATGCAAACAGGTGAGACAATAGAAGCATACGAGCTTAACGAAAATGAGCATAACAAGTACTCATACACAAATGTGTCAACTAGTAAAACACAACATACGGGAATTCTTGCTTAATTTTCATGAATCAATGAACATTTACTCCCTCTTTTTCATATACATTATACAAACTAGAAAATTTTAATGTACTTGATTCAAACAAGTCCATACTCCCAATTCAATCAAGACTACTAAACCTTAACAAATATAATAAAAACAGGTAACAAAATGAATACCTAGATTCATGGCATTAAGAGCATTGGGTCGATCAAGAGTAATCACAGCAACCCCATTAGGGAAAACATTCTCTTTGACGAAATCCCCACTATTATTAGCCATGATAGAAAGAGTTCTTCGAGGATTCAACGTTGTTTCGAGGTGTCGAAAATGACGAAATGGGAGTGATTTCTTTGGAGAAATAAAAGAAGATTTGTAGAGTTGTTGAGAGAAGAGAAAAAAAGCAGATCGATTGAGAGAGGGAGGGGGGAGATCAAAACAAATATAGGTTTTTCCATACTTGCCCTTACAAAGTGTACAGTGTTTAAAATATAATGAAGGGCAATTAAGAGATTACACATGACCAATCACCAGACGCTGACGTCAGCTGAGGTCAGATTGCCCTTTGCTCTCCATATCTAAAGTAAAAAAGACCTTCTAACGTCGGTCTTGATTACGTAAATAAAGTTTGATTGCACTTTTGATTCGTTAAAAAAGGACAATCAATATGAAATTAAAGTGTATTCTTTAACTAAAATAGAAAATAAATGAAATTGAACGGAAAATATTGATTGCTTAATTTTACAAACCTATTTAAGTTCAATTTTGCATTATCAAGTACTCTATAATACTTTTTATGTTTGTTAAAAATAGGAAATCAGAGTATAACCTACAATATCTTAGATACTATTTTCGTGAACATAAACTTAAGTGATACATTTATTTGACTTGATCACCAATCACACCCATTTTAGATACCACACATTTGTTAAAATCTGTGGATCAAAGTTAGCAGTCCAAATTTAAAATTAAAATGAATCGAGCCCTTTTAAGAACAAAACCCCACACCCAAACCATGGTAATGGTGGAAACAATATCAGTTAAGAACATTCCCAAATAAAACTATTGATATCATGAGAGAGGTCCTATGGGATGATTTAGTGGGATTTCCTCAATGGACCTATTCACTGTTTTCGTGTCGCCCTAAAATGGTGACCGAAAATGACACGGGATCTTGTGGAATTTGAAAATAAAGAAACTTGCAGGCAAGAAAAAATCCAAGAGAAAACGTGTTACAGTTTTGTCTATGAAGAGGACAAACATTGTCAAAGTCTAAATTAGAAAAAAATGTGGCCCCTTGTAAATGACAACTAATTGGTCATTTTGGAATTTAAATTATTTGGTACTCCACAAATAATCGACCACCGACATGTCATCATGAAAACGAGTATGCCCCATTGAAACACCAATGGGGTTGCTGTAACGAGTTTTTCGGACCGGTGCCATTTGTTTGTTAATCCCCCAACTCCAAGTATCAGGGCCGGTGCAAGGGCAAAGCCGTCTTTGGGCCTCGATTAAAATACCTTTTTATTTTAATTGTTCACTGCAAATTAATCCCAAACTGCTTACAACCCTTTTAATTAAGCAACAAATAGGGATATATATTTATATATATAAACTCTCTGTTTTTTCTCTTATCTCATCCCTCAAATCCCTCCCCCAACCTCTCCCTCAAATATTTACCACGATCTCACAATATTCTTCATTTCCTAAATTATAACAGTATAATAAATGAAAACTGTTGTGGGCACACCCGTTCTTAAGAGCATCCGCAGCAGGGTGTGGGTTGATTTGGGTTTGCAAACCCACACTCTTGAGTCTCACAGCAGTAACTTTTCGAATGTGAGTTTGCTCACGTGGCGCTACAGTAACTCAACCCAATACATTTTAATTTCATATTGTTTTTAAACTCTTCCAAATACAAAAAAAAAATTAAAAAAAAACACATGTCCAACTCAAACTTGCTGCTGGGAGAGGAAGAGTGTGAGTTCGACTTTTTGTGAGCCCTCTGTCGTAGCCCACACCCAAACTCAAACTGGCTACTGGAGATGCTCTAAGTGGAGCACACACTTAAGAGCGTATAGTCTATTTCTAACCACCACCTTGTGAAGGTGGCACACCTCTCTCTCTCATTTCCCGCCCAAACACTTCTCATTCCTTTTCCCGACTCATCTCCATTTTCCAGAAAGGTATGCTTTAAGGTGCAAAATTCAGTTTCATTACTTGATTGCAAGATTTTGATTTGTTGATGAAACTGGGTTTGAACAAAGCTAATAAATTGTTGAAGAAATGAATTTGTTTCTGATTTGTATCGCATTAAAAATACCCAAGTTGAGCATGAGTAGTCGTCGACTATGGTTAAAAAGTATCGAGCTCCGGTGGTTGAAGGCGTGGAGTATCCGCCCCAGATATCACAATGTATCTTTTCAAAAGGTATATAAGTAGTGATATGACTCAAGGGAAATGGTGATCTGGTTTGTTTAGCTAGAGGACATACATTGCAAGGACAAGATGATACATTAGAAATTGCATCATTATTGCGTGACAAATATGTTAAGCGACTATCGGAGATATGACCTAAGCGCCAATGCCAAATATTAATGGAGGCTACATTTATTCGGGAGAAATTTGTTTCGAACAAGTGGAGCATGGAAGAAGTAGAGACCATCTTGCTGTTTAGCTTCCCCAATCGTCATCTTCGAGTGTAGGTCCTGGAAAACACAAGAGTCGTGAGAAAAGAGGGCAGTACAATGATTAAGGAATGTAATCTTGCATACTGAGAAGAGATTAAACCCAAATGTTGGAGCACATAAGACATTATGTAAAACAATATTGGGTGTGAGGCAAACAGTTCTAATATGGGTAACTGGTGCTAAAGTTCCATTAGGAAGTCGAACAGGTAGGACTGAAATATTAGGGAGAAAATTTTGGTAAATTGAAGGATCAAAGATTATGTGATCGGTCTCTCCTGGGTTGACGATCCATGATTCTTAAAACGTTAAGGTAGAGAGGCAAAGGGGAGATGTACCTACGATATTTGCACAAGGTTGTGTATTACCGTCGAGCATGGTCATTAATCGTTGATATTGTTCCGTGGTGATCGAAGTGTTCGGATGGGACTCATCTGGCTTTGATTTGTTTCCCTTGGAGTTTACTCCAGATTGGTGTAAACGGTGGCCAGGTGGGTAGCCATGAATGAGATAACATTTCTCTTTTATGTGTCCTACCCAACCGCAGTGGTCATAGGTTGGACAGAGTCGACGATTTACTCACTGTTTGGCGGAGTTGTCTGAATCACGAGATGGCCAGTATTGATTTTGATTATTGGAAAAGGTCACCAAGGCTGCAGATTCTGTTAAACTCGGGGATGGAGTTGTAACAGAGCGTTGCTTCTCTTCTTGGAGAAGGAGGGAGTAAGCTTTACTTACATACGGCAGCGGGTCCATCGCGAGAATTTTCCCTCGAAAAGCACTATGGGATTCATGAATCCCCATTAGAAAATCGGTGAGGTAGAATTGTTGTTCATATTTTCAGATCTTCTTAACGCTACCACACGAGCAAGTGGGGATTACCACTAAGGATGATAATTCATCCCATAAACTTTTTAATTTGGTGTAATAACCAACAATTGAGAGATGATCTTGAGTGTACAATGCAATATCGCATCGAAGTTGATAGATACACGGGAGTTGCTTTGCGCATATCGTTCATTGAGCTCAGTCCATATGTCTTTAGAGGTGGAAGCATAAATGACACTGTTAGATATGTCACTAGACACCGAATTGAGCAACCAAGATTTGACCCATATTGTCACATCTTTTACAATGAGGAAGATCAGCAGAAGTTGACGCAGGAGTGGCGATCGTCCC
Organism: Kingdonia uniflora; assembly: GCA_014058105.1. Classification (NCBI taxonomy): domain Eukaryota; kingdom Viridiplantae; phylum Streptophyta; class Magnoliopsida; order Ranunculales; family Circaeasteraceae; genus Kingdonia; species Kingdonia uniflora. The sequence continues at coordinate 1,369,962 of JACGCM010002404.1, forward strand.
ATCAACAAAGCCTGTTTTATTCTTGGCACTAAGTGCAGTGGTCATAACACGACTCCATGTCGCATAATTTTCCCTCGAAAGAGCTTGAGAGACAAGTGCCAAGCCAGGGTTATCCGAATGGTGAAGATATAGTGGGTTGTTGGAGTCTATAGCCATGGGTTAAAGGTGTTTTGTGTTGGAGACTGAAGTTGAAAGTGAATCAATCTGATACCATGTAAAGTCCCAATTATGAGAATTACTAGGAGAAAGTAAGGATTGAAGAGATGAAATATTGATGTTTATTCTCTGAGAATTGTTTGACTTTAAATAGGCTTTTACATATTTAGAGATCCTTCATAAGATGGGATATATAACTATCTATAACAACTTGATAAGATAAGTTTAAGCTAGACTTATCAATCCTATAATCTCTCTATATGATTCTACCAGGAATCCTAACAAAAACCTTAGTTTTGGGTGTGTCTTAATTAATTTAAATTAGATTGGCCTCTACATATCTCAAAGATGAGAGTGTATATGCCCCAAAATTTAGAATGTGCTCCATATTAATGGGAATGCTCTATATTAAGAACACCAGGGCCAAACAGCTTCCACTATAAATATCGTCTTTATTTTTTTTATTTTTTTTTATTCTTTAATATAAAAGGGCCCACATAAAGAGTTCTCGTAGGGCCTCCAAAGTCCAAACCCTAGCACCGGCCCTGCCTAGTACCTAGTATGCAAGTGTACTATCATTTGTAGTTAATTGCAAATGAATGTAGGGTAGGAAATGGTCGTATTGTTGCAGATTTGTAATTATTTTAAAGGCCATAAGAGAGAGAGAGAGATTCATCACATGCATGTTGAATGGGGTGTATCACAATAATGGTGAAAAAAATAACTCCCCAAATATAAATACACACACTTGACATAATTAAGTCTCATTCACGATTTCTAAACAGCTCTATATACATGTGTATATGTGTGAGAGAGATTCTTTGAGGAGGTGAACATGTTTTGACAGCAAAATCTCCATGATGGTTTGCATGATAAACTGCTAATTTGTTGTGTTTGTGAAGCTTTTCGTGATATACAAACTCACTCATGAGAACAATACAACTTCAACGTAACCCTCACATGCATAGTCCTCCCTCCTCATTGTGCCCTAAACATGGTGAGCCAAATCATTTTTTTTATTTTTTTTTCTTTCAATTATTGCATATTTCATACAGGCCAACTTGCATATTTTGATATTTGTTTTGTAAAGAATGATATATGCTTTTGTCAACCCTAATTAAATATACATTTTACGACAAGTTTTCATCAAAGTACCACGTAAAATATGTATAGGATATTCGCATACTAGCCGGAGGGGAACAAAACTCAAACTGCAATCCTTTTGGTGTCGAGAAAGCCAAGACTTCAGGAAGAAAGGGCGGTGGCCAGTGGTAGTTAATTTTTTTAAGCCACCTGCACTAAGCACTCCCCCAAGTTGCACTTGCAAGTTGTAAGTGGTCATTTTGGGTTTGCTTAAAACGATGTCACGATCACATTTTTATATTTCAAGCTTGCTTAGTTCGTTTCAGTTAACAGTCATCTGCAAAATGTTTGCATGGTTCCCCCTCCCCTCTGAGGACTTGATCAGTTTAAATATGGTGAGGGTTCAGAAACTGTTGGGGGAACTTTGAGAAATTCTAAAAATGAAAAATCAGAAATACACAGAAATATTAAGAAAATTTACGAAAATATTTTTCTTCGGGCATCTTTATGATAGTCAGGAAAATATTATCTCGTAATTTCAAGGTACTTACACTTTTCATTGACAGACATTACATTAGTCCCAGACGTACTTTTGAAAGTACAACTGATTTTTCTGTGAGTATATCCTGAGGGCTTCAGGTCTTTGCTCAAGGCATTGCAGAAGGTACAAGTACATAAAATGCTTCTCAACTCCGCTGGTACGATGATGACAGTTTTACGCTCTCAAGTCCATAGCAGGAACCGTTTCAAACCAATGAAAATCATTCATAAAGCCTCTAGGAGAATTACTTGCGAGTCAGAATTCTTCATGTATGTAACACCTGCACAGCCTCTCGGGTAATAACTTCCTGAACTCATTCATGTCAGAAGATTCTGCTTTTCTCACTCACCCGTTGGGTTCTTCCTGATCTGGTATCACCACTGATTTATTCTGTAGGAATAAGACTGCCAAACCCAATATTGGAATCGACTAGTCAGCATCCCGTAAGTAGATTTCATTACCCTGTTTGATTTTGATTCAACAGTCACACCTTTGAATAAGGGAATCAAGATGGAAGAAAAAATAGAACTGTTGTTTTCGCGAACTGTTTGGGTAAGTTGACTTACTGATGTAAAAGTAAGTTTAAGGGATTGTTTATGAAAGACATTCTTGAGTTGTAAATGAAGAGAAAGAGTTATATATTCAACAAGCGAAATGGGTGAGCGTATCCATCTAGTAAGTGAACAAATTAGAGTTATATATATGATGTATATGATATAAACAGGTGTAAAGAATAACACATATGGCTAGTGGCACCGTAATTGGCCAAAATGGAAGCTGTAAACCCCCTATAGTTGATGTTGCCTTTAGCCATCATAGCAAGTAACTTATTGTATGCGTAAAAATCGGCGTGGGGCTTGTCGTTAGATTTTGTTCAAATACTCGAAGTGTTTCGTTTCTTTAGAGGATATAACCAACAAGTTTGAAGCAGTGTTCTTTGGTGTGGCCATCATATCTCGCAATGTTCATAGTGTCGTTGAGGCTTACCAGTCGGATTAAGTTGACGAAAGCCACCAAGGACAAAATGATTAGCATGCCTCCTTTCGAATGAGTAGAAATGATCATCGTTGCATTGGGAATTGGAAAGGCGAGAGAATGTACCTCTTGTGTCTTTTCTTCTTGTCCAATGAGAATAAACTTTGGTCGCACTAAGATAAGGGTCTGTCAATAAATTCTGACTTCGAATGGAAGCAGAATGATCATGTATTCATGCAAGAAATTCATAGCTTGATCTTTTTGAAGGCGAGTGGATGACCCCCTAGCTCGTCCAACATCGATTTCCGTTTTGTAACATAAGCCAAAACCGACATCTTTTCCTATTTCAAGAAAGAGGCAGTCGCTTTAACTCTAAAATTATTGAGGAATTGGTATTAATGGTGTGAGAAAAGTGCTCGAAGGATCAACCTAAACTTCAAACACGGTGTCAGCCTAGAAAATGCTAGAATGAATATCTGCAAATACGTAGTTTAGGATCTAAAATCCAATGAGATCATTGCATCTCTTCCATTGATGCAAGGCTTTGGCATCGGTTTCATCAAGTCATTCAATGAATCCTCAACAAACTATATTTTTAAAATTAAAAACCTTGGTAATAGCACTCCAAGAATTTATCACCGAAGATAAATGGCCTAACAACGACATTAGTTGGGCTATCACGACAATGAATGAAGCACCGTCATTACAACACACAGGGTTGGAGACGACTTCAAGTTTGAAAGTAATTCTGTCATAGCTTATCATGGAAGCTAAAGAGAAGAAAGAAAAATAATTAAGAAACGGGCCACTTTAGCTTTGATGCCATGTGAAAACTTAATGAAGACGGATTTTTGGAATCTTCTTACGCGGATTTGGTATGAGAAAGTGAGTTCCTCAATAATTTTTTATAGAACCAAGGATAAGGATAAATGACCAAATCTTTTGGGCTATCTCGCAGTAGAAAAGAAGACGATTTCCATTTTCCCTCTCCTTCCTCTACATGTAGCAAATATTCATCACGATCCAACTTCTCGTGCCAAGGTTATTGGAGGTAGAAACTGGTAAAAAATCAGTCATTAAGTACCTCCTGATTGGGCTGATAAGACTTTATAGCCCCAATTCTACTTTATCTCCTCATCTTGCCGACAAGCGTCGGTGTTATTCGAGAAAATTGTAGAAATCTCCTATGTTATGTTAAAGAGCAGGATGGAGTAAGAAAACAAATTCACGATATCAGGGGGCAATGGGTTTGGATTACAATTCTTAAACCAAATGAATTCGTCAATGCTTGCAAAGTGGTTGTGGTTGTGGGGGGTATATCATCAACACTTGGGGTTCTCCTCGTTATGCATAATTAAACAAAGAAGCATTAGTCAGGGTACTAAGGTACTGGGAGTACACCGTAGACTATTGTTCGCACTATACATTATATCCAATGGTATATGAGAATACATGTGGATTTCAAAATTTGAAAGTCAAAATCTACTATTGGGTTATGATTTTACACTTCATAGTGCACTCGTATTTTGTAATTCCTCAAAACAAACTTATATAACCAAATTTATAATAGAATTGAGTTCATTATAATAGATAAAGCCCGGCCGGCAAATCATTGGGTGGCTAGAAAGTTTATTAAAGAATTTTTTTTTGGTAAGTCAAGACATTATTGTCATCGACATAGTTCCATGAGCGGCTACTTGCGAATTGTGTTATATTGACTTTGTGAAGTCTAAAGATAATTTAACGGATCCGTTTACAACAAGAGTTGTCAGAGTGCAAGTATACCGTACATCGAGGGGAATGAGATTAAAGCCTTTAATTACGAGTAACCTCAGCGGAAACCTATCCTAGTTGATTGGTACTCCCATGATCTAGGTTCAATAGGAAAACTGGTTGTGAGTTACTCACCATAAGCACTGATCAGGAGATCTAAACTCCTACTCATTCCATAATGTAAACAGTGCAACCTGCAGCAATTTTTAGGGTAGGCTATTTAAGCTTTTAATGATTTCTATAACTTGTATTTACAAGTGGGGTACGACAGGGTACTCTTAATAGGAAATTACCTATGTGAGTGTGAGGTGGGGCCGCTTCCATGAGAATTTTATAAGGCAAAATTCTCTAATACCACTCATGAATCCGGGATTTGTTCAGGGCCGAATTGAACACAACTATGAGAGCCGATTGCGTTTGGAAATGTAATGTGTGAAGACTATTGTCTTGGTTTACACTAAAGCTAACAATTCAAGACATATGTTCACTAATCAGCTTAAATCCGATAGTTTTTCACTAGAGAATGTTCAAGTCCACAAGATACCTCTTTCGATGCATGATCATTTCCTATTTTTCTCTTCTTTTTTTTGTTTGGTCGGAGTTTAACTATTACCATTCAAATGTGGGGGATTGTTGGAAAAAAAAAAAACTTGTGGTTTTATCCTTAGTTTGAATGGTTTATATCTTAGTGGTTTATTTTGTACCACATTGGGTATGTAGGTTACACAACTCTAAATTATAAGTAAGAGTTTACTTATGAGTTGTAATGTGCGTGATTTGAGTTGTCTCCAACAGACACATCATGAGGTGTGCCTTAAGGTGTGACCCTTGGTGAAGAGTCGTAACTTGAGGTGTAACTTTGGTGAAGAGGCATTAACTTGAGGTGTGACCTTTGGTGAAGAGTCGTGCCTTAAGGTGTGACCATTGGTGAAGAGTCGTAACTTGAGGTGAGACCTTTGGTGAATAGGCATTAACTTGAGGTGTGACCCTTGGTGAAGAAGCACTAGCTTGAGGTGTGACATTTTGGTGAAGAGGCACTAACTTGAGGTGTGACCTTTGGTGAAGAGTCACCTATACTCTATATAACCCAACTTCGTTTTTATTTTTTAATAATCAGTTTTTCAGAGTTTCTTGAGTCATTTTCAAAAGATAAAATAGACGCAATCAAGGTTCGTTTGGCAGAGAGATAGAAGTGCTTTCTTTTTTCTGCGACTGATCGTTGTATCCTGGGAGACCGGGGCCGATTATATCCTGCAAAGCACTGTGGCAGGGGCGAATCTGTCTTAAGGAGATAGTGTGCATGCACTAGACTCGATCATATCCCGATAAGTGTTTTGATCTCTTTCTAATCTCCTTAACTTGTTTTTGATTATGTCAATTTTTGAACACAGGCTAACAACAATCTTAAGACAGATTCAAATATCTTTTTACTGTGTTCAAATTTTGGTGTAAATTACTAATCACTACTCGCAGAAGGAATTGAACAATTGAGGAAAACGTACAAAATATCTACTTTTGGCATGATGATTGGTCTCATTCAAGCATACAATTTCAAATATGGAACAGGTATATTCGGATACTTGGATTAACCACTTTCACCTAGTCCCTAGATAGCTAGATCTATTTGGGAAAAAGAAGAAGAGAATCTTGGGGTTTTTTTTTTTTTTTTGTTGAAATCCGGAAGTACGTCAGGTTCATCATTTTTCACCATTCTTCTTACTAGTCTCCCGGGGATCGCCACGGTACCTCCGCAAGCCGCACACTCCATTTTAAGCCACGATATGTGTAGTTACACATATTAGAACTGGAGGTTCCATTTCAAAACCAATTGGCAATGAGAGGAGTAGCCCCATGATTTTATATTATTGAAGTGCAAGGCTTGAATACCCAATGTGGGACTATATATCTCAACACACCCCCTCACATATGGCGTAATTTTTGAGCTCAACACGTGGACGAATATCTGGGAGACGTGGAGTAAAACATGGGCCGTTAGGCTCGACACGTAGAAGAAAAGCCGACTCTGATACCATATTAGAACTGGAGGTTCCATCTCAAAACCAATTGGGTTTTTTTTTGTTTTTTTAATTTTAGAGAAAGTTTATTCACTCTTAAGTTAATAATAGATTACAACCTAGCCTCCTTTATATAATAGGGGGTCTCTAAGCTACTTCTATTCCTACCCAATGTGGGACTAAAGAAATCCACTCGAGTAAGGAAAGGAAAAAAAAATTACTCGAATTTGGAAAAAGAAAACCACTCAAGAAAGATAGAGAAAGAAAATCACTCGAGGAAGGGAGAATCACTTGAGGATTAGAAGCCATAACCTTGGTAAAATGAATTCAACATCTTTACACGATTCAAAGAAAGAACTCGTATCTCATGATAGGAAAAGATTGCATCTCGATTTTGTAATTTATACTTGTGAATTTGGCGAATAAGAGAATCACTAGAGGAAAAAAATTTGCTCTAGGAAAAAATCACCCAAGGAAAAAAAATCGCTTGAGGAAATAAACAAAAAACCCATGATCGAGGTGAAAAGTAATTAACAACTTCATCCGATCCCAAGTGAGAAATTTGCATCTCACGATAGGAACCAAATAAAAAGAAAAATCGCCTTTCACAAAAGCAAAAAAATAAAATCTAGTTCAAAATTGATAGAGAGAGGCGTCTTGACTGACATAAACAGAGAGAGATCCAAGTTAGAATAGAAATACAGATCACCAAAATAATAGCTCCCCCACCCCTTTGTAATAGATTACAGTCATGTCTCCTTTATATAATAGGAGTTCTCTAAGCTACTTATATTTCTACCCAATGTGGGACTAAAGTAGATATGTGTAGTTATACTCGCCCTGGGAGACTAGTTAGGAGATCCGGGAAGAAACAAAAGTTGGTTAAATCAAAAAAAAAAAAAAAAAAACTTTTCTTCAGATAATATGGAGGTACGGACGCTCAAGTGAGTGAAGGTGGAACTTTTATAATAGGGGCTGCACATTAGCTTGAGATATCCTTAGACTGAAAGATGAGCATGAGGGTGAAACTTATCTACCCCATCATCTACTTGTACATTTTACATTAGCACTGGGAATCCCCTAACTTGTAAACAAGACCATGAATATCTCTATAAACATGCATTACCATCTTAATAATTTAATTTGCTAAACCCCAAAGACAACAACAAAAATACCCATGACATACAATTGAAATTATAGAAACCCCATAACACAGTTTTAGCTAAATCAATCATTAGGGTTTAAAACTTTACCTCTCTCTAGAATTCAAGCATCTTCTCGAATCGTCATCGAACTCAACGATTCCGATTCTAGGGCACAACTTTGGACGGGTTAGATTTGTAAAAAAGCCTAGGCTCATAGTTTTGAGACTCATTCTAGGCCTCTTGGGCTTGGGCTTGGGCTCTAATCTAAGACTGAAAGAACGGTGTGAAACGACAACCGGAGAACTACCGCTAAGAAATGCGGTCGAACAATTAAAAATTATTGCAGGCACAGGCGTGAGCTGCCAATGTTGCCATGCACATATACACCAAGGGTAAGAATTACAGAGACACGCAGACGGTAGACGTCTGCCTTTAGACTGAGTTATGGGCCTTCGAGATTTATTAAACAATTTATACTCTTCGGGGTTTTGCTGCCTTTTGAATTTGTACCCCTTCAGGGCTTGGACACAAAAATTTCAGTCATGAATCCGGCTTAGCCCAGCTTTATCAAAGGGATCCGCTTAATCCTGAATTACCAATCTCCAAGCTCATGAGCCCCAATTTGGAGGTGTTTAATTATCTGCTATGATCCTTGTTTGACAGCAAATCTGAAGAGGCTTGCTATGTACATTGTTTTTGATAAACATAAAAACAGAGAAATAAGGTGTAGTTTCGGAAATGGTAACATCGATTATCTTTTGTACAGATACCATGTCAACTAACTATTCTGAAAAAAAGGCAAAATTGGGGTTACATTTAGATCATCTAGAGTCCGAAACTGTTAGATCTAGATCTCTAATGTACATAGATATAACTCTATTAGTAACTTGAAACCCTTAAGTGCAGTCCATTTGGTGCGGCAACTCTTGGAAAGTTTGTTAGCTCGTCTCCCCCAACTTCTTCCCATCTGCAACCACAAAATTTCAGCAAAAAAGAATGTAAGTAGGACGTAGACGCTATAAATCTTAGTTTTGAAGTTATGGTACATTGTAGGCTTTAATAGCGGATTGAGAATATACCTATATCTAGTTACAAAATAATGAAGAAATATTGAAATCTCTGCTAAGCCCAACTCCTTCCCTGGGCAAAGCCTGCTTCCTCCTCCAAATAACAGTATGTGGCTGTGAGACTCCAAGCTCTTATCCTACATTTTGTGAATTTTCTGCATTGTTAGTCATCTCGAAATGGAAGAAACGCTCTTTCTGTAAATCGGGTAATTGTAAATTTCGAAAGTTCATGGTTACTAACCATCCATCTCCAAGGATTGAAGGTTAAAGGCTCTGGATAGAGAAAAGGGTCATAGTTTATCTCCCTTGTGTAAACATAAATTCTCCACCCTTTTGGAATAAAAAATCCTGAAAGGTACACAAAAGAAATGTCACATTAACCAAAAGTAAATCATGTACAAGCTTTAATAACAGAGGAATATATGTAATGCATATATAAGAAGTAATACTTTATGCGCCTAAGATGGTCCATGAAACATCAAGTTCAATGGATCTCACCCACATGTGTCCCCTATCTTTCCAAGTCACAACCAATGAGTTGGTTTATAAGTTATGTTAGGTTTGTGGAGCCCGAATCTCTCTGGAGGCTCCGTACTTTCGCCCCACCCCTGCAGAACAGATTCTTTTGAAACTTCAACTCTTGTAACTTCTCCATTTGGATAGGCGTAATGAGAGAATTGTACTCAAATGTACTTTGAGAATACTGAATTGGGGTTGGGTGAATCTTTGCTCGTAGTTTCTTCCCTCCCTATCTTTGGAGGTTTTCCACGCAAATTACACCTTGTTTTTCTTTTTTTCAGCTATCGATATGTGGTTGAGACAATTCTTTAAACATGCTAGGTCTACATCTTGTGTAAGTTGGTGAACCATGTGCATAGTAATGTGTGCTAGGTCCCCGAAAGGATGATGGACCCAATACCACTAAATCTATTACTAAATGAATAAGCAATAGTGAAGTCTCGATCCAAAGCATATTAAGATCAAAAGCAAAATCGATTTTTAAGTTTCAAGAACAAACCCTTCAATTCCATGTCTTGTGTTGTTTTTCTTAAAGTCCCATTGACAATTGTAGCTAGTCTCATTGTCTCAAATATCACCTGCATAAAAGGAAAAAAAAAAAAAAAAAAAAAACACGGCTTAAGTTTATATTTACGAGTATAGTTTTCAAATAACGTAAAAAGGAGACATGTTCAAATTGCTTACAGCTCGAGTAAACTTCATTGATTTATAGTCGTTCCAATCTATCGGATGGCTTGGCCCCTTTGCCTTTCTAATTGCTAAATGCTCTTCCTAAGAAATTAAACTCAGATTAGACCGAATCCGGTAAAAATAAATTATTACTACAAGTAAATAGTAAGAAAAAATTACTCACCCTAAGTTCTTGAAGTGCTCTGGGATGATCATGGAGATACTTGACAGCCATCATAGAAGTTGTCGAGACAGTCTCATAACCGGAGTATAAAATTGTAATTATCTGATCAATTAATTCTTCGTCGTTAAGTTTATATCTCGAGTCTTCTGTATTCATTAGACAGCCAAGCATGTCACGCTGAGTACTCGTAGAAGTTCGCCTTTGGTCTATAAGTTTTTCCACCATGCGTATAATATTTTTCCTTGCCTGAAACGCGCGGCGGTAATTTGTTCCCGGAAGGTCGATAGGCAACGAAAGCGTCCCCAATACCAATTTAAAAAACTCTGGCACAAACTCCTCAGCTATCGAACTAGACTCATTACCCGCCATTTGATTAAGCGAAGACAGGAGGGCCATCTGAAGATAAAAACACAACAATTGTAAATCAAAACATCCAAAATAAACCAACCCAATTGTGATTCTCTTGTAATATGTGAAGATATTACAAACCATATTGGTTTTTTCTTGGATATCAACTGTTTTGCCATCCCAATTGCTCAAATGGCGTCTCATAGACTCGTCAATCTTCGGCAAGAGCGCTTCTCTGATCATGGTGGGGCTGATGGCAGAAAGCAAGGCCCCTCTCATTAACTTATGAGCGGAACCGTGGACCGCGGCAATGTTACATTTCCCTAAGATATCCAACATGGACTGTGGATATCCTGGAACAAGACCTTTTGCTTCATTCATTAGTATGTATCTGTTGAGGTCTGGATCCATGGAGACTATTGTGGGGGATCCCAATATATGGGATTTGAAAAAGTTGCCATATCTGCAAATTAGACAAACAATCATAACCCAAAAAAACTTACAAATTGGTGACTTTAACTAAAAAAATAAATTTGAGAGAACTGTTTTATTAAGATCAAGCAAATTAGATATTTTGCTAAAATGGGGTTTTTTCTCGTAGCTGAAATAATTCAGAAAAACAAAAGATAACTCCTAAAATTTCAAATTAAGAGACACTCCTCCAGAAAAACTGAAATTGTTACATGCAAAGAAAGTGAGAAACCACTTGTACAGGTGGAGAAACACTTTTCACATGTAGATCAACCTGGAAAGTAGAGCTCAAAACATCATGCAAAAGTGAGAAAAACAGACAATCTAAAGCTTCCACATGAAAACCCCCATTTCATCAATGTATCATCAAGGCACAAAATGATTTAAAATTCTAAGAAAGAAAGAAAAAAGATATTCCCTACCTTGCTCTCTGATTCTTCATGAAATTGGGTCCATGTTTCAAAAACTCAGTGGTCTCTCCAAAAACAGGCCACCCCATGGTCCCAAGAGGCAACCCTTTCTTCCTGTACTTCACTTCATTCCATCTCAACAAAGCAGTGCAGATAGAGAACCCCAAGACCACCATGGACATGATCACCACAAAAACAGCCATTGATTCTTCCAAGAACAAAGCTCAACCCACTTCAAAGAAACCTGTAAATTGAAATGGATTGTTGCTTAATTTCAAGTCAGACTGCAGCTTACATATATATAGGCCTGTCAGCTCCCATGCATCCAAAAGTGGCCCTATCTATATTTCACTTAAGACCCCAGTAATAAAAGGCCACTCGTGCTAAAGGGGATCAATAATAATAAATGCCTGTTTTGCTACTTTTAATACTCAATCCATCTTTTTAATATAAAAGATATAGACCAAGTCTACCATAGTTAGCCATAAATACTGCTGGAAGAAATGCTTAGAGATAGACCATATCTGACTATAGACCAAGTCTACAACACTCGGCCATAAATATTGCTGGCAGAAAGATAAAAAAAGAGAGTCAAAAATTGAGATAAAAAGTGTAGAGGCCTAGTTTACTTATTTACTCTCTCCTACAAAATGCCTTATTATGATTGGTTTTTTTCCAGGAGCAGTTCGAAATGGTGCCTAGTCGGGGTGGCCAATTATCTTCAAAGTCCGACGATTTTCACTGGGAGTGTTGGAGCGGGTTTTTCGCTCGATGCGAAGAAGAAAAAAAAAACTCACCCACACAGTGCTGTTGGAGATGCTTTTAGCCATAAATATTGCTGGTGGTAAAGGTTTTAAATGATTTGTATCTTGAAATATGTGAGCCCTACTACAAGGTATCAAAAGACAGGTGAGAATAGCACATGGTCACCACCCCCACTAGAGCTAGAGGAGGAGGAGGAAATAAAAGTACCCTCACCTCTACAGTACTCACATGCCTGTCAAGAAGATCTGCTAATTCCATTAGACAAAACACTATCAAACAACCTATTAGGTTCCATGTGAACTTGAGAGAGAGAGAGCGGGGGGGGTTTCAGTATTTTTAACTGCACTATTTGAAACATAAGAAACTATGTAAAGATATGGTGTTCAAAACCAACTGTGGATTCCCTTGAAAATCACAACAGTGAGACTAAAATTTTGGAATGTTGTTTGACAAAATCTAATAACATTGGAATGGGGTTTTCTTGTTTGTTTAGATATCACAAATAATGGTATTTTGGAGGGAGGAACCTGTGAGACTAAAACCAACTACTACCAAGTATATTACGGTGTGGAGACACAATTTATTTTTCATGAAATTTTTTTTAGAAATTTTGACTTTGGCCCCAGTAGAAAATGAAAATTAGACTTTAGACCCGAGTGCCCTACATATTTATTTCTAAACCCCAAATTGCCTTTTAACTACAACTCAAACATAGGTCACCCAATCTTTTGTTCTTGTTTTCCTCTTTTGCCGTGTATCATTTTTAAAAATAAATGAAATAAATTCAATTCCTTCACATGGTGAGGTAGAAATGGGAGGAGATTTAAAAAAAAAATCATTCGGTTTTATGTTTTAAACATGAGGGGCAAAAGAGGGAAACAACTAAAATAGACTGGGTCAACTCAAGTTGATTTGCAGTCAAAGACAATTTGGGGTCCAAAAAGAAATACGCGAGGTCTAAAAGCTAATATTGAGCTTGTACCGGGGACCAAAGTCAAATTTTCTCAAAAAAAATCTAGTAACGAATGAAATACTCCTTCACTTATCTAAATCTTGAGTGACTATACATGATTGAAGATCTTGTACTGGTGTGAACTGTGGAGTGTGGAGTTTTAGTTTGACCAGACTTCTCTTAATAAAATTTTTGTTTGATTAAGATGGGAATTTTATGTTTCAACTAGAAAATTAGGCTACCTTGCCGACATAATTACGATCTTGATATATTTCAAGTTGATTAAGCGGTCGGAAAATATCTCATTCTGATCGTAATTACACTAGAAATAAGTTGTTACTAACATCATCAAAATTACCCGACAAAACAAAGGAAAACTAATGCATAATTCACCTCTTTTGGTGTTTAAAAAAACTTTTGAGGACACTTTATTTTGTTTGATGTTGATATGGGAACTGGGAAGTACATAAGCTTAAAGAAGTTTGTCCTTGGACATTGAACTTCAAGCAAGCCTTTTGACATATGGAACGGATGAACTTTAGGATGCATCTGATACGTGTTGAATTGTCGTTGGATTAATTCGAATATGATTTGATCATGTTGGTCCCAAATTTAAAGATTGTATGGTACACGAATGGGTACTAAATGTAATCAACACGAAAAAGTGCTCATTGCTAATCAAGCAATGTACATGACTATATAAATTAGGGGTTTTGACTTGGGACTTAAAAATGGTTTGTCATTATGTGGTATAAATATAAATGGTTGTTTAGATGGTGATTTTGAAGATACATATCCAAGAAGAGATCCTTAGATAGAGATATGACATAAAAGACAGCAATCCCCAATACCTAATTTCTTCAAATAATGCAACATGAATTTATTAACTTTGCAATCTTTTTCCAAATTAATAATGTAGGGAACCCCCTAATAATGATTGATAACATTTTTTTCTTTGTTATAAATATGACATAATATCAAATATAAAACTTATCTTCTAGATATGGTTGCGAAATAGCATTTATATCATGGATTCATCACTTGCAAATCATTCAAACATGCGTGCGGAGCACCATTAGTTCTTTTATGGATGCTAAACAATACACCCAACATGTTTGGAAAAAAGCAATACCCCAACATAATCTTGTTTGATATTTATTTAGAGAATTACTGATTCCATTTGTATATTTAGTCACCTAAAGGAAATCTAGCTATAAGCCTGTATATTTTGGAGGCTTAAGGAAACATTACATGTATCCCAAACACAATGTCTCAGAAGCAAAAAATATACATTTTACAAGGAAATGTGTTGCCGACATTAAAATGTGAATTATATATTAGGATAAATATTGGAAATGCTGAGAATAAATAAAATAATATAGCATTTGAGAAGAAAAAAAGAAGTGGGATACAGTGAGATAGGGATGTTTGCTCAAAGGACAGAAAAGATGACTTTAGTGGATCCAACCAAAAGAGAGGTTGCACGGATGGTGCAGATGAGATAGAGATAGCTCTAGAGATAGAGAGAGGGGGAATGTTTACAAGTAGAGAGAGAAAGAGAGAAAGAGAGACACTAGTAGTACTAGTGCACACATGCACAAGCTTTAATGGAAAACTTGGAAGGTGTGATGAGATCAGAAAACCCATTTGCACGAGGGCCTGTATTTTGTTTTGTTGTGACAGATATATGTATCTCTTCTTTTTCCCAACCATTATTTACAATTAAATTCTGATGGATCCCCACAACAACCCCTTCTTCCTCCTATTTTATATTTTATCAACTATGAATTATCAAAGCAAGCAAACAGAATGTATATGTATGTATATCTATCATCAAACTCAAATATCTCTCCACTTTCTGTTTGTAATTTTATTCTACTTATAAGGGCCCCAATGCTTGTTAATGTCACCAAACTACAACCATAACTTTAAAGACTTCTCTCTTCATACATTTTAGGTAGATTCTACGGAAAAAATAATTTACAGATTCTTAATAAAAATTATATATAAAGTTAGTAGAAATGGATTTAATCGAAATAGCCTAGTGCCAACATTATCTTCAAACTTGTCTTAGAGGTTTCAGATCCTACAGGACAGTGTTTTCCAGTTTTTTTTAAAGATATTTTTGCTAAAAGTTGTAATTATTACAACTTCACCTTGCAATTGCAAAAGAATATAGGGAATGTGTATATTTATGATCATCTAAACTTTGGAACATAAACTGAGATATGCTCTCAATGATGGTTGTACATTGTTGTGTCCCCAAACCTGGAGGCAAAACATCTTGAACTAGAACACAATCATCTTCATAGACAGCCCCATATCTCAGAAAGACCATGGATGAATACTAAAACCCTAAAGTCATTTTACAAGCTGTTTAACTCGTTCCTTACTTCAATATAACTTTACAGAACTGGGAATTAAGTGGGAAATGATAACCACAACTATTTAATTTACTTTCGGTACTACTACTACTACTACTACTATGATCTATCTCATGAAAATAAAATATAGGCCGTGATATTCCTAGATCGAAAGAAACTAATACCAAATCTGCTCATTTTCTGATGGTTATAGGGACAGTTTCACGTATAAGTAAAAGAGAGATCAAATGGCGCGAATGTAGGAGTTCATCGGCAACACTTTCTCATTATGTTTCTAATGGAAACTGATTTTCCACATATTTAGCGGTAAAAGGAGTAAAGGACATTTGGCAAACCTGTTTTGATGACTCTACTGATCCAAATCTCTAGTTCGAATCATTTGCAAATTATAATCGCTTTTTTCAACTTAATCTACATGGAAAATAAATAACATTTTAATAGAAGCTATGACGCCCTACTGAACGCCGGGCAAATCTACCCAACCGTTTTGAGTTCTGACCATGGATATATGTTCTCTAGACTAATATAGTTGCACGCCAAGTTTCGTTGAAATCAGAATTGGTTAAGGGGGCAAGAAGGGTCAGTACGCTTCGTCTCCAGTTTTAACGTTTACTTTTGGAAACTAACTATTTACTTAATAGCTATATTAAGGAGTAACATTGGTCCAAACCTCCCCATGACTAAAAAAACTTTATAGTTTGGTCATCTTGGACCCCGGCTCATGGACTATCTACAAGGGATAGTCATAAGTTCTCATTGGTCTAGGGAATTGCCTCGGAATGTGGGCCGCTTTTACAGATATGCTTGTATATGCCGTTGCTATGCCCCGCGAGCCAATCGAGACACACTGCCCCTATAAATGAACTATGTAACCAGTCCAGACTCTTCGCCCCTTGAGATATACATGTCTCATATCTGGAACCGGCATATTGAGCTATCCTGGTCCGCTATAGGGCAGGTGTGCTATCCGTACCTCGTGTTCCGTCACGAGAGATTACGCTGTAAGGATTATTGAGGGAACCTTCAGCGTTGTTGCCTTACCGAATACATATTCGACGATCCCTCACGAGTATCCAGGATTATCCGGATGTCGCTCTAGCATCCGTGGTTCTATTCAACTGGTGCGCCGTGCCCGTGAAGATGTCTTGTGCATGCCGGCCGCACGTGGTCATATTCCGCTGTGCTCCGGGCATTGTAGAGACGGACCCGGGCTGGGCCGTGACAGAAGCTGTAATCAGCAAGAATTGGCAACAAGGTATCAATTATCAGGTATCTCTTGATAATTATTTATAAGACATGCACTCCGAACAATTTCTTCATTATAGCTCAGATGATATCTACTTGTGCCAAACATATAAATAGACTACACTGAACACCATGATTTTCTAGCATCTTTTATATTGAGACAAAAACATAAAAGTTGAAATACAAAAGAATGAATACAGTTTATTTTAATCCGATATGAAAGATAATTGTTTAGAACCTGAATTATTTACAATACGCATATTTGCAGTTTTTATGAATATTTGACAAAATGTCAATTTCTCCAGTTAAGACTTAAATTATCTCCAAACCAAACGAATCCCGATGGTATTTTCTGTTATGACCATGAATAATGTATGATTTGACCTCCTTATCTTTGTTCCATGATGATTGCTGCTCTTTCAGCTATGCACGTGTGGCTCGTGGCTCGTCGTACCCACGAGCACTCGTTTGTATATCATGAAGTTGATTGATGATGTCTCACTGTTTCTGCGATCCCTTCTTTGTAAAGATAGAAAGAGAGATATTTTCTTATATATTTCAACACAGTCCACATTTTCACCACACTAAAACTTCAAATATTACAGATCTTCTAATCCATTATTCTGTGAATTTATGCCTTTCGCCTTTACAGATAACTCGTATTAAGGGATGTTTTGAAGTAAATTATCTTTCTTTTTTTCAGACTTCATTTTCTATGAATTTATGGCTATTTCACCTTTACAAATAACTCATTTTAAGAGATGTTTTTACTTGAAGTCTTGGAGTTGGATTATAAGTAAATTATGGCTCATTTAAGCCATTTATCCTTCTTTTGTTATTTTCAGACTTCAGTTTCTTATGAATTGAGCTTAAACTCCAAATTCAGGATAGCTAGATAAGCTTGCGAAGAGATAGGGAGAAATGTAGATAAAATGAATTTTTTTGCTTAGATCTCAAACAAGCTAAGGTTTATATAAATTAAACTCAAAGTTTAGCCCAAGATAGTGATGATCTCAACCAACATATTGCAACACGATTATAAAAGAAAACCATTTGCTTGGCTTGGCTCCACTGAACATGTTCATGTTCTAAGGTACCAAACCCATGTGTTAAAAGGTCCCCGAAACATTTGTTTTGATTCCTTGAGCTTGTCTTTGTTGTTGTTGTTTCTTTCATTAAATCTCCCAATCTTCTATCTTTATCCCTCAGACATACTTAAATCTATGGGGATCTATGGGAGGCCTAAGCCATGTGACCCTGACCATCTCCTACTTGTGGGGAGGTGTCCATCCATGTTATCCCGCTGTAGAGATTTATCCTAATCTTCGTCGCTTCGAAGATGTACAACTGATGGCTACTAGACTGAGGGTGACCTAATTATCATTCCCGAATCACCAAATATGCCTCTCCCACTTCATTTGTGTGAATCAAACTAATCACAGGCATAGTGGCATCGGATCACAGATATATGATTAACAACAATATTAGGTTAATCATGTGAGTACTATATAAGAGTAACCATGATTTTATACAAAAGGGAAAGAGAAAATAGAAACAGTGCACCCATGATAATGTTATAACAATAGTATCTTAAGATTCTAGCATGTGTTAGATCTCTTAAACACCTACACACATGCTCCACACCAACATGAAAAAGCTCAAAGAACTAGTATAAAAAATGTTAGCACTAAGCTATAATGATTCAAATTAAATACAAGAACCATTACAATTTGACTGAAGCTCATTGGATCGCGTTATAGCGCCTTGAGCTTCGGACTTAAAAGGTACAGAGTTTCTTTTTCGAGACACACACCACATAACATAGTACTTATGAAGGTTAAAGGTTACATAGGATACATCTAGTAAGACCCTTTCTCATTCTCGCAAAATTTCATAATATTTTGTTACCTTTTAATTAACCCCGTATATTAGATAAATCAAGTTAACAGTGGAAACTAACTCTTTATTGACCAAAATGCATTCGATATTCAATGAAGAGTAAAAACCTGATTTGAGCAATATGCTAGCAACAGCATCTTGTGCCGGACTTTGGATTGAAATCTGTAGTGTACTGAGCATAGAGTTGAACTGGATTTAGGTTTGAGTCCAAGTTGCACACACATCCGAAGGGAATATATGGTAATTTAATTTCTTTTTCTCTTGATGGGCTTGTGGGAGCTGATGGAGATATCAAATATACCATCATACCAGTTTATTTTCTCCAAACTCATTACAACAATAATCGAAATTTGTTTCTGTTCCTCTAATCTGTCATGGAAGAGTGCATGTTCCTGACGTTGATCCTGGCTGCAATACGGGAAAAAAGAGAGTACAGAAACGTTTAAAAAACACTCTCCCACTAAGACCACATTGAAAAACTGAAAGTATGCATATGTGTTAGGCCTACTCAACCACGCCGAAGCCCATCCCTATCGTCCTCAACCGGAAATAGGAGGTCATTTGTGAGCTTCAGCCACATTTTAAGGTCTGGGCCTTCTTACTAATCTCTCAACCTGTGACATCGTTATTTCTAGACTCCTCAAAGTCAAATTTAAAATTCGACTAGCAACGAATTTAATCTGGACTAAAAATTAGTACGAATGGGTGAGTTGCCAAACAATTTGTTGCCCAAGTTGAGTTATAACTTTGAAGCCCAACCGCCTTGAGGCTAGAATCTTAAAGTCATTAAAACTACATTTGTTACAATTGTAATAGCCATTACTTTTTTCTAAGTCATCTATTTTAGAAGTTGGTTTGAATATCTTACCACACATGTATGGACATCATCGCACCCACACAAAAGCATCCCATTAAGCGTATCTACGGCTTGAAACGAACCTCCTCCTTCGCTCCTCTGCATTTGTAACCGAGAATTCAAAAGGTTAAAATTGACGTGCAAATTTGAAGTGAAATCTTAAGACTCCAGGCAGTCGGTAATAAAAGTTTGACTCCTGCCCCCTATTTGATCGCACACCACCACTTTATCATGCACCCCTCGCGGTATCACACTGCTCCCCAAAGTTAAGCTTGGAGTTAAGAAAATAGAGGGGAGGGGGCAATCGTATTTCCAACTAACTGTGGTCTAAGATTTGGCCTTACAAGTTATACCTAGCGAGCATCTCTACTAATGGTATTGTGGTAGGCTAGGTTTATGGAAAATTCACGAGCCTAAATAAGAAGCTCGTGTTCTCAGAGTTTTGTGCAGGTCAAAGAAATAGAGTGGCATGTCCAAGTTTTTAACTACATGTTTATCACATAGGCATGCGAGCAAAATATGAGGTCAATCACAGTGAGAATTGGCAATTGATAGGATTCAATTTCATGATATAACTAATGATATGCTAGGCATGATTAAGCTTTTTTGTTCAGCTTACCACTAGAGATGCTCTTATTTTATTCTATTTTAACCTACATTACTCTGTAAAAATATTAGCATATTTTAGCTATTGGTTCATACTCCTTAATAGGAGGTCTGGACAGGAATATCGACTAACAAGTAAAGAAGCAGAAGCAGAAGCAGAAGCAGTTATAACTTATAGTGAGGAAATTTGATGATTACCTTATAATAGTCAACGGCAACAAAATTAGCCCATCTACTACCAGCTGCACCGTAGCATGTATGAAGCATATTGATGAGATCCCCTGAATTGTGTGCACATGTGGGTTGCTTTAACGGAATCGATTCAAAATAATTCACCAAAACTAGAGATTTAGTTTTGTCATCCAACGGACAAGATTCTCCTCGATTAAAGCAACTTCCCACGTCCATTCCACCATTTCCATCTACAAATTAGTAAAAGATGTAAGAAAATTAAACTCCCAACACCAAAGGTTGCATAGATGAAAAGAAATGCATTATGAAGTTAAAGCAAATATAGTAAATAACCTATTTTTGTAAATTAGATATTTTATTTAATCTGCTAGGCTTCCTATGCCAACCATTATATATTAGATATAAAAAGGAACACCTCGACGTATTCTTCTATAACGCTGTTTTCTTGAATATCATTCAAGAAAATTTCGGATTGCCTAGTACTCCACCAATTAGTAATCCAAAATTCCAGACTCTTATTAAATGTATACACAAATGAATAATGTTTACATGATATATGACAATTAAGGATTCAATATAATATAGGCTTTAAGGAGATGTTGACCTTGCAGCATTCAAAATGTGAAAAATTAAATCATTATTATAGATAATGTTTCCTATAAAGTAAAACATGTAAGTATTGATAGAGGCTAGTAGAATTTATGACATGAACATCATAAATCCTTGAAAAATAGAAGAAAAAAAGAGGAAAAGAAGAAGAGTAAGTAGATTTCATACACTGATTTTCAACCATGTAACTCCATTGATAAGCTATTCCTTCAGAGTCTTGCTTGGACTGAATCGAGGTAAAAACGATTAGTCGTTGATTATTAGCAACCATGTCGCTAACAAGAGGCCAATCCTGACCATTTTGAGGCATGCTTGATACTGGAAACCAATAACTCATTAAACCCGCGTCGCTGAATACTTTTGTTAATCCATTTGGAGTATGAACATAATCTTCTAATATCAAAGTGACGATTTCTGATGGATTTGCTGATAAGAACGCTTCAATTTCCCTCAAGGTATCTATGGCTGGTCCCTGTAAGAATTTTTTTAACTTGATTAGAAGAATGTAATGAAATAACTAACAACACTGAATTAAATGAGAAAATCTTGGAGGTATATTCATGTTAAGAATACTTAACTTATTTACAATTTTGAAAAATTACATCAATGCCTGGGTGATGAAGATTTCACAGTTTAATAGTTTATACAAAACTGCTCACAATTAGAACTACTATTTTGGTTCTCTCACATGTATGCAAGTAGCAAATTCTATAAATCGATTTACATACTCCAAGACTTTTAGTATTCCAACTTATCAACTAGAGGTACCAATAGCAGAAGTGAAAGCATATTTAAATTTGCATGCTTATCGTAGTTGGATCATAGAGAGGCCTATATTGGATTATTATTTTTTGAAGATTTCACAGTTTAATAGTTTATACAAAACTGCTCACAATTAGAACTACTATTTTGGTTCTCTCACATGTATGCAAGTAACAAATTCTATAAATCGATTTACATACTCCAAGACTTTTAGTATTCCAACTTATCAACTAGAGGTACCAATAGCAGAAGTGAAAGCATATTTAAATTTGCATGCTTATCGTAGTTGGATCATAGAGGGGCCTATATTGGATTTTTTTTTTTTCCTTTTTCTTCTTGTTTTCTGGAAGGCAAGAGAAGTTAAGGAGGTGTGGGCAGGTATTAAACACAATTCTTTTAACAACTCCACATACTTTACTAGCTAAAGTAGCTGGCATTTGCAAATAATTAATGTTCCTTCCGTATAAGCCACCTTAACGAGATACAGAATAAGGCATTTGCGGGTTTGGAACCCAGGTCTGTGGTAATGGTTCCTGCACACCTTACTAGCTGAGCCTAGCCACTATAGATATTCCTGTAATATAAATTATATCGAGGATTTTTTATTTTTTTTGAGAATGGATTATATCCAGGAATATTTCAAGTCGTTTTTTTTTTAAATATCCTTATACAATGGGTAACTAGTTTTTCCGGAAGTTCGTTGGGTTCATCATTTTTCACCATTCTCCTAACTAGTCTCCCGGGGCTCACTAGTGTTTGCCATGCGTAAAACATGTAACAAGAGAATACGGGCCATAAATCACCCAATCCATGCCAATACTAAAATATAAGTGGGAAGGATCGAGGGACACAAGTTTTAAGAAAATATTTCCATGGCAAGGAAACCAACTTCACCAAAAATTTGATCTTGGTTCTTCTATTGTTCTACATGTGTCTCAATTCATTTTGTAATAGATTTTTTCTGGGAATTTTTGTCCCCTGATCCTGAACCATTAGAATATACTGAGAATATTAAAAGATTTATTCTTTTAATACGTTAGTACTCACAAATGCAGTGACATCGTGGCAAACTCCTCCACTAGAATGGCATAACCATACATCTCCATCGAAATCATAAACATCCAACATCAATGCTCGTGCTCCATTCTGTAACAAAACAATGTCAGCAAAAATAAGATGCACGGTAATTTATTCACTAATTATAATCCCTCATAAGATAAGCATACGTTTAATTGTTGTGTGACGCTGTCTTCCTGATTTGTGAAGGTAATCCGAGGAGTTCCAGTATGTGATGGATAACCGTCGATTGCAAAAGCATTATGAGTGGTCAGGAATGCATACTTATTGAATGGTAATGAATTATTCTGTTGGAAAATCATAAACAAACAAAAGGTGGTGTTAATTTCAAAAGTTTTTTGAAACAAACAAATCTGCACATCATTTCTATATAAGTAGAAAAGTACATCAATAAAAGCTTAAGAACAGAAACTCTTATAACCATATAGATGTGAGGTTTAGACATCTCTATGGTTGTGTAAGGTTTGTGGAACTGAAGGAAAATGTAAATGAATTCCCGAAACCTGATTTCCTCGTGCTGGTTTGTGAGAAAACCGGGAATAGATATATATATATTCCACATTTGATTAAAAGTGGAGAAAAACAAACTTTTCTTCCAAACTTGAGAAGCTGATTTCACTTGCTTCATGTTAGTTTTGAAGAGATCTTCTTTCTAGATTGTTTATTTTCTAAGAGAAAGTATTTTCCAGAATAAACATAACCTCAACCAATAAATTATTAAATGACTACACAAATAAAACCCAGATAGTGAACTAGTTGACAGGGAGAATCTAGAAACAAGTTAAATTCAAAGAATTAAGTAGAAACTTTGGATTGAGAATATCGGCGAGAGAAAAATTGGAGTAAAAGAATAAGAAATCTAGAGAAAAAATGGACAGTTAAAACCTAAAGAGGATATATTTCTTGATGAGAGGATTTCTTACAAATAAACCTTGATCTCTGTAGAGAATTTAGAAATAAGATTTTGCAAAAAGAGATAGAAAACGATATCTTTGAAATTTAGAAAGAAAAAATTTCTTTACATAATCTAGAGACAAATTATAAGAGATAGCCTAGAGAGAAGATTATGATTGAAAGAATTTTGAGGGAAAAAATGGATTGAGAGAATCTAAAATAGGAGAATCTCGACAAATAAACCTGGTGTTGGATTGAGCTAATCTAGAGAGATAATTAGTTCCACAACAAGATCACCCCATGAACTTTTTAGATGTTAAAAATGAACATATTTCGTTTGTTATTTCATGGGAAAAAGGCGTTCCTTTTTGTTTGTTGTCAGTCACGAGCAAAAACACAGCCTATATGTGACAATCTTTCTAATGTTTTACACATAAAGTAGGACTATCAAAGAGAAACAAAGTTTGCCCAGACATATGTACATAAAGTTTGAGATTACGAGAGCAGTTACTATGAGCAAAACAGTAACTCCAACACTTTCATGTGAGAATGTATGTTAGAATACTAGTGTAGCAGCCACGAATTATAGTGGATGTAACTTCATCATTATCTATAAGAATCGACTGCCCTTTGGTGGATAGACGCCTAAAGTACTATTGATATTTTTTCCTTAAAGTTATATCTTTGCTATTATAAAAAATTTAGAATCGATCACCTGAGATTAAGATTACAAGGGATTCCTTTTATCAAATTAGATTAGTACTTTTTAATGATTATAAAAAATTTACTTCTATTTAAGGTAAAGACAAAATATATTGGCAATTTCTACTTGGTTACACCTATCCTATAAGGACTCAAGTAGATATTACAAAATAAAGTGTAATCAGGAAATGCAAGATATTGTATGTATAAACATAAAAAGGTAAAATAAATAGTCATCATATGTTAAAATTGAAAGGATGTTTGCATATAAGGACATAAGAAGAACAAATCTTAGGTGTTTAATAACAATAAGAGACTAACCAAAAACATATAGCGCATGTAGAAACAAATTACATCAAATTTGACATATATTCTACGATCTTCAACCTTGATATCATTACAAGAACTTCCAGCAATTCTATTGACTTCAACTTTGAATCAATATTGAGAGAGAGAGTTACCAGTAACGTGAATTGGTTTGTAATGATTGATCTCACACATCTTGAACCCGAGAATCCTTCTGTACAGGAGAAACAATAAAGTCCACCCGCACAATCCCCATCCGACGAGCATTCATCAAGGAGCTACAATCAGCATTCAGAAATGTATCAAACATCCATAAACCCAGGACAATATAGTACATCAACATAAAAGTACTGACCCTACATTCCCCATTAGAACAAGCAGTAGTAACACCCAAAAAGACTGTAACAATTATCAAAATCATGTTCCCCGGTAACAAAGGAGCACTGGAAGGAGAGAGGTTGTCGAAGCTTAAGAGGATAGAGGAAAACAAATGTATATATATAACTTTTGGCTGAGAAAACTAAGATAATCTCAACAAGATTTTCGTGGGAATTAACATTGACAATAAGGAGTAAGTTTTTAAGAAAACAAAGTGGATGTAGTTGGCCATCTCATAAGACAAAAAATGACATAAAGGAGAACACAGATGAAAGTATTATCCATCGGAATATGTCGTGCAAAAATGAAAACAACCTCGTCCCGAATCCTCAACAAATCCTGCTCATCATTGTAAATCACGCACAAAATCATTTCCAAATATTATATGCACAAGATCATTTGTGAGTTAAGCAATACCATTGTGTATTGCTATCAAAATTCAATAAGATTGTTCTCGTATCCTCTAGATATTATTCTAGGAATAAAGACAGGGTTTCATATACATATTACTAATAACAGAATAAGTGAATAACAACTTGTTCCATACTTTCACAGGTCATACTTCTGTTCAAGTTTTTCTTCTTGATACTTAACTGATAAGAATTCCAAGAAAACAAAAACTGAATTCAACAATGCCCCAGACATTTCTAGCATTCCAAATTTTAAACATACCCAAACCAGTTTTTACCCTTAATCGACATGTTCTACTTAAGTAAAACCCTTTTGGAGATATATCTATGATTCTGTTACATCACCATTGGAACTCTAGTCTACATTAAAGTTAACCGGGATAAGAAAAAAGTGTTGCTCACCTGAATGAAAGAAAAGAGGAGCTTGTAAGAGCATCTCCAACAGAATGGTATACTGTTAAGGTTTTCTCATACTCTTGCAAAAAACCCATCCAACAGGGGTATAGTGTTCAACATACTCACCCCCATACCCCTCCAAAGTATGCGAGACCTGAACTTGGCGGGGAGTATGAGCATACCGCCTAGGCGCTGAACCGTTCAGCGCCCAACAATTTTTTTAATGCAACTGTCCAAGGGAAAAAATAATAATTAACAGACGCTAGGCGTTGAACCGTTCAGCGCCCAAGAAAAAATACATATCATTTAGCTTTTTGGTGTTGGGCGCTGAATCGTCAAGCGCCCAAGAAAAAAAAAACGTAATTTGCTGTTGGACCAAAACAGCATGCGATTCCGGAATACCGGTACGGTAAACCGGAATAGCATACTCTTCTGTTGGAGATGCTCTAAGTGAAGGAACAATGGTGCCAATAGGAACAGTTGGGTTTCGAAGTTTCAGAGCATCTCCAAGTGTGAAGTAACCCCACACGCCTGCCCTGGTATTAGACTATTATAGAGGAGATGGGAGAGAAAAAGAGGGAGATACAAAATAAAGAATAACGGTTAGGGAGATCGGGCACCAACATTTACTGTGCTAATCCTAAATAATACGATCATCATATGCTACTTACAACATCTCCAATACAAATAAGAAAAGGAAAAGGTGCGACTCATACTTAAGTCTCCTTGTTTATTTTTCTTGTATGGGGAAATAAAACTAGTAACCAAGTAGAGTTGTGAAGGCCAGTGGATGTATCACTCAGGGTTGCCCTATGTACCCCTAAGCCCTGTGCGAAAATACTCACTCAAGGTCGCCCCAATTTTTCTTTTTCAGATTAAGTGAAAACAAAATCATTGAGGAAATAAATCTAAGTAATATATTAGAAACCATACCAAACCTACCAATAGTTATAGAAATAACAGGAAGATTCTTTCCAAAGAATTTGAAACCACCACCAACAATACTAGATGTCAACTAGTATATTTAGAAAAAAATTGGAAGACAGGTTTGAAAACCCTGAAGAAATAAATCTAGACACCCTCATCAAACTCTTATCTATGGACGATAAAGAATTAGGAGAAAAAATCCACATGGCAAATAGCAGATACGAAGATAATGAATCTGTAAGATCAAAAGACGACTCAAAAGCAAATAAAGAAAATATCAGAAAAAAGATAAACATGAACTTAAAACCTACTAGAGAAGAAGGCCAAGGTTTTAACACAAACACTATAGGGCAAACATATCGTAATATAAATGCTGAAAATGAGGAATAACAAAGAAGAAG
Source organism: Kingdonia uniflora (assembly GCA_014058105.1). Classification (NCBI taxonomy): domain Eukaryota; kingdom Viridiplantae; phylum Streptophyta; class Magnoliopsida; order Ranunculales; family Circaeasteraceae; genus Kingdonia; species Kingdonia uniflora. The sequence goes on from JACGCM010002404.1 coordinate 1,397,079, forward strand.
AAGGTCTAAACTCAGGCCAGAAGAAGATGCTGAGTTTGAAAGAACCAAAACTATCCCTATCAGATATAATACCACTACGGATAGAATACCTAACTTCCACAACAATAATATCCCTACAAAATATCAACTAAAACAAAGAGTTGGCATTCCTGGAGCCTCTGTTTTAGATATAAAATGAATCCGAAAAAGAGAAAAATTGATAACATAATGATGCTCTAAAATCAACCTTATCATCCAAACCACCTTAGAACTAACAATAAACCTACAAGCAATAAGAACGTTAATCTACTATAAACTTAGTAGAAATGTAAGAATGTGGTTTGACAAACTTACAGAAGAAGAACACCTTGAATTGGGCCAAGGATGTAAAACTGGACTTGAATATTTAAATAAAGTAACGGATGTCATTTATAGAGAAATGGTTGGTGAAGACAAAAAACAATATAAAACCCAAATATCCCAATTAGAAGAAATCTAAGCTGCATGGTGTAGTGGCTTATTCCGCATCTCGAGCTCATGCCTCATCTCCAAACTACAAACAAACTTTCGGTCTCAACAACAGAGCACGTGGCACAATCACAAACATGTACAACACAAGTTTCTCAACCAATAACACTCATCCCTAACGACACTCATGCTATTGGTTAAGAGCTATCTTGTAATAACTTATTTCGTATCTCGGACTTAAGCTTCGTCCTCGATCTCATCAGCATACAGGAAGTACTACTAAAGACGTAACCAAACTTTCCTCAATTCGAGACATCACTTTCGACCTCTACACCAACAGTTTGGCTTGTGCGCAGCACACAGTCGGCAATAGAGCCGTTGTACAGCAGCAAAGGTCGGAACGTTATACAATCTGGTCAAAGAATATCTCACACTTACTTTGTGACGTCCATCATTAAGGGACTTTATGGTCGTCAAACGGTCATATTGGAGGACCAGTAAAAGGACCTGGAGAACCGCAGATGAAGGACGACATATTCACCATAGAAGAGTTCCTACTTTATCAACCTATATTCTCAAAATGCTCATTGTAAGAGTATTCTTCCATGCTTCCATTAATTATGATAACCTGGGCTTTGAGCACAACACCCCAATATTCATTGGATGCATCTGTTTCAATCACTATTTTATCATTGGGCGAAGGATGATAAAGTTCTAGTAATTCCTTTATTTGTTTTTTAACTTTTTCTATATAGATAGTGTCTGTTGGTGCCCAATTCCAAGGAACATCTTTTTTTAGTTTTGCTTGAAGAGGTTTTCTCATTTTTGTCAGCTTGTGGATATATGCTTCTGCATATATTAAGCAACCTAAAAATCTTTATAATTGGTTCTTATCCTTGATTTTACTTGGAAAATGTTGGATATTATTTAAAATATGAGGTTGGAGACAGTGTTTCCCATCCTCAATTTCTAAGCCTAAAAACTTAATTTTTGTCTGACAAATTACTATTTTTTTCTCGAACATTACTAGTCCTTTTTTCTTACATCTATCGATAATAGTATTTAGGTGTTCATAATGTTCATCTAGTGTATTACTGAGGATAAGGATATCGTCTATATAAACACAACAAAAACTAAAGTATTCTGCAAAGATATCATCCATAAGTCTTTGAAAAATTCATGATGCTTGATTTAATCCAAAGGGACTACCTTCCATTGGTAGTGTGACCTTGGGGGCAGCTAAACGCTGTCAGTTTTTGTAATTCATCATCTATTGTAACTTGGTAAAAACCTGATTTACAATCTAATGTAGAGTAATATTTCTTACCTCTGATTAGGCTTATTAATTCCTCTTTCTTAGAAATATAACAATCATCATCAATAGTTTCTTGATTGAGGGCTTTGTAATTTACTACCATTCGTTTTTTTCTTCTTTTTTGTTTTGTCGCTTTATTTACCATAAAAGTAGGTGAACTGTGTGGGGATTTGCTTTTGCAAATTACATGTAAGTCAAGTAGTTTTTGGATGTGTTTGGCAAATTTTACTCTATCATCTGGCGAGTAAATCATAGGTTTAACTCTGATTAATTTGTTTTTATCTTTTAGTCTAATCTCAGCTGTGAGTTTTGATCTTCGTATTTTTGGGTTTAAAGGATTTTTAGAGCAAATTTCCTTTAATTTTTCTTTGATTTGTTTAAGTTCTCTTATGGATTTTAAGTAAGGATTTTCTTATAGAATTTCTATGCTTAAGTCCTCGTAGTTATATTCTTCTTTATTATGAAGAATGTTGATATTAGTAACCTGTGGTTTTGTTTATTTGATTTCTACACCTCGTTTTTGTTTATTATGTTGATCAAGGAATCCTTGGATTTCAACGGTCATTGCATTTTTTATTTACAGTATCCACATTTTGGATAAATGCAGGGGCGGAGGCAGGATATCATGTTTGGGGGGGGGGGGGGGGGGGGAAGGTAGTGTGATGAATTGTATTAGTATAATTTTTGTTTTCCCATTTAACGGTGTTTTAAGCTTAAAAATCAATCAAATATAACATTATATTTGACTAACAAATTATCCGGATTCACTTCTTCTCTCGTAAACAAAATTTAAGCTTTTTGCGGCAATGACATGATCAACTTAAGGTGAAAAAAATATATCAAAATAAGGTTATTATTTGCTGACATCAAGAATTGAACCTTGTACACTTAGATTAGGAGCTCTACCATTTTCCACTTGAACTAAATTTTTTTGATGTTATTAAAAGAAAGAATAATGTACATATTATTATTATTATTATTATTTTATATACACCTATATAGACATTTTTAACAAAATTCTTGGGGTGCGACCCCCCCCCCCCCCCCCCCCCCCTAAATCCTCCCCTGGATAAATGGATTAGAAAGATTTAAGAAATTATTTCCTATAAGGAAATCAATTACAGAATCTTGTTGATGAATGGAAGGGAGATGAAACGTTTCTCCTTCTATCAGTATGTCGATATTTATTGCTACATAGTCTAGATATCAAAGTATTGTTTGCAATTTTTATTTCTAAGGGTACTCTTGCCTTTTCCCATAATTCTGGGGGTAGGACATTTATTTGTAATACAGATACTTGGTCCTGTCTCTATGTATGCATGTAGATGATATTGTTTATATCCCTTGAATTTGCAACCAATTTTTATATAAGTGTTGTTAGGGTTTGTGATACTGTTTAAGGTATTTGAGTTTGGGTTATCTTCGAAATCTATTAGTATGCCTAACCTGTCCATTCTTCATTATCAGTTTCCATGCCAGAACTGTCTTCTTCAGTCTCTATTTCAAGGAGATAAATACTCTTATTTTCTAAAATTTCTTCATCTATAGGTTCTAATCTTATTGCATAAGCTTGCTCTAGGATTTTTTACTTTATGCTTAAAATCTTTTCCTGCCCTATTAGGGCATTCGTTTGCATAATGCTCTTCATCGTTGCATATCCAACATTTACAATTTTTCTTTTTTTGAGGGCAAAAGTTGTCATTCTTTTTTACAAAGTTTTTCTTTTTAAAAAATTCTTTTGAAAATGGGGTTTTCTTTGTTTCTAAAAAACTTCTTTCATTTATACTTTTTGAACCGGTATTTTTTATGTGAAAATTCTCGTTTAAAGAATTTATTTTTCTTTTATGGGATGTTATAGTGCATCCATATTTTCCTGGTATATATGCATTTGTTTTGTTACAACAGATGTTGTCCTTACCTTTGAGTTGTTGGTGACTGTCCGTTGTTGGCAAGCCTGTTTTGCGAATTTTATTCTTCCCCCAAGAATATTATGGATAAAATCATGTTTGGTAAATTTTCTCTGAATACTCGGGCAATATTTCCTGAAAGTTTATTATAAAATAAAGTTATATAATATTCATGAACTGATTTATTAAGTTTATGGTAAAATCTTTCGTATTCACATGTGTATGTGTCAAAAGAACACATATCGCAAATGGTGAGGTTATCCAAATGTCATGCAGCATGGATTTCTTCTAATTGGGATATTTAGGCTTTATATTGTTTTTTGTCTTCACCAACCATTTCTCTATAAATGGCATCTGTGACTTTATTTAAATATTCAAGTCCAATTTTACATCCTTGGCCCAATTCAAGGTGTCCTTCTTCTGTAAGTTTGTCAAACCACGTTCTTACATTTCCACTAAGTTTATGGTAGATTAACGCTCTTACTGCTTGTAGGTTTATTGTTAGTTATGAGGTAGTTTGGATGATAAGGCTGATTTCAGAGCACCATTATGTTATTAATTTTTCTCTTTCTCGGATACAATCTATATCTAAAAAAAATGCTCCAGGAATGCCAACTCTTTGTTTTAGTTGATATTCTGTAGGGATATTCTTGTTGTGGAAGTTAGGTATTCTATCCGTAGTGGTATTAGATCTAATAGGGATTGTTCTGGTTCTTTCAAACTCAACATCTTCTTCTGGATTGAGTTCAGACCTTCTTCTTCTCTGTTGTTCCTCATTTTTAGCATTTATATTATGATAGGTCTGTCTTATAGTATTTGTGTTAGAACCTTGGCCTTCTTCTCTAGTAGTTTTTAAGTTTATTTTTATCTTTTTCTTGATATTTTCTTCATCTGCTTCTATGTCGTCTCCTGATCTTATAGATTCATCATTTTCGTATCTGTTATTTGCCATGTGGATTTTTTCTCCCAATTCCTTATCGTCCATAGATAAAAGTTTGATGATGGTGTCTAGATTTATTTCTTCAGGGTTTTCAAACCTGTCTTCCAACTTTTTCCTAAATATACTTGTTGACATCTAGTATTGTTGGTATTGGCTTCAAATTCTTTGGAAATAATCTTCCTATTGTTTCTATAACTATTGGTAGGTTTGGTCTTGTTTTTAAGATATTACTTAGATTTATTTCCTCAGTGATTTTGTTTAATTGTATTGCACATAAGCTTTCTACTTTTAGAGATAAATCTTGTATCTCTTTAATAATCTTGTTTGGAGGAGTCTGCTGGACTTCATCTATGATTTCTTTTATATTTGCTTGAAGCTCTGTGATGCTTGCCATGAGTTCCATAATTTGAGGTAAGAGATGGGCAAAACATCTCTGTAAATACTCAATTTTATTTTCTCCATTTTTTATTGGTTCTATTAGTCCAAAAGGGCCCTCTGGTGAGTATCTATTTAAATCGATAATTGTCTAACTTTTACAAGGGATTGGTTTGCAGGTTCTTCTTCTGATATATCTTTACTAATTTTAAACCTGGAAGAGTTTCTTACTTCCATTTGTCCATTCTGTATTTGTATCTATTTTGGTGCTTGATAACCTAGAAGGGGTTTTTCTCTTATGTTTAGGCTTCAATTTTCTGGAAGTTCTTCTATTTGGGGTTGGTGAATTTTTCCTATTTTAGAAAAGATGTCATCTATCTCAATCATTTCTTTTTGGTTGAATAACTCACTATGATGAGAGTTAGTTAAAGTAAATCCTACAACATATGTGATGCTGAAAGGACCGTTTCCTAGTTTGACAAGTTCATATCTTTCAAAATGATAGGTTAAGCTCAAAGTTTTGTTTAGATCTTTGTCATGTAGACTTATTGTATACTTTGGGTATACTGAAAAAACTAATTTTTTGTAACTTAGATTCCCTTGAACCATTCCTAATAATGCATTTCTGCGGTTATTAATACGATTATCAAGTATTGCTACTTTGATAGGTGTATTAATTCATTATCTAAAGTGAGACTTTATCATAATCTGGATTCCTCGTAGATGTATATAACCTATTTTACTCATGTCATTTTTTGGGATGACATTTATTCTTAGTTTTAAGTATTCTCTTGTGATGAGAGGCAAATTTATGAGTCCTGATGTATTTTTATATCAAGACAAAATTATTTATGACTAACGCCAAAATAAATCAATTTTTTATTTATTTATAAACATTCCTACAATCTTAGAGATATTGTTGAGAACCTTAAATATCTTGTTTTTATCTAAAGAAAGTTTTTTCTTTATAATTTTATTAAATTTTTCTTTTCTGATAATTAAATCAGTGGAGAAATTTTCTTCTAGTTCATGAACTTCATATAATTCAATTTATGAATTTATACTGTTGTCATAAGAATTATTAGCTTCAGTCTCTGGTTCCATCTCTGGTTTTCCTGGATTCTATGGAATCTTATGTGTTTCCTAGCACTTGAGACTGAGTAGAAAACTATTTGTCTCATCGTTGTGCACCATTAGACATCCCATAGGTATGTGTGCATGTCGTGAATACATGGGTTCTTTTTAATATGAGGTTTACCTCCCTAAGTCTCGCATCAGTGGACTCCAGACGTAGGGTTCGACGTCTCTTATCTTGATGAGGTGTGCAATTAAGCATTAAGTCATGTAGACTCTGGATTCCTATCAGTTTTTATCATAAAAACCAATACTGTGATAATATATAACCAACAACTGATAGCTGAACACGAATTAATATTATGATAGCAATCCGTATTATATAGTAGTTTGAAAACGTATAGAGCACTTGGCAAAAACTCTTGAGTGTTCGGGGATTTGGGTCCTGAAGGTAATAGATTTTTGTTCAAAGGTGGTTGATGAGCCAAAAGAGTTCATTAGTCTGCCTCTATAACCAATCCATAGTTCCTAAGACGTGTCTTATTTAAGACGGTAGGTTGTCTCAATTATTTTCTTTTGACAAAATGGTTTTTATGTTAGATGTCGACACACAAAGCGGTCATTATGAACAGCAAATTTACTATTCACAATATATATTTTTGGTATTTTGTGTCGACAGATCAATCTTCCAAAAGAAGCTTAATTGTAATACTTCCAAAAACATCATAATTTAATACCTCCAAAATAAATGAAGTGGTTTTGTTGTATAAAAGCATAGTGCATACACACTGGATTGGTGAACTAAAAGTAGTAACCAAGTAGAGTTGTGACAGCCAGTGGATGTATCACTCAGGGTCGTCCTATGTACCCCTAAGCCCTGTGCGAAAATACTCACTCAGGGTCACCCCAAGTACCCCCTAAGACCCTGTGTGAAAATACAAAAGGGGGTTAAAAACTTTTTTGTTTTGCTAGGATTTGAACACTTGACAAAACACCAACCAACTAAGTAAAGTCTTAATTATCTATGCTATTCACTAATTAAAAAAAAAAATAAAAAAACTTCTAACCCTTGGGCACTTTTTTATTTTATTTTTGGCCTTGTGCGATCGCACACCATCAGGGTCACTGTTGAAGGGAGTTTCAGAGGATACGGGTGAGTATGCGCAATAGTATGAGAGCTGATGACGGCTTGTTCCTAAGTTGTGGGGATTGTAAATAGTCCCACATGTTGGGATAGAAACAGATCGAGACAAATTCAAAATTGAGAACAACAAGTTCAAGCTCGAGAACAGTACGTTCCAATATCGAGAACAGCAAGATCGAATCCACCCTATCGATTTATATTTTTCTCTTATGTAAGTCTACGAAGTATTAATGGAAAACACGATCTAAACAATTCTAAAACAAAGAATAGTAACTATTACCTACACACACAAGATTTAACGTGGTTCGGCAAAATCGATGCCTACGTCCACGGGTAAAAAGATTTCACTAGAAGAAGAAAGTGACGATTACAACTGATCTCACAATCTCTCTATTCAACATATATGATCTCAAAAGCGATGAAGATCAATAAGAATTTTTCTTCTCTACAACTCTGCAAAGACGATGCAAGAGTTTTCTCAAAGTCTCTCTCTCTTTTCGTCTCTCACACATAATTCAAGATTCACTTCTCTCTATATCAATTCACTAGGAAAGAGTCCTATTAGAGTTACAATACAATTAGAAACGGTTGTTCATATTTCTTCGGTTAAACCTCCAAGCTTTCAATGTGTGTACCTCAACCTAAAGCCAAGGGAAACCCAACAATCTTCTTCGATGTAGACTTCAACCTCATGAAGAGGGAAGCCCAACACCACATAGGGTTATGATCCCGTCAATAGATTAGTGAGATCCACACTCCCACATAGCACCGATGTTCTTTTAAGAGTTTGAGGCTCTGCACGCCTTTTGATTGTATGTTTGTGTCTATAGTCGCCAAAATGGTTTCTCGACAACTCTCAAAAAAAAAAAAAACAACGCTACATGTTGACGTGGCATTCATCCAGCAGAGAAGTTAAATAAATCCAAATGATTTATTATCAATTGGGACAAATTGCAGAGATATAGGGAGAGAAGAAGAGATTAATTCAAGAATCACATTTCTCTCTCTTTAAGGAGAGATTTAGGAAGAGATGCCAACTATCACAAAGCTTTACACGTTGAAAGAAGCTGAAGAACACAACAACAGAGATGATTGCTGGGTCATTGTAGATGGAATGGTAAACCCTAGTTTTACAATTGATTTCGGATTATGGCTTTTGTGAATTATTATATTAGTATATGTGGATGTAAGCTGAGTGAGCTTATTCTCCTCTTTAATTGAACTATTTGTTTTCGTGGGGGGCTACATGTATATCTTCTCTGCTGTTAGGGAAGATCTTGTAATATTAGAATTTCCATCATGGGTAAATGTATCATTCTAGGCAAATTTATAGATAGTCTCGAATTCTCTTTTATAGGGATCTCTTCTTTTGTTATTGTTGTTTGAGTATGTTAATCAGCTTATTTTTTCGTTAGAACCACAACTATGTTAGCTATATACCACTTAATGTCTTGCCCTCGCTGTTATCGTGGAAATTTTTATATGTTAAATACTCCAGGCTACGACTGCATATTGTTCATTTTTTAATATACTCAACTAAAATGTTTTTTCATAATTGATTTTGAACTATAGAATACTACCTGTACTACTAACAAGCTCACATTTTGGGTTTTATAATGTAAACTGCCGTGCCAGCTCTTATGAACTGCTATTTATATTATTATACATCACAATTTATCATCAAATATAACCACTGTAAAAATTTTGATATTAAACGTACACAGCTTATTCTAGAGATTCTTGAAGATCTAGTGTCAATCGTACACCCATGCATAGGTTTGTTCAAGAAGTTTTACCCTGCATGCAGGTCTGTCTAGTAATACCTTATTAGTGATATCGAGGGAGATTTTTTTGTCAAACATGCTCATATGCGTGTGTTAGTTATTATCATTCAAGTGAATAGCGCTCATAGTATATATAGTTGACTGTATATAATTGGTTTACTCGTTGATGCAAGGCCCTACACTACAGGTCATATGTTATATTATTTCTTTCCTCTGGCAGAAACTCTATTATAAAAACCTTACATCATGGTGCAAAAAAATTGTGTTTCTGTAATTTTTTACCCAAATCATTTCTTATTTATTTTCATGTAAAGAACAGCTTTCATGTAAAGAACAGCCTTTTTAATTTCCCAAGCAAATGCCGGAAAAAAGATTCAGCACATTTACGAATAGCAAGAGGACTTTATATGTCTGTTTTGCTATGAGCATATAGCTATTTTGTGCTCACTTTGTTATGATTCTTGAGTTCTTTTTTCCTGTTTTCTAAAGCCTCTTTTGTCCCATAATTTCTGCTTCCCTAGTAGTAGCCTAGTAGGATATCATACTAGAAAGCTAAACTGAGTTATAGATCTTAAGGATCATCTAACTCGATAAAAGCTTGTATAATTTGGGCCTTACAAAATACAATAGCTCCACTGATTTCAGAATGACGTGAAACATTGGACGTGGAAAGTAATAGGTTCAAATCCATGATGGCACAAGCAATTTTGCTCTTCTGTAGCGTGCCATATATAGATATTTTGATGCAAAGTTACCCGCGGAAGAAAGGTAGACTAATGCAACAAAAGAACAATCATAAGAACAAACACAAAACAATCGGAATTGATAAGAGAAAAGAGGAAAATTTGCAACTCTATTCACATAATCGTAGTTAAGTTACAATCCAGTAAGAAACAACGATCTTCTTCTTCATAGAGAAGGAATAAAAGCATCAAAGGCTTAAACAAAATAACAACACTACCTCTCCCTGTTATAGAGATGGACTCTTAAAAACAACTCCTACTAATAACCAACTAACTGAAAGCTAACTACACAAAGTAGGGTGTGATGAATCATGTAGTTGTGGAGATAGTGGGAAGTTATGGAGAGAGAATGAAAATAAATGAAACACTACATAGAGAGATAGAGGGGGACGACATCATCCTCCAGGGGTTGAGAAAAACTCGACCTCGAGTTTTCTGCATGATACTCAGCATGTAACTCTGGGTCCAAATGGCAAAACTCAAAATCTGAAATCCTAGAACTATCTGATGGGGGCCTACCCTTCCATTGAACCAAATGACGAAGATAAGAGCCACGGCGTGTAAGCTGTTGGTTCGTGTCAATGACTCATGCGATTTTCTCTGTAGTTTTCGGAATGCGAGGAACCATGATAGGAACCATGATTGGTGTATTGGCCAGAGGAGTTGTAGTACCCACATACGGATAGAGATCAGCGACATTAAAAGTTCTCGAGATGTTATAACTTGATGGAAGATCGACTTCATACGCATTATCACCGAACTACCTAACATTTGGAAATTGACCAATTTTCTTCATCATCAATTTGTTGTAAGTACCCTGGGGAAATCGCTCCTTGCGCAAGAATATCATGACTAGATCACCAACATTGAAAATTGTCTTCTTCCTATGTTTATTTGCTGCAACCTTGTACTTGTCATTGTTGAGCTCGAGTTGTTTACGTACCTCTTCATGGATTGATTTGATACGTTTCGCAAAAGCATCAACATCATCACTGAAACGACCTACCGGCGGCAAAGGGGCTAAGTTAAGAATGGTACTTGGAGATCTTCCAGTAACAATGGCAAAGGGGGTCTTTCCACTAGACCTATTAACAGAATTATTGTACGCAAACTCAGCTTGAGAGAGTGCAAGTTCCCAAGAGCGGGGATGATCTCCGATAGTGCTACGCAATAAGTTGCCCAAGCTACGATTAACAACTTCCGTTTGCGGATGATAGGCGCTAGAGAATTGTAATTTGCTACCCATTCGTTTCCATAAGGTACGCCAAAAGTGTCCCATAAACTTGACATCACGATCTGAGGTAATAGACTTGGGAACTCCATGTAGACACACAATTTCTTGAAAGAACAAGTGGGCAATATGAGTACCATCTGCCGTTTTTGTACATGGTATGAAATGAGCCATTTTAGAGAATCGGTCAACAACGACGAAGAATCCATGTCTTTGGTTGATTTTGGTAATCCCACCACGAAATCCATGGAGATATCCTCCCATGGGGCATTTGGAACAGGAAGCGAAGTATATAAACCAGAATTGTTCTTCTGACCCTTTGCAGTTTGACAAATAAAACACTGAGAAACATAGCTGTGAATATCTCGTCTCATACGTGGCCAAAAGAACTTGTCACTAACCAAAGCAAATGTTTTATCAACGCCAAAATAACCTCCTAAGCCACCTGAATGCAGTTCAGAAATAAGTTTTTCTCGCATAGAACATGTTGGGATGCATAAGCAATTTCCACGGAAGAGGTAACCATCGACAAGAGAGAACTCGCCAAAAACGTTGTCATTGTCCTTACATTTCTGAAAGGAAGAACCCAAAATAACATCGGACTCGTATAATTCCCGTAATACCTCGAAGCCGAAAACCTGAGCATGCAGAGTAACTAGGAGTAGAGCACGTCGGCTCAATGCGTCCGCCACACGATTTTGCTTACCGAGTTGATGAATGAGATGGAAGGAAAAATCTTGTAAGTAACTCACCCACTTGGATTGGCGCGTATTGAGTTTCTTATGGGAATTGATATACTTGAGAGCCTCATGATCCGTCTTAAGAATGAATTCACGATGAAGTAAATAGTGGCGCCAGTGTCGCAAGGCCTGGATGATTGCATACATTTCAACATCATAAGTGGAATAATTTAATTTATCCCCATGCAACTTCTCGTTAAAGAATGCAAGCGGTCGCCCTTCTTGGCTAAGAACTGCATCTATGCCCACCTTTGAGGCATCACATGTTACCTCAAACACCTTCGAAAAATCAGGCAATGCAAGAACTGGGGCGTGTGACATTTTTTCCTTGAGCAACTGGAAGGCTTTCTCTGCGGAGTTCGTCCACGCAAACTTTGATGATTTCATACATGCAGTGATAGGTGCCATAATCGAGCTGAAATCTCGAATGAATCGACGATAAAATGTATCAAGACCATGAAAGCTTCTGACATGAGTAATAGTGGTGGGAGTTGGCTAGTCCACAATAGCTTGCACCTTTGATTCATCGACTCGGATACCCGTTGAAGAGACAACAAAACCAAGAAAAATAACCGAAGAGACCATGAAAGCACATTTTGTCAAAATCAAATAAAGGTTTTCTTGGCGTAACACACCAAGTATCGTCTCCAAATGTAATAAGTGCTCAGACTCACTTGAACTATATATGAGAATATCATCAAAATAAACAACGACGAACTTACCAATATAAGGGCGGAGAATTTGCGTCATCAACCTCATAAAAGTGGAGGGGGCATTTGATAAACCAAATGGCATGACAAACCATTCATACAAGCCATCTTTAGTTTTGAAAGCGATCTTCCATTCGTCACCCGGCCGTAAGCGTACTTGATGGTAACCACTCCGAAGATCCAATTTAGAAAATATTTTCGCTCCATTTAGAGAATCTAACATATCCTCAAGGCGCGGAATCGGAAAACAATATTTGATCGTGATTTTGTTGATCGCTCGACTATCAACACACATACGCCAGCTACCATCTTTCTTTGGTGTTAAAAGGGTCAGTACAACACATGGGGACATGCTTTCTCGTAAAAGACCCTTGTCGAGAAGATCGGAAACTTGACGTTGTAATTCTTCATGTTCGAACGGATTCATACGATAATGCGGCAAATTTGGAAGACTAGAACCCGGCGCCAAATCAATATGATGTTGGATATTACGAGCTGAAGGAAGACCTGCTGCTAACTCTGGAGGGCTTACATCTTTAAACTTGTCTAACAAAGGCTGGAGAAGTGGAGGAATATCATGGAAGACCATATCCTTTTCCACGAGTACCAAAACCAGCCGTGATTGTTTTGCTACAGCCATAAAATTGTTTCGTGCTGGAAGGTCAAACGCAGAAAGTAATGTGGATTTGCTCTTCGAAGGCGAAGTTTTAGATGTACTAGAAGTCGTGGGAGGTGCTGATTGGGAAGAGTGAGAAAGGGAGGAGAGCTCCTTCTTTTTATCTTTTGACGGTGTATCCCAGAATGGTAGGAGTGTAATCTGCTCGCCTTTGTAGTCAAAACTGTAGGTGTTCCGTTTTCCTTTGTGTATGATATCTCTATCAAATAACCAAGGTCGCCCAAGCAAAATATGACATGCATCCATAGGTACAACATCGCAGAGCACCTCATCTTTGTACTTACTGTCGATAGAGAAAGCAATTAGGCATTGCGTTGTTACACGAACCTCGTTCCCTTTTTTGAACCATTGAATTTTGTACGGAATGGGGTGAACTATCTCCTTCAACTCAAGCTTATCAACCATCTCCCGCGAAACTATATTTTCACAAGATCTTCCATCAATAATTAAATCACACAACTTACCACCTGAGGTACACTTGGTGTGAAAAATATTGTTTCGTAGCCATAAAGAATCATCGAGCAAGCTTTGGGGAGATAAGAGTATGCGGCGGATAATCAAACTTGGTACTCCATCGAATGATATTGCATTTGCATCCTCAGAATACTAGTCGTACTTTGGTTCGCCCTCTTCAGACTCTTCCCCACCATCCGCGAAGTTTACTTGGCGCCTTTTCGGACAAACATTTGATTTATGGCCCACTTCACCACATCTGTAATATGTAAAATCATTGCCATGGGAAGTCACAGATGTACGGACAGGAGCACGACCTACAGTAGTGGAAGTAGAAGCTGTTGTTGCTGATGCCTTTATAGTATCCGCAATTGCATTGGGTTTAGAGATCCCGGAAGAGTAACGTAAACTAGACAAGTGTGAACCCAATCGCAAGGCATTCCTTTATGTTTGTAACTCCTCGGATTTGAAGGCATATCGAATAGCTTCATCAATAGTGTCAATCTCTTTGAATGCGAGGTCATGTTGAATGGAAGGTTTTAATCCTTTGAGATAGCGACCAACTTTTTGATCCATGCTTTTGTTTAAATCCGCCCGGGTAGAGAGAGAGAAAATCCTCAATATAATCTGTGACGTTACGCTCTTTCTGCACAACAGCATGACATCTCATATACAAATCACGAAAGTATTTTACGGGATAATTTATTTATTTTAGTTCCCGCCTCATCTTATTCCACGAAACAATTTTTTGAAACCCTTGGCAAACTTTGTCAGCCTGTAATTCATCCCACCAAACTAATGCATAGCCTGATAATTTCGTGGCCACCAATCGGACTCGACGCGGGTCTTCCATCCCCTTGAATTCAAAAACTTTCTCAACTTTTGCTAGCCAATCTTGAAATGCATCGGGTTGAATCCTCCCATGAAATTATGGGATATCAATCTTGATATCATTATTCTGACTCCTTTCCAGAACCCTTAGTAATCGATTGGCATCAAATTCTCTCTGATTTCGATCCTCATATCCGTTATTACGTTGTCGTTGAGGATTGTGGAATGGTTGTCTTTCTCCACGGCCTCTCCCTCGATATCCACGTTCCCATCTTGGAACACGAAAATCTCGGGCATCAAAACCATCATTTGAATCACTGTGATTCCCTTCAAACTCCTTCCTGGGATGACTCTTCCGAATCGTCTCTCTGATTAGCCGAGGCCCTGCGACGACGAGTAGGGTTAGCAACATTTTCCGTACCACCTGTTGAATACCCTTCTTGATCGCTCCCCAGTATATCTCTACTCAAATTCCATTGCGTAAGTTGCTCGAACTTCTCCGTTAGTCCAATTAGCATTTCTTCCATGTGATCTATCCTGGTATTACTCTCGACCATCGTATTCACAAACAAAACCCCAAAAATCACCTTTGGCTCTGGCACCAATTGATGCAAAGTTACCCGCGGAAGAAAGGTAGACTAATGCAACAAAAGAACAATCATAAGAACAAACACAAAACAATCGGAATTGATAAGAGAAAGGAGGAGAATTTGCAACTTCGCATAATCGTAGTTAGGTTACAATCCAGTAATAAACAACGATCTTCTTCTTCATAGAGAAGGAATAAAAGCATCAAAGGCTTAAACAAAATAACAACACTACCTCTCCCTGTTACAGAGATGGACTCTTAAAAACAACTCCTACTAATAACCAACTAACTGAAAACTAACTACACAAAGTGGGGTGTGATGAATCATGTAGTTGTGGAGATAGTGGGAAGTTATGGAGAGAGAATGAAAATAAATGAAACACTACATAGAGAGATAGAGGGGGACGACATCACATTTGGAAACCCTTAGGGTTTAGTTTCTTGGACATCTGTGTGACCTGCCTCGGTGTCTTATCTGGTTTAGGGTTTATGGTTTAGACGTAATTCTTTAACATCAAGGCGTCTTCATAAACAACAAATTAAACTAGAATCTTAACTTGAATGCATAACTACAAGTTTCAATGATAACTAAAACATACGAGCACCAGAACCAGCACCACCCCCACCTCTCGCATACCCAAAGTAACAAGCATCTCCACTGTCTCCTTATCAACCCCAATCATCTCCATCGTCTACTTTACTTCCAAAGCCAAAGTATACCCAAAGCTTACCATTATAACACTTTCGATTCAGTCCAACACTTCTTTAGCAGTTTTGATCCTTTTTTGCTTTCTCCTTCTGGTTGGTCGTCCTTCTGGTTGGTCGGCCATATTAATAGAGATACAGTGCAGAGTAAAACATGGATGGGTGAAAATATAATTTTATTGAAAAAAATGACTCTTCAACCGTTTAGATTTCTCATTGTTCGTCTCGAGACCAAATAGCAAAATCCAATAGGCCAACGAGATCCAAAAGCTAATCAGGTCAACATGGGTGGGTAGAATTCAGAATGAAAATGTTGAGCAAGTATGTTGTCATCATCCCAATCAGAAGAACAATGCGCAACGCAAAGTTCAATCTCTTCACGTTGATATCAATTGATTTTGAAGCCAAAGTATACCCAAAGCTTACCAGCATTACAACACCCTCGATCCAGTCTAGCATAGCTTCAATAGTTTTGATCCAAAAGCTTATCAGCATTACAACACCCTCAACCCAGTAGGCCAACTTTTTATCTCGCGGGCATTGACGATACTTATGATATCAACTTGAGGAGATTGAACTTTGCGTTGCGTATTGTTCCTCTGATTGGGAAGATGACAACACATTTGCCTGACATTTTCATTCTAAATTCTACCCATGTCGACTTGATCAGCTTTTGGATCTCGTTGGCCTATCGGGTTTTGTTATTTGGTTTCGAGACGTACAAGGAGAAATCTAAACGGTTGAAGCGTCAGTTTTTTTCAATAAAATTATCTTTTCTTCCATCCATGTTTTACTATGCACTATATATATGTTAATATGGCTGATCAACCAGAAGGAACAAGCGAAAGGGATCAAAGCTGCCAAAGATGTGTTAGACTGGATTGAGGGTGTTGTAATGCTGGTAATTGGCTTCAAAATCTTTTGGTGTTATTTCTGATTTTCTGGGATTCCTTTGGGTGCTGGTATCAGATGTATAAACTTCAATGCTAGTGATTTCAGATTTGGACTTCGAAGTGTTCTCTTCATTGCTGATTCGATTTGAGTTTAGTAGTTTTGATTCTGATTTCTGGATGTTGATAAATGATTTATGGGTGATGATAAGTGATTACTCGATGCTGTTTATAAATTTATGTAGTGTCGTTTACTGAGATTTGGGGTGGTGTTGCTGCTGTTTCGAATGTTGTTACTTGGATTTGGGAGTTTATGAAGCTTAAGATTTTAATCTGTTGTCAATGTTTAATTGTGGGTTTCAGAATTCTATGGTGCTTTAATGTGCTGCAATTTGTTCTTCATACCACATCTTTGTGATGATATGTTGTTGCTTTTCTGTTTGATAAAATGGGTGAAGGATTTGTGATTCGTTTGCTGGGTTGGTTTTGTGGGGATGGGTTTTGTTTTTTTTTTGGTTTGGTATGAGAAAGGTGGAGAATCTGAAAGGGTGTGTAGTTCATGTTTGTTTTGAGCGGAGACTCGAAAGATCTCTGAGAGATTGGCCGAGATAAGTTGGGCATTTCTTTTCAACTGCATCTTGGGTATTGTTCCTTGAAGAAAAGGAAAAAAAAAATGGTTCTAAGCCGATAGTTTGTTTGGATTTAATGGTAGTGGTTCTTATAGTTTAGTTTGATGTCCTCTGGGAATAATGGAAGGATATTCTTCTCTTGGTTGGCTTGACTTCTGGTAATGCTTATAACCGAGTTTGATGTGGTGGATTTGATTTGGGTATGTGGTTCTAGACTCGGTTTTGTTTTGGAGAGTATTACAGTTAATTTGCATGATTTGACATTTAATTTGCATTCAGTTAAAATCTGGTGTTCAGGCGGTTAGTTCGCACCTCTGTCGGTTAGTTCGCATCTCTGGCGGTTAATTCGCATTTGTGTAGGATCTGGCGGTTACTTAGCATCTGTTTAGGTTTTGATGGCAGTTGGTCGCATCTGGTTGAGTTACATGTTTTTACTTTAGGTGTGCATCGGATTTGGAGGGTTGAGTATCTGAGCTATTTCCGGGTTTTGGTTCTTGTTATTTCTGGTCAGAATATTATTTTTGGCGGTTGGGTAAAGCTTTAGTGCAGGGTTTCAGTATATCAAAGGGTATGTCCATGTCATGGACTTCAGTTTTCAAATCAATAGGATATTAAGTTATAGTATGTTGCATGTCGGAGTGATTGTTAATTTGAAATTATCTTTGTACTTAAAATCTCTTATTTGATATCAAGGATTGGTCTCTTATCATGCAAACCTGCAGCATTAGTTAATTCTTCCTCATTTTGACCGTTGTGTATGCATCTTTGTTGTTTCGAACAGGTATATGACGTGACAAGTTATTTGGACGAGCATCCAGGTGGAGATGATGTCCTCCTCGAAGCTACTGGTATTTTTCATTTCTTTCATCATTACCTTACACTCCATGTTTCCTATTCAGCCAAATTGCTCGGTGACCCACTTCTCTAAGTCGAAATCAGTCTGTTCTTACTAGTATGTTGCCATCGCGAAGCCAACTTGTGTAATTACACAGTTTGTGACAGTCTATCTTTTCCAAAAGCCTAGCGATAATTACTTACGATTTGTTTCCTATTTTTGAAAGCTGTCAAAACTTATCAGGAACTCTGATATTATTTTCGTTTGGACGTAAATGCAAGAACAAGCCTTTGCACGAGTGGGTTTTCTTCCATGAAAACAGAGTCCCCTTTCTTGCCCTTGGTCTTATGAGTAATAGTCATTTGGGATAGCCAGGCAAATTGATTAATTAGAGACATGAACTATTTTGGCCTTATGTTAAAAGTTCAATTTTTCCAGGTAGAGATGCCACTGAGGATTTCAAAGATGCTGGGCACAGTAAAGATGCTATAGAGCTCATGAAGTCTTACTGCATTGGGGAGCTAGAATTTGACCCGTCGTCTCCCTTTATCCCTGAACTTGAGATCTTGAAAAAACCCGAAAGTAAGGACCTCATCCACAAGTTCATGGACGCGGCTCTGCAGTATTGGACGATCCCAGTAGCTATCGTTGGCGTCTCTGTTGTCGCTGGGATGTTCTATTTGCGTAGGAAGTGAGGGGTTACAATTTTTGGGTGAATAAATGAGCACCGAGAAGCAATTATTTGGGTTAATGGTTGAGGGCAGAACTCATAATTATTTTGCGGAATTTTCTGATGATTGTTCTTGAATATTAATAGATTGATACACAATGACAAACTTTGACTGAGACTGGCAGAGGTTATATATTAGCGGAATTCTTTGTTGCAGAGTTATTTATTTAGTGCATTTTGTAGGCACACTTGCATTGATTTGATGCAGGTGATGAAGAGACCATCAAAGAAAAATGTTTCTTGTCATACAAATTTATTGAACAAGTTTTTAATATTGTATTAATCTTGTTTTTGTTTTAACGCATTATTCTCATAAATAACCATTTAAAAAAAATTATATTATTCAATAGCAAAGTACATTATTCAAACGAATACATTATTGGAATGTAAATTACGTTCTTGGAAAGAAAACTTCTCTATTCAGCAAAATTAAACTACATTTAATCACCTAAACCGGTACCTGGTCAGCCCTTTTTGGCCAGATGTTTTATGACATCAGCTTGCCTTTGTAGATAGTATTGCAATACATGTCCAGGAAGATTACTCAGGTCTTTATTCATAATTTTGCGATCTTCCCTTGCTTGTTCAAAATCCATTTTGGTTTGCCATTGTTGATTTACTTCCGCTCTTCTTCTTCTTCTTTCATTTTCTTCTTTCGCTCGTTCTCTTCTCTAACCTCATCTCTGTAAGCATTGTTTGGATATCGCTACCAGATACAATAACCTCATCCAAGGCCTTTTGTGTTGCAAGGTTTTTTCTAAAGAGTTTTTGGCTGATGAGCCTAGTTTCACCCTTATGCAACGAACCATCTAATTTAGAAATTTGGGGAACGGATTGAGGTGTAAGTGGATCGTCGGGTTCCTCCGATAGATTGTTTGATTCGACCGAGTTCCTTGGAGAATAATTGTGCGATGTTCTCCTGGCTACATTTCTTGGTACATTCCCCGCATGGTTCAACCCATCATCCTTTAGGTTGGCCCATCGCGGTTCTCACGCAAAAATATTATGCGCTTCACGGTGTTTGAAGTCATTATCGCCATTCATACCTTGATAGATCTTATGTGCATCTTTTTCCTACAATTTGTAAAATTACCAAATCCAAATAAATAACGTGTACATCTAAGAAAAATAAATGAAATTGAGTTAAAGGAAAATAAAACGTACTCGATCTTCATCATTTTTTCCGCTCTCGTGTCGAAATTATATTTGAGCAACTATCCTCTTGTACGCCACACATTGTACATTAAGGGGATACCACTGAGCTTTGGTTGACCCACATGATCGTCGTGTGGGGCACTCGCGGTCTATATTAAAGGCAATGTTGACATTTTGATAGAAAGTAAAACTATTTGTGCGGCATGTGGTATGGACAGAAGCCGTTACCCAAGCCCTTGCGACACACATGAAGTTTGCATCTGTCCAATGAAGTCCAACATCATATGTCCCCTCTAAAAACTTAGCATCTTCCGACATTTGCATGCTTTGTCTTTATTTTTGCGGATGCTATTTTCTTTATTCATTTTCCTTTTTCTTTCTCAGGCGTCGCCGCTTCAATAGGTATTGGCGCATTTGCGCCACTTTGATTGTGCTGAGTAGATTCACTATCGAATATGTAGTTCTTAAAGTAATTTGGAGATTGAAAACCTCGAGGTTGAGTGACCGGATAAAGTTGATAGTATAGGTTAAACGTTTGAGGTTGCGGTTGAGAGAGTGTAAATGGATTTTGATACTGTCCTCCGAAGGTATCCTCTGCGACATGGTAAACGGAGGTGGGGTCTGTGATTAGAATTAAGATTAGTTGTAGTAGAGGTATGAAGTGAATTGTGATGATGGGTGTTGAGAGAATGGTGTTGAAGTTGGGTTTTGGGAGGATGGGGTCGACGGTGTTGAGTTATTATTGCTGGTGTCGAAGTTCGCCATTTGGAGAATGCGTAGAAGTTCTCTTATCTGCTCTGCAACAGCCAAGCAAAATTCGGGCGGTAAAAATAACACCGCACGGTATTCAAAAGACTACCAAACTCGTTTTTTTTTAGTTTGAGGAGATTAAACTAGTTTGGTTCAGACATGTCCACGTCCTCAAAAAGCGTTTGAGTTTGGGTGTGAGTTCCCAAACCCAAACGCTGGTGGAGAT
This sequence comes from Kingdonia uniflora, assembly GCA_014058105.1. NCBI lineage: Eukaryota > Viridiplantae > Streptophyta > Magnoliopsida > Ranunculales > Circaeasteraceae > Kingdonia > Kingdonia uniflora. The sequence goes on from JACGCM010002404.1 coordinate 1,417,958, forward strand.
GCTCTTACAATAAGCATGACACACTGTTGGGCATCTCATTTGCCTTTTTTCCTAAAATAAAAGTAAAACACCAACAGTTAGAGTTAGACCAAGAGAGAGAAGAATGGCGCATCCGGTCCAGAAGACTACCCTGTATGTTGGAGGTCTATCAGAAGAAGTAAACGAAACCATCCTTCACTCTGCTTTCATACCCTTTGGAGACATCAAAGATGTTAAAACCCCATTAGACCAAGCAACACAGAAGCACAGATCTTTCGGTTTCGTTACGTTTCTCGAGAAAGAAGACGCAGCAGCAGCCATGGATAACATGGACAATGCTGAGCTCTATGGGAGAGTTTTAACTGTCAATTACGCCTTACCAGAGAAGATCAAGGGTGGAGAACAAGGCTGGGCTGCACAACCCAGTAAGTTTTTGTTTCTAGGGTTTAGTGTGATTGACAAATTTCCTTATTACCATGGTATCTCCTTGAGTGATCAACTGCTTGTCTTCATATGCAAGAGCCTCAAAGGCTGATTTTGTTTTGTGTTAGGCACTTGTTTACCTGCACCACCAACCTAATTTTTCTCCCTCTCTTGATGGATACCGATTTCAATATCATCATCAGTGAGCTCATGGTTTAACTTTATCCAAAGATGTATTATGGTTTCATATCTTGATTCTAATTCAGTAAATGCCTCCCATGGTCTGATCACAAACATTAACAAACTTTATGAAAAATAAGTCGTTACTTGGATGTCACCTTTGAGACCCCAAATTTTAGAGAGAGATTGTTTACAAAAGAGGTATGAAAGTTTCCCACCAATAAATTGACCAACAACCCAGGGCCCAAAGCTGGACATTTCTTTTCATATACAATGGGGAGTTGTATGTACAATCATGAACTGCGTATGATGCTCAGAAAAATTGCCGTTTTTCTTACTTTCGTTTGAGCTAAATATAAGTTTTTTTTGTTAACACTTGTATCTGAAATAAGCGTTGCCAATGATGATAAAATTACTGGTATATCTGTTTGGCTTTCCACTGGCTGTTTACCGCATGCGGGATTACATTTCTAAAAGAGGAGAGCATAGTTACCAAATCTAAATATTGATTGTGACTCTAATTTGTACTGATGTGCTCACTGTTTATCTCTGCAGTTTGGGCGGATGCGGATACATGGTTCGAACGGCAGCAACAAGAAGAGGAAATGAAGCGTTTACAGTCGGAAAACCGTGCTGAAATGGAAGCTGCAGAGGAGTTACATAGGAAAAAACTGGCTCAAGAGAGAGATGGAGAAAAAGATGAAGAAAATGAGAAGAAGGACGATCCAATGGCAGAAGGCAAAAGCTGAATGATAGTTCCTAGTTGCCTTAGGAAGCAATCATTACGGGTACAATTCTTTTTAATATAACCTGGATTTTCTATTTGTTTTTATTTTGCCAGTAGTTATGTGCTGAAATCGTACCTTGGAACACCACAACATGCTTTAGAAGAAAGATTGATAAATTTTTCTTTCACATGTGATCCTGAGGATGTTGCAACATGACATACTTTATGCTGTTCCTTTATATATTATTGCCAGACATCTTTTATTTCAAAAAGTTTGACTATTAGTTATAAACAGTACTTCACTGTTTCTGGAAGGGTAGAACTTGATAAATATACAAATAGTTGTCATGCGTTTTTCTATTGCCCGGGCCTCTAGGGTACGGCAGGTTTACTCTTTTTTATGGCAGTTAGATATTACTCCGTTCTAGTCTATCACATATTCCCTATACTATGCATTAAAGTTCACAGTAATATTGAAGCCCCCATTGCTTTGATGAGTATCTCAAAAAACAAAGGAAATTACTGATTGGTATAGGTGACTAGTATATTTGCACCACTCCTAATTCATCCTAAATGAGTATAGCATACTTTTGTTTGAGGAGAAGTTTGTCATTGGTGTTTTGTACAGACAATGGCACATCACTTCTTTTTTCAACGCTCTGAAAATCACATTTGTCTAAAATGATTATTGGTCCTAAGACAATCAAATATGGTGTCGTCTCCTGAATTATTGTTCCAACAACCCTTTCATTCACCTCGTCTTAAAATCCCACAAAATCAGGAATTTAGAAACTTCAAACCCCTTTGGGTGCTCCAAGTGTCTATAAGATAGCGACATTGTTGGGATTTAAAAGCAAATTGCTACAGCACGTTATTACTGATGGACAAGGGGCTTTTGTTCTCAGTAGAAATTTTTTAGATGGAATTATAGTAGCTAATGAGAGCATTGACGCGAGTACTTAATGGGAGAGATAGGTGCTATTTGCAAGAATTATATGGAGAAATCCTATGGGGGTATGGTCATGGGAGTTGGAACTGAATTAGATTTAATGTTTGGAAAGACGGATAGGCCTTGGAAGTATATGGAAGTGGTGGTTAAGGAAAGCCTGTAGCAAGAGCCTCTTTCTCGATTTTATTCAATGGCTCAGCTTTTACTTATCTCAGGGGTCTCAGGGTATTGCGCTAGGTAACACTATATCTCTCTTTTTATTTGTAGAAGTTACCTTCTCGATGCTTATGAGTTATGACCAAGAATTGTCCTAAGCGCCTCTCCATCAAACAACATATTAAACATAATAAGTGAAGGTTAAGTAGGTGGGTTAAATATGACACGCGTTTGGTGGAGAGATGCTTAGGACGATTCTCGGTTCTAAGCTTCTAAGCGCCAGGGAGGAACTTTCACTGGACCTGGAATCAGTTCCTATCAGTAGCATTCTGAGTTATCAATCTCATAATTTTTTTGGCATACCCATCCTAGCTAGAACATCATTAAAAAAAATTCAACACTGATGAGTAGTATGTAAATTTCCTTTTTATAAATATCATATCTCTTGACTACCTTGAAGGTAGAAAACAATAATCTCTCGCATTCTACAACAGTCGGATCCAAATGCCGGAAAAGGTTGTAGGAATTGAACAATTAGAAATCTCCAATACAGAAGTAATAAAATATAAAGATGTAGATCATGGACTTTTTTGTGACCTAAAATAAGTTAGTTTTCTTTTGCACAGTTGGAAGACTTGGTTGAAGGTTTTAGTAACTGCTAATGTATGCATATATAATTGTATCCAAGTACAACTAAAACAAAGTAGATTTCTTTTTTTGCAATCGAAGTATATTACTTAAGAAAAATATACACCAAGTTTTCTCGTATTCACATGAGTTATCAGTTATCACCCCAGGTGGTTATCATTTTGCCTTCAAAGTGTCTAGTTGTGACATTCTCTTAAACTACAAGCTAATGAGATAAACAATCAAACACTTCGGAAGCGAAAATGTAAGCTTGAAGTTGTCCAGTAATCTGTTGAAACACACAGCAGCTGCCCATGAAAGGTCTTTTGCTTTTTTCCCTAGATCTGCTAAGTGCATGACTACCAAGAAAGTATTGTCCTTATGGGCTCCTAGTTGAAGTCCTTGACAAGCTGCTCTTACTTCTGCTTCGTCTAGGTTATCTGCTGAACATTCTTCATGTCCTCCAATAAACATTCCCCATATTATTCGTGAAGATAAGTTGAAGTTCTGCCCTTTTTTTTTCATGCTCCAAGTGGCACCTATTAAAAGCAGTTACTATTTTTCTTCTTCTTCTTCGCTGCAAGAACTACCTTAGGCCATGAAACTGATCCGTTCCTATTCCTTATTATACATTGTGATGGTTTATTCTAGGTGGATTGTGATTCTGTGTAACAGTTTTCTTAATAAGCATATTCTGTTTTTCAGTCATAAATCATAAAGGATGTTTGGCATTTGCCAAAGATGATGTAATTACATCAAGTCGTCAACTGAAGAAAATAACTTTGATTTGGTAAGCAATGTCATCACAAGTAAAAAATTGGGCGTCCAATCAGATGCTTCAATCCCCTTGCCCATTGCCTCTTGGTATTATTTCGTTAGTGAAGGTTATGTCATTTGTTCACAGTTTTTATGGGATGTGAAAAAGATCGAGATACTTCGAACTCATGTTTATGTTCCATATTCACAACTTTGAGTAGGTGGTCGTGGAGAATAAGAGTATATAGTAAAATTGGTTTCTGAAAAGAACTACGCTTGATAATCTGAAAATACCAATAAATGAGGAAGATAGAGTTTGCCAACTTCTGGAGTTATTGTTTGTGTTAAGAGTTTAAGATATTTGCTTTAACGTAGTGTTTTAGAATCTTTATTCATTTGGTTTTGTGTTTCCTCCCAAGTCCAAATTGTCAAATTTTACATTTATGCTAAAGTTGCATTTTCTACTGTTTTCGAATATTTACTGATGAATGAATGGAGTGTACTGTTGTGGTTATTAGCAGATAATGACAACTTGACACAGTTTATTACAAGAATGAAAAGAAACAAAAGCATATTTGGAAGTTGGTGCATCCTTCCGTGAGGAGAGACTCAAAAATAGGGCTTATCTTGATTGGTTTTTCTTAGAATTGAATTTGTAAACTCAAGGGTTCTAAATGCTCTCAAATTTTGTTGCAAATCTGTAATCTGCACTATATGTAGTTCCTGACAATATTAAGAGTAATTTAAATCCCTGAAGTACAATTTTACTTTTGTTAGTGTTTATGTGTTTATGTTTTCTAGGCAGAGGGTTTAAAGTAGCTTAGAACATAAAGTATCTGATATCAAAATATCACAAAACAACAGTGATATTTGGAAGTTATTTTTTCATTGTTTTTTTCTCTAAAAAATCCAAGATAACTGAAATGTGGCTTAATTAGTAATATTGTATGGTGTTATTTTACAATATTAGCAACATGCATTATAAATTATGCAATTAAAGGTTGGATAATTGTTTTATAGGAGAAGATTCAATGATGCATGAAAACTGCATTTATCATGAAAGCTATGAATAAATGGACAAACAGAGACATAGTTAAGTGACAATTACTTGGGGGAGTTGCAAGGGGCATATGTTACCAGGAGAAACTAATCTCGAATATTTAGAAAAGTGGCCGAGTGAGATGACTTTTTTTTTTCCATGGAGGCCTAGACTTTTTTTTTTTTAGCAAGAAAAGAAGACCCCATATATTACAAAGAGCAAGTGGCAGAGTTAACAAAAGAGATGGCCTCCAACGGCTCAAAAATTGAAACAACGGGGAAAAGAGGGCCTCTGGCAGCGAGGGCGTGCGCCTCACAATTTAGAGATCTATTGATGTGACAAAAACAGAAATCTGAGAAACAGGAAACAAGGCCCAGCATGTCCGGAGCCAGGGTAAGAGCTCCCCAGAATAAGTCATCTGATCCCAACTCAAATGCACTAACCAATCTTCTGCAGTTCGTGAGCAAAAACATCTTCTCTAAGCCAACAGAACGAGCCACCCTCATGTCGCGAATCACTGAGATCGCCTCAGCCTCTTCCACGTCCGCCGCTCTGAAAGATGTGTGCCCTGCTCCAATAATCGAAAAATCACAAGTTTTAATCACAAAACCCGATCCCCCCAGGGAATCAGGGCTGGACCAAGCCCCAACAACCAAGACAATATGCCAACCCTCTTCAACAAGCGGAATAGGGTGGATATACTGACTAGTTAGGACCTGGTTAATGGGGGAGGGGGTAAATATGTAAGATTATGCCCTATTAAAAGAGGAGGAGGGGTTATCAGTGGCGTTATTGAAAACAAAGTCGTTGCGGTTCTCCCAAATGACAAACAGAATAACGCTAATCAAGGCCCAGGAGGGGGCTGAAGAGGTCGCTTGTCTGTTAGTGAGCATCTGAATAATATGGAGGAGAGAATCAGAATAGGGCCAGAAATATAAATTAATAGAATGGTCAAAAGCATACCAGATTGCTCACACTTTCTTACAAAAGAAAAGGGCATGAGTGGTAGTCTCTACTTCTTCAAGACACCTGGGACAGGTAGCTTCCCTGCTGTTATCCACAAACCTTAGTTTGTGATTGGTGGGGATCCCGTCCTGCAAAGCTTTCCAAACAAAAAATTGAATACGATAAGGGACATTCATATGCCAGATGCTGACCCACTTTAGATTGAGGGGGACAGGCTCAGGCTGGCATATGCTAAGGTTGGTACGGTAAACCGATTTAGCCGTAAGAAGGCCATTAAACTCCGGTCGCCAACGAACAATATTTTTAGAGGGGAAAGCACTGAGAAGAATACTAAGGATAGCTTCGGCAATATCTTGTTGGAAGATAGTCCGGACCAAGGATGCCTTCCAGCGACGCTGATTATGGCAGATCAGCTCGCTAACCTTAAAGATAGGACGATGGCGAGGCGGGGGGCAAAAAGGACGACCAAAGGGGATATTTGGGATCCAGGGTTCAAGCCAGCAGTCGATATCGTTACCATTGCCGACATGCCAAATGAGTTCATGGAGGCCTAGACTAGATAAACAAGATTTGCCAAGTGAGTTCATGGCACACTAATGTTTCACATGAGTCTGGCATGTTTAGGGCAAACAATAATAATCCATGTATTAAGAGATGCATCATATTAGAGCTAGCCCAGCATAGGTATAACATGAAGAAATCATAAATCCATCTCTATGTAAGTTTAGTGATGATATATCATATTTTATTTACCTACTTTCCTTCAATTATAACTACACCAAAAAATGAATTGTACAAAGTAACAAGTATTTTATTACAAGAAACTCTCCAATGATGTCTGGTTGTGGTCATTACTTAAAAATGAACTTGAGGATCGAGGAAACTCGAATTTCGCAAAACTGCAAATAGCTTTGAAGATTTGGTTTATGCTCCTCAAGCTGCTTTAAGAATTCATGAAATACTATTCTTTTATTTTTCTTCTAATGTTTGGCCTCAGCGGAGTAGTTTCACGCTCTACTAATATAGATGTTATTATATGCACTTAAGCAGCGTCGTTGTTTAGCCAATTTTATTTGCTCCACAGTTTTTCGAGGTGAAATTTTGAAAGCAAACCTACCATCACTGTCTTATGATAGTATCAAAAACGAAGTTGTTGTAAATCATTATCAAAACATAACAACAAACCTATGCTGTAGTAGATTTAATGTATTTAACCCCAATCAGATCTAATGTAGCTACAATTTTTGGCTTGGTCGTTGTGTGTGTTAGTTTTTTTACACTTTCCAACCTCATGTACTCTTGTTAAAGGCAATCAGTTCTCCGATTGAGGAGTTGGAAGGCCTCATGGGTCTCCAAACTGTCTTCTCTCCCTCGTTCATAAAAATAATACCCTTGGATGCTAAATCTCGTCTAATCTCATCGGCCTTTAAGTAATCTCTATGTTTTCTTGCCTCAACTCTTTCCTCTATCTTTTGCAGTACATAATCCAGCTTGATATTTGCTCTCTTCAAGGCCTTTTCTTTCAAACTCTCAAGAACCTGTTCATTTCGTAATACAATTTCAATTGACTGGAAAATTAATCTAAGAGAAATATACTTGCTAATCATTTAAAACAAATGGATTAACAATGCTTAGTGCTTACCTTCAAATAAGAGAGTGGCCATAGCAGTACCAAATTTTTTAGAAGTTCTTTGATTTCACTCTCCAAAGCATCAAGAGACTGAAACACTGATGGTTGTGGCTTCTTCTGTAAAGGTATAATGATCTTCAGAGTAAGTATCAAATGTACAAGCGGAAAAAAAAAAAAAAAAAAAAAAAGAGGACGAAAACACACAAGAATATCCATTCAAAAGTCAGTGAACAATGCAGAAGCACACACATGAACGAACACACTAACAGAAAACGTTAAGAGTTTCCACAGTTAAACACCATTCAATTTCTAAGAGTTGCACATATTAGGAAGTGAGCTTCCCACAATGACTGGTAATAGGTGTCGCTTGAGCAATTATTTCATATTTTTCCGTGAACCGTAAAGAGACAACAATGTTTCCTTACAAACATATATGGATTGTATGAGTTCGATATATGGTTCTATCACACACAACTCTTCTTTACTGATTTAAAACATTTGTTTCCTATTAGGACCCTACCCAGAATTTGCTCCCATAAAACAAAAAGCTTCTTGTTCTTTCAATGTGATTACGAAAAAACCGATTTCAACCTAGCCATTATTATAATTTTCACAGAACATGGTATCTTTGGGGCCAATCATAACAAGAGGACGGTTTAACCCATTGACAAAATTTTCCACTTTTGTAAGAGGTTCCTCAAGCCAGGCACTGGGAGACAGATATGTCAGTCGGGCCCTTGGACCAATCGACTGGCTTGCCTAAATCAAAATAAACCTGAGATTTCTTCCAATGGAAACTTCCCTTTAAAAGCCAAACTAACTCGACCTTTTCTAGGTCTACGAGTGGATATTCACTTGTTCATTTAACAATACGTGTCTGACTCAAAAGCAAAACATGCATTACATAGTAGCGCGTAGACAAAATAAATAAACCAGCCCTGCCCCAATAAAAACTACTGGGGTTATATGATTTAAAGGCGTGTGGATAAGTTAGCATTATAATGATTCTGATTCAAAGGCAAAGCACGAATTACTTGTAACTGAGCCGCTTGTGTTTGGGGCCAACCATTAGGAAGAAAAGAAAAGAAAAACCTGGTAAATTAATAATTACCTTCTTAACCATATCCAAGGTATTGTTTATGAACCTTAAAGCATCTTGAAGGCCAGATTTCAGAAACTCCGGGGTGTGGAGATCATCAGACATTTTAGTCTCGAAATCCTTTCTTAGATGACTAACTTGATTTTGTGCTTTTGCAGAATTCGAGCTTTCTTCCTCCACGTTTTCTCTCCGATAAGGAGATAAAACCTTTTCAGAGTCATGCAAAGTCTGAAAGTCAAAACATAGGATTAGCAATTTAGTATGATCAACAACAAGTATGAATCTGCATAGAGACTTGCCACTGTTGTAGCATATTTGGGGAAATACAAAGTGATGGGCCAAAGCAGCAACCAGGCTTTGCAGTCATAAACAATGATAGCAACACATTACTAAAGGGAAACTAATACCTGATAGATGTTATAAACCGACTCGATGCAATTTCAAGTTGTTCCTTCATGTAGTCCATATGAGACCGATAGTGAGCCCTCATCAAGAAATATCTCACTACCAGTGGATGATAATCCATGTTAGCCTATGAAAAATAGTCAATTAATATTATTGCTAAAAAATATCGAAACATAAACAAAATATATTATCCTCACAACTTACATAACAGAAAAATGAAGGAAATAAATTAGAGTTATAAACAGGTATACTTTAGTGAGATTAGTGCAATCAGGTTCTTCTCTTATTATTTATGGGTTTGTAGCAGTAACGAGATTAATTGCAATACCTTGTTTTTGATATTTTACATAAAGGATAAGAGAAAAATCATTTTATTACAATACCTTATCTTATCATTACTGTAGAAAACCTCTATGTTCTTAAAAGAAGATTCGATAAGAGTATATATTTAGAAAACAATGCAAATCAGCACAACGTTTCCTAGCGACTTGGACATTTTCTTGCCGTCCTTAGTCATGTGACCGTTATGCATCCAGTATGACACTTTAGCCTTAGAGCACGCAGCACTACTCTGGGTAATCTCATTTTCGTGATGAGGAAATATCAGGTCCGTCCCTCCACCGTGTATGTCGAAGGAGGATGTCAGATAATGAGCGCTCATAGCACTGCATTCAATGTGCCATCCTGGTCTTCCAGAGCTCCATGGGCTGTCCCAACTTGGTTCACTTGGCTTTGCAGATGCAACCATTGCCCAAAATATATAAATAGAAGTTCATAAACTATATAGAATGTTCTTGACATCTTCTTACCTTCCACAATGCAAAGTCAGCGGGATTTTTTTTCCTTGGATCAATAGCAACTCGTTTACCAGGTTGGTTATGTAATACTTTTTGTCCTGATAACCGTCCATAGTCAGAGATCTTATCAACAGAAAAGTAGACGTCTCCCTCAACTTCATAAGCATATCCATTGTCGATAATCTAAGACATAAGATAAACCAATTGTCAACAAAATACCTTTTATGCAGAAGAAAAAATCTAAGCAAATAGTGAAGAAAAACCTTACTAATGTTCTCCGTCAAATGATATAATTAATCTTAAATCCTCAAATAAAAATTCATAAAACAAAAAATAAAAAAATAAAAATTGTCATATCCTGAAACTAAAATATACCAATCTTATATTGGTACTGCATATAAGATATGATATCAATACTTCCTAATTCATGCATACATTTTTCGGTATGAATCCACTTTCCTGTATAAATATTAGGTGCTTAAGTAAACGTCCGAAGGGAGTTCTATCAATAAGGTAATAAGGCCAACTTGACATGTTCATGTAACTTCTTCTTTTTCTTCTAATATCCCCTCTTCTCCCTCTGTCCTCATTTCTTCTTCTTCTTGTCACATGTAACGATACTTCTAGCGGTTCTTATTTACATAGAAAATTAATTGTGTTGTATACAATACGGTATAAAATCTATGCCACAACCCCACTAAGAAAATCTTTGCAAGAGTTCATTTTTTCATACTATGAAAGAAAACAGTCAGCTAATAATGGCTGGTTGCTATTAACTAGGTTCTTTTTCTGTGATGACAGGTAATCACTCATTTAACATAAATAGCAAGAGGAAGAGAAACAAAATACCGTAGCTATCATTTGCTTGATCTGATCCATATGAGTTGAAACACGAGGTTCATGTGTAGGAGGGAGGCACTGTAGATCAGCCATGTCTTCCATGAATTTTTGGCAATACTCGTTACTCAATACTAATGGATCTTCTTATTTCAAGTTTGCTCGTTTAATTATCTAGACAAGTTCATAAATCAAAAATCAATCAAATTGTAGGAAATGCTATTGATAGCAAATGAAAGTAACCTAATGAATATTTCGTGTATGTAATCCATATTAAGACGACCTATCCCAGTCACCAAATAATACAAACTTAAAACAGCATGAATTTGGATCACTACACTAAGGTTACCTTGTCATCAATATCAGTCACGTTATGAACATATATCACTTCATAGCCCAAATGTGTAAGGTACCTGCAAAATAATAGCAAACATTGCTTTCTGAGACGTAAGTTAATAATGTGCAGTAACATAAAAGGGTGCGTGAGGGGATTATTTACCGGACAAGAACGTCGAAAACGACAGAGGCGCGAGCATGGCCAGCATGGCTGTCATCATAACTAGTGACACCACAGACATATATGCAAACCTTATTGTTTTCGGGATCCTTTGGTGTAAAGATCTCCTTCTGCTTAGTTATTGTATTGTAGATGTGTTAAACACTGGATGCCCCATAATTAGGGTTCTCTGAAAGAAAAGTTAACAACAGACACACTGGATTGATACTCAAGTAAACTCTATATATAACAATAAGAAAATACAATAGTGGTAATAATTACCTAAGGGAATCGTTTGGATTCGGATAGTTCGTCCAAATTATGAACATCTATTACACTATTTTCTATTTATATGGTGGCTGCCTAGGACCGCTAGGTTTCTCTACTACAAATACTGTATACCACAATTTGGTGGTGAAACGACCGGGCAAACTCTAAAGTCTTAAGTCACTCAAATGTCAAATGTGAAAGACAAGAAGGCTAGTGTCCGGGGGCAAAGTCTGAAAAACTCGTGTTGGATTGAACTGCACAAAAAGATCTTTTTGCGCACGAACTTGATGAATTTTTGAATGACCCAACCATGGGATTAGGTTGGAAGCATTTAAAGAGCCTTTAGAGACATTAAAATTGATTGTAATTATTTTATGTCTGTAAATTTCTGTTTTGTGCCAAGAACTGTCAACCTGGTGGCACATAAATTAGCTGCCTTAGGAAAAAGTTGTAATTTAAGATTTGAAGGACATCGAATCCCAATATCGTGTTTGAAAATTGGTTTACAATTAGCATTCCTTAAAAACCATCTATAGTAAAAGGATAGTAAAGTTGTAATTTAAGATTATGCATCAACGATTAATGATACCTCAGAATAGTGATGACAGGTCGTTCATGTGTGTTATACCGTTGCCTTTACTTGAAAGATATCCTTGACGATTTTTTTCTGTGCCTACTTGTGAAACATAGAGCGGTTAGGGGGAACAAATTTTACTCATTGTATAGATTGGCCTTTTACTCATTGTATCGTCCGACTCTGATGAATAACTGCAGTGATTTTTCAGTAGTATTTTTTTTTTCTATAAGAACTCCATTGTTATAGTTTGCAACAAATTTTATTTTTTCAAAGCCGAAATCAGAAGCTTAATTCCTCTCCACCCTCTTTAAAACCACTAATCCATCGACCTGAATAGATAGATCTTCTTTTTTTTCCACTAAACTCGAGCAAGTACATAAATCCCTTTTACCAAAGTCGAGACTGTGGACAATGGATATAAACATCTTATCTTCATCACAGACCAAGTAGCAGTTGGGATGTAATGTTCATACCTTCTAATAATTTCCTCTATGTATTTCCTTCTTTTTTTCACCAAAGAAGTTGCTTCAAGACAGGAGAACTTAAATACAAAACAAATAAGAAAAAGATGATAGTCCCTAACAACCAGTAGGTAAGACATCTCTAAATAGATGAATCTCACCTCACTCTCCTACTTTCTTTCAATATCTACACATCTTACAGGTTTTCTCCTCCTAAATACCTCTGCAACTTATATTTTCGCCTAAAACCCGTGAAAAAGGAGAAATGGAAAACACATTTACATATTCTCAATTTCAATACTGGTACAACCCACTTGAGAAACTGAGATTGCCCATCCTATTGTTATGCTACTTCGCGATGTTTTCCAACACTGGTAACTTCAGCTCGGAACATATTTTTCGTATTTTCATGCAGTTTGTGTTCCAGTTTATTTTCTTATTCTGTTTTTGATCGTGTGTTTTTTTCAGCTGCATATGATCCATTAGATCCAAATGGAAACATAACAATCAAATGGGATGTTGTTTCCTGGACTCCTGATGGCTATGTGGTAAGAAATATCAGACCTCCTGCAGTTTTCGGCTACGCTTTTGATTTTTTTCTCATAACCGTTTAAGAAGTATGTAATTGTGCTTGACTGAAATGTCTTTCAGGCAGTGGTGACGATGAATAACTTCCAGATGTACCGGCACATAATGAGCCCAGGATGGACCTTAGGATGGTCATGGGCTAAGAAAGAAGTGATCTGGTCAATGGTAGGAGCTCAAACTACAGAGCAAGGAGATTGCTCCAAGTTCAAGGCAAATATTCCACATTGTTGCAAGAAGACCCCGACTGTTGTCGACTTGCTCCCGGGAGTCCCTTATAATCAACAAATAGGTAACTGTTGTAAAGGTGGAGTGGTTGCATCGTGGGGGCAAGATCCCTCAGCCACAGTCTCAGCATTTCAAGTGAGTGTTGGGCTTGCAGGATCGACAAATAAGACCGTGAAACTTCCCAGGAATTTCACCTTGCTCGGTCCTGGGCCAGGGTATACATGTGGCCCTGCAAAAATTGTTCCTCCTACCACCTTCCTCTCTTCTGACCGCCGCAGAAAAACTCAGGCACTGAGTAAGCTTCTAGTCTTAATTATTTTTTTCAAGGCAATTTACAGTTGTCCAGAATTCAGAGACTACCGTTCAGATAATTTGCCTAAGAGCTTAATAGTTACTTCCACATAACCCTTTATTTTGTGTGCAGTGACATGGAACGTGACATGCACTTATTCACAGTTTCTGGCCAGGAAGAACCCAAGTTGTTGCGTCTCCTTCTCATCCTTTTACAATAACACCATCACACCATGTCCCTCTTGTGCTTGCGGTTGCCAGAACAAAAACAGTTGTGTTAAGTAAGCATTCATCTCAATGTTCATAAGAATATATCGAATAACTAAAAAAATAAAGATATCCAAACTTAGATAACTAAGATCTGTTGCTAATGAAAGGTATTAGAAAGTTACTGCCATATCCGAAGATATACAGAGAAAACTGACTGAACTCATCTACATATAGTTGATATACGTATGACATTGACATATATGATTGTGAATGGTATGACAGGAATGACTCGAAACGGCTAAGTATGGTAGGAATTAACAACCCAAGAAAGGATAACTCGCCGCTTCTGCAGTGCACACAACATATGTGCCCAGTCCGGGTACACTGGCATGTGAAGCTCAACTACAAGGACTACTGGCGAGTGAAGCTTTCTGTGACAAATTTTAACTACAGGATGAACTACACACAATGGACCCTTGTCGCTCAACACCCAAATCTCAACAATGTTACTCAAGTCTTTAGCTTCGACTACAAGCCTCTCGTACCGTACCAATCTATAAGTAAGTCTTTCAGGCCCTTCATTCTCAGATTACACAAATCTTACCAAACAGAACTGCAGAAATATGTTTGCATATATAATAATTCAATTCAACAATGCGTTTTATAAATTTCTCCCTAACATATTAGCTATAATTGTATATATGCAGATGATACCGGAATGTTTTACGGGATGAAGTTCTATAATGACCTATTAATGGAGGCAGGGCCGCTAGGGAATATCCAATCAGAGTTGCTTCTCCAGAAGGACAGCGAAACATTTACCTTGAAGCAAGGTTGGGCTTTCCCGAGAAAGGTATACTTTAATGGCGATGAATGCATGCTACCTTCACCAGACATGTACCCCGTCTTGCCAAATTCCGCCAATAAGAACAAGCTCAAGTTTACAGCATTAGTCATCATGGCTGTTTTCCTTCTGGTGGCCTTTGTATAATTGTTCCTAGAGGTAGGTAAGCACAAAGAAATTCATATTTTTGGCTATCTTGAAGACAGAAATTGGTTTTGGAGATGGAAAAGTTTTGGCACGATACTCAAATAGAATACAGATAATACAAAAGCATGGGGGGAAAACTGAAAAGGTGGGGGCAGTTTCTAGTATCAAATTTCATATTGTATCATATCAGCCTGTGAAAAAGAAAAACTGAAGTAAATGAGACTGCGAAAGAAAAACTGAATATAAAACCTCTATATTCAGTCTCATATCACCCATCTTCATTTTCTTCTCTCATGGAATAAAAAACAAAAAAACAAAACAGTTCTTGCCAAGTCTCCATTTTCTTCTCTAATGGGAAAAATTAATGTAATCCTCTTTCACAAATAGTTCTACTGCAATAAATACCCACATACACTTTTTTCTTCTGCATTATAGACTATATAAAATGTAAAAGAAACATGTAGAAACTCTAACAAGAGAGAATTAGTAACTTTAAAAGTGGGGTTCAGGACACAATATATAAGCTCTATTTTTGTGTGAAGAGGGTTGCTACAATAAAGGTACAAGATTGTCATGGGGATCACTTACAAACAAGATTGGTCCATTATACAAATAAGAACAGAATACAACAGCTAAAGGTAAACAAAATGGGAGTGAATTCAACATGCCCCTACATGAACATAAAATGAGATCTTGTAACAGCAGGCTATGGCGCACCCGAACCCACTTATAGTACTGGAATCACACGGCTTTGATTCATGAAAATCCAAGCATTAGCTTCTTGCCGGCTCTAATCATCCAGTTGGGAAACCGAAATAATCTATAAATTTTGCAACACGTACTTGACATATTTTATCACGGATGACTAAATAAGAACGTCAAAGTTGCCAAGAAAGCGACGATAGGAAGTAGGGAGACAGTCCACCGGGGGCTAGAATTTGGTAACCATGGATAAGCATCTGGAGGTGGCATGACACAGTTATCACCGTTGAAATATATCCGTCTAGGGAAAGCCCATCCCTTATCGAAGGTGAAGGTGTCCGTGTCCTTCCTTAAGAGTAACTCTGATTGAACATTTCCGAGAGGACCATTTTGCATAAGCAAATCATTGTAGAATTTGACCCCCCATAGCATGGCCGTATCATCTGTCGAAGAAAAAATCCCCGAATACATTAGTTACTATCAATAATGTATAAAAAATGTAGCAAATACAATTGTAGGGGAGAAGAGAGAGAAGGGGGGGGGGGGGGGGGGGGGGGGGTGCTCCACGTGGCAAGACATGCCAAGAAAGGAGAGCCTGGGAGAGAAGGTGATCCAGAGTGAATGATATCTCACTCTGATCATTATAGTGTATAATACTAGGGTGGGCACTGGTCAAGTTCCAGAAGTACTGAAAGACCAGAACCTCGCCACGCGTAACAGACATAAATATTGAAATAAATAGGAAAATAAAGAAATAAAATACATGAACACTATATTTCCTACACTTACTTATGGTGCCATACGGAGTTAACGATTTGTAATTGAAGCTGAAAATCTTTGTGAGATTGTCCAAATTAGGATGTTGAACAACTAAGTTCCACTGTGTATAGTTCATCATGTAATTGAAATTTGTAATGGAAATTTTCACCCTCCAATAGTCCTGGTAGTTGAGCTTCACGTGCCAGTGAACTCTGATTGGGCACATATGCTGTGTACACTGAACTAGTGGCGTATAGCTATTTTTTTGAGCTGCAATAGCCGCAGCTAAATATGGAGAGTTATCCCTGTAAAACAATTCAAAAGAAGAAGCAAATTTTAAACTCGCCATCTCCAAATTCAAAAGAATTGAAAAATAAAAAATAAAAATAATGCAGATATAAGTTATCCAAGAACTTACTTTACACAGCTTCCAGGCTGAGTTATATTATTTTGGCAACCACAGGTACAAGTTGGACATGGAACAATTGTATCATTATAGAAGGAGGAGAGCGAAACACAGCAGGTTGGAGTCTTTTGAGAAAGGAATTGGGAATACGT
This sequence comes from Kingdonia uniflora, assembly GCA_014058105.1. Taxonomy (NCBI): domain Eukaryota; kingdom Viridiplantae; phylum Streptophyta; class Magnoliopsida; order Ranunculales; family Circaeasteraceae; genus Kingdonia; species Kingdonia uniflora. The sequence goes on from JACGCM010002404.1 coordinate 1,434,656, forward strand.
GCATGTAACATTCCATGTCACTGCAATAAGACAAAGAAGGTAAACACCCGAATACTAATGCGTTTCAACCTCTTTTATGATATGATTAAGCCATTTCCTAATTGGTAAATGGCAATTCCTGAATGTTTTAAGATGTAATAGTAGGTCAATTTGTCCCACACCCGTAAACGACTTCTATTTATTGGTTAACGTAAAGTTACATGACATTGAATATGCTTTTATGCAGATTGATGTAACTCATTTCTTCTGAGCTAGCAAACTTTTTCCAGAATCGAATTTTGCAGAAACTTTTTGTTAAGCAAACTTTTCAGAATTGACTGCAGGTTTGCCTAGAGAAATTCTTTGACACGTAGAGGGCCAACAAACTCTTCACCATTCCTTTATCAATTTTAGTCCTTAAGTTTTCATTAATTGAAAAACTTTGTGAGTTATGAGAGGAAAGAAGACACCAGAGCAAACTATACTTTTACCAAAATCATCAAACAGATTACTAACCACTCATAACCTAGTTGGTGCACCTCAATACTAGCTGTTTTCTTTATTTATAAATAAGAATAAAGTCATAATGATATTTTTTTCGAGGTAGATGCTTCCACATGGTATAATCATGTTATAGTGCTGATTTCATCTTCCTAGACCGTCTGCTGCGTTCTAACAGTTTTATTAAGGGTTTTTTAGTGGTGATCCCTGTAATGTAGTCAAAGTTAGGTTTACTCTATCTGAAAATTTGGTTATGCATAGGTGGGTGAATGTGCATAACTCAACTTTGGAATTATACATACTCGTGAAGGGGTCAAATTAAGAAAAAGACTTGAGAAAGAAACTTACTCATTGCTTGAGTCACTCTTCTTAGATCCGCCGATACAAATCTAGTTGGTTTAACAATTTTCGCTGGTCCGCATGTGTATCCAGGTCCTGGCGCTTTTAGTGTAAAGTTCTTTGGCACTTTAACGGTCTTGTTAGTAGTTCCAGCTGCACCCACACTAACTTGGAACGAGCTTGCTGCATTTCCAGGATCCTGGGCCCACGAATTGATAACCCCTCCTTTGCAGCAATTTGCAATCTGTTGGTTATAAGGAGTTCCCGGTAACAAATCCACAATGGTTGGATCTTTCTTGCAGCAATGAGGGAGGGCTGCTTTGTATCGTGAACAATCACCCTGCTCTGTCGCTTGGGCTCCCATCATACTCCAGATCACCTCTTTCTTCGTCCACGTCCATCCAACTTTCCATCCCGGTGCTTGTATGTGACGATATTGTTGGAAGTTGTACATTGTAACAACAGCCTGTTTTCAATAAATTGAGATAAATGGCAGTTTAGATAAAAGAGGAAGAGGAAATAATGTAAATTGAATTTCTAAGATCATCTCCAGGGTAAATTTGACTTCAGTATTTTAAAAGCAAAACAAATATCCAGAAACATTTCCTTGTGGCATGGTAAATTGATAATGGGCCCAAAACACAAAAAAAGGATAACTTCAGCCTAGGAAACCAGATAAATAAAATATGGTAAAATCGGTAAACGAAAATACCACTGAAAACCGAAAAGACACACACTTATGTGTTACAGTGCAAGTGTTAGGCATGAATATTACTAAATGGACCAGTTCACAGCCGAATGGCTGACTCTGGGATTTCAACATTTTCCCCTCTGTCAAAATAACCTTTGATGTAGTGGAATAATTTCATTCAATAGTATTACAAACAAACCACAATGCTTAAAGACTCAATAAAATATTTCAACTCAATCCATCCCCAGCTCAAGTCAAACAAATAATCCTGTTACTGAATTTTTATAGGACTGAATAAAACCTTTAACAAAAAAACCTATTGCTTCAAAAGCTTGATTGATTCTGAAAAAGGAAACCCTGATACAAACCATAACTTCAAAAGCTGGATTGTATGCGAATAATGTAATCAGGTAATCAACAACCATGGCTAGAAATGGTTGGACACTTCAATACACAACAGCTTACACTTACGAAAGCTCATGACATGTAACCTAAGTTTCAATTAGTCTTTGATATCAATCTGTCAGACTGTCACTAAGGCAACTATTGATATATAATTTATATGCTTACAACATAGCCATCTGGAGTCCAGCTCATAACGTCCCATTTCATTGTGATATTTCCATTTGGATCAAGTGGATCATAGGCCTCTACAAGAACAAAAACAAATTCAAACTTAATTATAAAAATCCCAAAGGCACTACACTACAATCAAAACAAATTCAAACTTAATCACAAAACATGCATACATATATGAGAGCTGATCCAGCAAGAGGCCCCTTGTTGAGTATTCAACAAGGGGTCTACGTGGCTGCTTTCAATTGGATGATAATTTGCATTAATGACCTTGGAAATGTATTAACACTTGCTGATCGTTTTAAAGCTTTTAATGCTTTATTCATTTCTAGATATACCCCCTAATTTACACAACTAAACTCCTAATCTTTTGTGTCCCTTTAACAACTTAATTTGTTCCTCCCCATGGACCACACTCATATTTCTTATATAATCTTTGATTCAACAAAATAATTATCGGGAGAGAACCAATATTGAGGTCATCATGTTCCAAAAGTGGTAAAGAGGATAAGTAACTCTGTTAGGGCCCCTTGCTGGATCAGCTCTCTACATATATAGAAACCAAGTCAGATTTATATTCTACTCATACCAATCTAATAACCCAATTGCAACATAGGACACCAACAACATGATTAGTTGCCCAAAAGGTCAAAACAGATGAGGCTAGGCTACAACAAAATCACCCGAAATCTGAATATCTGAGAGACCAAAAACCCAATTCTCTCATTCCATTCAAAAACTATAGCCATGCCCACTAGCAAAACACTAAAGGGATGATAAAAATGCGATCTTTAGTACTTAAATCATCAAATTACACAACCCCAAAACACATATAGACTCAACTCTCCTAAATTCTCTCATCCACACATTACCCATTCCTCAAAACCCTCAGATTCATAACCCCAAGATCTTTCTACTACAGATTACAGAACCCCATTTCTCCAAATTCACCCAAACCCCATTAACATGCACAAAGTGATCAAAACATGGTAGACAAAATTTAGAAAAAAAGTAATCTTCACTTGTGGGGTTAGTATAAACAACCTGTTGAAGTGAAACTGGAGCAGAAAAGCACAAGAACTGATATAATGGTGAAGTTGGTGAGCTTAGAATTGGATCTGGCCATGGCTGATTGTTGCAGATTTGCTCCTTGGGAGCTTGAGATCTGCAACAACAAGAGAGAGAGAGAGATGAAATGTGGCGTTTGATTGATCTTCACTCACATGAGAGAGAGATGAGCTTGAAGGTTCAAGTAGACTTTAAATGACAATTTTAATTAGAAAGATTTCTAGCAATTTTAATTTAGAGTAATTTTTTGCAATTATGATTTTACCCCAGATGTTCAGCTTGATTTACACAAATGACACATGAATTAGTGAAATTTAGCCACTGACTTAGGGGGGGAAATTATGGTCCCCTTGTAATTTATTTTCCCCAATAATCGTTCGGATGATACGCTATATACGACCTGTGCCAGTACACTAACTATTTTGTATGGGGTTTCTTGAATCGAATGGCTTTTTTGGACTTTGCATGAATGGAGAACGAACACCACTTCCAACGCTTTGTGGTTATGGATATTATTCTACAACTTTTTACGGAGAGAAAATGGTATTGTAGAAGTTTAGGAAAACAAAGGAGGGCATTATGGGAACAAGTGAAGAGCACAACAACCATTAGGACTTGGTCCCTAAAAACAATAAAATTAACAAGAGGCATACCGACAGTATTTGGCTTACGCCTTGTGGGCTCTCCCTTTATTCCATCCCTATGTGTCGGTGGACATCTCCTTCTCTCAAAAATAACAAAATATTTGCTACAATTTGGGTGCTCAATAATTTGGTAGTTATACCTTTAAATAATATCGAGATTTAGGTCATATGTGCGAGACCCCATTTCATTCCGATAGAATGATCTGCTAGTACAAATACATCTCTAGGTACCAATATGTATTCTAATTGTCGATAGGACGAAAATGACTTAATGTCTTTTAACAAATTTAATTGCTTGGCTATTAGAGTATATGCAGCAGTGAAGTCCCCTTAAACCGACTAAAATGCCTCAACCTTAATTTTTACACAACACTTCAAGTAGGTTAAAAATCTACCCAACTATTTTTTTTAGATTTAAACCAATCATAAAAGGCCACATGGCATGATAGAGGAAAGAGAAAAAAATATCACCCTGACCCGTTGAAACTTGTGACGTCTATTTTGCCACGCAGTTCTGATTTGTGAATTTTGTTAATGTTTTGGCTGCACCTTGACTAGAAGACCCTAATGCTGGGTGGTCGATTTGAGAAAAAGATGGTGGCTTGCTGTCACCTAATAAAGTCACCCTAGTGTTGTGCTCATATGGATTGTTGGCTTTCACCATTTGAAAATGTGCATTATCCTAAAAGTTCCAAATTACTATTATTCTTAAGCATACCATCTTATATTTTATGGTGTTGGTATTGACAAGTACTAAGATTTTTTATTTTTTTTATAAGTAACAAGTTTTGAGATTGAATGGCTTGTAATTGTTTCCTTTAATTTTTGAAACCCCACCAAACCTCTTGATTAAGACTGTTTATTAAGTTGAGTTTAATAATGCGGTTACAGTATCACTCCAGCTCATGTACAATGACAGTCTTCTGGTAAGATTAAATTAAGCTAATTAGATAAACTTAATGAAAACACCCCCGTAAAGGTTTGGAGCGGCGGTGAGACCCCAAGATTAATTTCCTTCATCCACTAGAAAACCATTCTCTGGCAACATTATACAGTCTTGGATCACATTGTACTTCGATAGTTATACTTGACTAGGACAGGCTTCTTCTTCACGCCTGTCACTTTGTTTTGACCAAAAGAATGTCTAAACTTCTGTTTACTTGGATAGTTAGACGGTGAGAGCATAAAGACTAAAAAGGTACGACGGACAGCAAAAAAATGGAGACTGGAGAATATTCTTTCCATAACATACCAATATATTTCTTCCCTTGATAGAAACAGATCATCAACATATACATTACAAAACAGATTACCTAAATCATAGCTAATTCATCGAAGATATTAGCCTTTTGATTTGAGATCAGCCAATCTTCGACTCAACTCATCCTCGGACATAACCATCCTAGCGGTCTGAGTTTTCTCCTTCAACCCCACAGCTTGATTCCCTGCTTGCGGGAGCTTCGCAGAAACCTCCAACCCGTAATCATCAACCACTTGTTGCATCAAAGACCCTACCTCGCCTTCAGGGGTTGACAGAGTAGATGTCCCAGCCATAGTTTTCTCCGTAAAACTCGCCTGTACTTCCATATTCACAAACACCTTCTCAAACTTATCCATCGTCTGGGATATCTTCTCCATGTTCCCAACCGATAACGCCCCTTCAAGTGATTTCACGATCCCGCCCATTGATTTACCTACATTGTCACACACTTAAACTCATCAAAGATCGAAGTAAATACATAAAGAGTATTGCAAAAAAATATATGAGTACCTATGTTTTGGAAGGTGCTTTGGCTTCCGAGTCGTGCTACTACAGCGTCTAGGCGTGAAGCAAACCTTAAGTAGTTGAGTTGCTCGTTACGTTTCCGAATGGCGTTCTGGGCGTAAATTCTTGCGCCATCCATGTTACTCTTTTCAATCGCTTTCTTTACTTTCAGTTTCTCGGATTTCTCTTCTTGCTCGCACTTCTTCGCTTGTCTGACGAGAGTCTTGGAAGTGAGTTTCAGCTGAAAGATCTGCTCCATTAGCTTCCCATTCCCCATTGATGCAAAACTTTGAACTTTGGTTCTTGATTTTGGAGAAAAGAGATGTCTCTGGTTTTTGTTTTCTTGAGTTTGTTTTTGAAGATTGAGAGTGAAAAGGTGTACCCAATGCACTAGCCGTTAGGGAATAGTTCAAAAAAACTAGCCGTTAGGAAGCAGTGCAGAGTTTCTCAAAATATTACATGGAAGCCATTGGGCTATTTTTGGACCCTCAACTGGCATTTTGATCGAAGCCCGACTCACAAAAGCAAGCAACCGATAAATATACGAATGCAGGCAGAAAAAAGAAAGAAATTTACAATAACAGAATAAACAAACTGTTAAAGTTGAAATAATTCAACTGGATATAGTACAATACCCGTGGAGAAAATGCAATAAACTTTTCTTCAATTTTCTAGGTTCTCTCAATAAAAACATGATTTATACATGGCTCATAATTGCAAGGTAAGAAAGTTACCGATTAAAACCGCAGAGAAATGTTTCAAAATCGTCGCTTAGGGGTATCATGCATGAGTATTTTTACGTTTCAGCATAGCGTCGCTTAGCCTCACAGCATCCACATTACCTCTAACATTGTGTACTCTTACAATATTTGCACCAGCCAATACTCCAGCAGTGACAGCAGCTATAGTTGCAGGATCTCTGTCACTTGCTTCTGGACGACCGCAGATAGTTCCAAGAAATTTCTTTCTCGAAGGTCCGATTAGTATGGGTGCACGAGAAACGGCCAAACTCTTCACAGCAATCTCCTCCCTTATGGTCCGCAACCCCATGAGTATATCAAGATTGTCTTCAGTTTTCTTAGAGAACCCAATTCCAGGGTCAATGATAATTCTCCAAGCTGGGATCCCTGACTCTTCTGCATCTCTGGCTCGCAAACACAATTCAGAAGCAACTTGCTTACATACATTCCCGTTTTCGTACTCCAGATTTTCACTATTTTGCATGGTAGATGGGTCGCCTCTCATGTGCATTACAACATAAGGAACCCCCAAATCAGAAGAAACCTTAAACATGTCAGGGTCTAATTGTCCGCCTGATACATCATTGATGATATGAGCCCCTTTGTTTATTGCTTCAAAAGCAACTTTTGAGTAAAAAGTATCAACGGATACGAACTTCCCCTCTATTTCAGGTATCTCTAGAACAGCTTCTAGAACAGGAATTAGTCTTTCTAATTCTTCTTCGACATAAATCCTAGAAGCAAATGGACGTGTGGATTGTGCACCAATATCGATAATGTCAACCCCTTCTGAGATCATCAACTTGACCTGAGACACTGCAGCTTTTATTGACTGAAACTTCCCTCCATCGCTGAAACTGTCAGGGGTCAAGTTGAGGACACCCATGACATGAGTCTTTTCTGAATAGTCCCACAAGCGATTTCCCATGGGTAAAACTCGCTTCATCCCTTCCCTTCCAATGCTCGATTCACCACCAAGTTTCTCCCATAATCCAAAAAGCCCACTTGGTTGTTTAGAAAAAGAATGCCAACTTGCAACAGTATCACTCTCTATAGCTAAACCCAGTAGATCTATTAGCGGTGCAACCACAAATGGTCTTTCCCAAATTCTTTCGTGTGGGACAATAAGAGTCTCGGAATGAATATTAAACATCCCGTAAAATAATATGTCAAGATCGATTGGCCTCGGGCCATACCTTATTCCATCCGTTCGACCAATATCCTTCTCTATTTGCTTAAGTACGCCCAATAGTTCATGGGGGAGAAGTTTTGTAACACCTCTAATTGCAGAATTGAGAAATAAAGCTTGCTCAGTCACATAAGCTGGCTCTGTTTCGTATAAACATGCATGTTTTGTGATGTGAATTCCAGAATTTTTCATCAGTCGTAGAGCTTCATTGAAATGATGAAGTCTATTCCCTACATTGCTACCCAGAGCAATTACGACTTCTTGTTCTGGAGAATTAACTTCCACCGGGCCATCTGCGGATGAGTGGAGAAATGACAGAGATGCTACTGCAAAATAAAAAGTTTCACAAGCATTAGTTGTTATTCGTCTAGATTAATTATGAAGTTAATAAAATTGAAACAACGGTGCTAGCTAAAGTTATTTGCTGAGTGAAAAGAGGATTACATCTGGGATAGTTGCCTGTTCCTTTAAAAGCATGTTTGATGGAAATTATTTGCTTGAATATGTTCATGCCTGGATCCTTTTAATCCTGAGATGCAATCCAGCATTACTATTACCTGCTGGCCTGCAGATTCAGCAAAATATGTATGGTATGAGAAAAAAGTTGCCCTACTCAAAATGTAATCCACATAGAACAACAAAAAAATCTGTACATGTATATGTTTGTGGACAAGAAGTTCAAAATACAATATAGCACAGAAGACTTTGTGAGGTAACCAACATGCAATGATACCGAGATATTTCAGTATGTTTGACATACTACAGAAGCAGTGATACGATATTGAGATTTACACCTGATACTTGATGAATGCTTCTACATATAACTTAATTTAATTTCCTAATAGTATGTTACATTTGGTTACCATTTTTCTCCTTTCCATTTGTAATAACAAAGAAGAATAGTTTATACCCCAAAAAAATGTATAAGATTAATAACAAATCTTGGACCACCTTCAAGTCCAACAGCCTCCACTTTTCTTCTCTTATTGCCTATTTGGGGAAGACAATAAGAAAAGAGCTTTACGGTCTCCATATCATAACAATCCAACTCAAGGTATTTTGAGCTTGGAATTGTTTTCGCAGTTTAAGCTCAAAGTATATCAAAGTGATCGGTACATTGGCAACTAGTGTTTCAGAGGTTTCTTTCCTCTTTCACTTCACAATTTAAGAATGGAACTAAGAAAGTCATCCAGAAAACGTGAGTTTGGAAATGAGAGAAGGCCATTGCAAATGGAGATAATGTTAGTGGAGTAAAGGATAGTATTCCGATATCCATCCGTATTCTGCCCTAGATTTATTAGAGTACTAAGAAGTCATTACTCCACTAGCAACGATGCTCTTTCGTCCAATCGAGAGCATGTGCTTCAATAGGTATTTCTTCCATGTCATAAACTATAGGATTAAGAGCAGCAAAGCGGACACAATGCAGAGTAGTACGTCTTTATAACGTAAAAAGGAATGACGGATAAACAACAACAACAACAATGGAGTGAATTTGCTACGATAAGGAACACCATTCCAAAACTCAGGTGACAAAACAATATAACTCCACATTCAGGATACCTGGCGAGCTTCAAGTACTACAAATTCATTATTTCAATCATTATAGAATGTTTGCAATTACCCCCTTCTTCTTCTTTTTTGGGAGCTTGTAATCATCACCCCATTGGAAAGCATTCTATTTTGTCGAATTTAAACGCTTCTAATCAATCTCCTAGGCTTTAAAGTCCACCTACATTGTTTACCCTCTCATCTCTTTACAATTTAATCCTTTAATTCATAACTACATAAGTTTGCAAATTTGTAGTAATAAATCCCACAATCTAATTAGTTTAGTTGAAACTCCCAATATCAGTATTCAGTAATTCCTAAGTTCCTATAAGTTCAAATTAAAACCCTAAAATATTAATCCAAATTCAGAATTTGATGATTAAACTTCTATCAGGAGAGACGTACCTTAACTTACAAATGCATTGAGAAGCACTGAATCACTGACACTCCATTGCTAAAACAATCAAGCACCTTCAAGCCAATCTAGTAGAGTTTGAGAGAGAGAGAGAGAGAGAGAGAGAGAGGCTCTTTTGCCCCCAAGTTTCAGGCATAAATGGGACCAAACCCACTAAACTTAAGGGGCATGTTTCGTTAATACCTAAACAATAAGTGGCATTGACGTCATTTCAAGCTGACAAAAGATTTATCCGACCTTTAAAAGCTCTCTAAAATCTCAAAAGTCTCATCAGTTCTCAAAGTCTCATCTTTACCCCAACAATGGCTGATAAAATCTTCAATCTTCAATCTTCAATCTTCATAGATATATAGTTTAGTTAGTATTGTTCTTGAAGCTTCTTCTAATGGCGTCTCTCTCTCTTACACACTCTCTTTCACCACTCAGGTCATTTTCTCCTCTCCATCTTCTCTTGTTCTTATGCTCTAAGGTTTGGGTTTTGTTTTGTGGGGTTGTCTGAAACAACTTAAAAATTGAATCTTTTCATTGCTGAGCTTATTTTTAAGATGATAGAGTAAATGGGGTTTCATTAAATTTTAACTCTACAAAAAACAGTACTTGTTTGATGTCAATAAGTGTGTAAATGTGAAGTAAAATAAGTAATCCAATGAGTTGGGGGTACCCAAAGGAGGTTGTGGGTTTCGATTATCGATCAAATTACCACCAGAAATACTAGGGAGGGTGGCTTTGATCACCCAAAAAATGTAGGCTGATTTGGTAATTGTAGTATTTTTTATGATGATAGTGTAACCAATGAGAAGATTGTATTATAATTGGCTAAGGAGTCAATACGAGGAGCGAAAATGGGAAAGAGCCATTTTCTTGTGTTGGTGTGGGAAATGGGAGAATCAAACATCAAGAAAAGATAAGTGGAGAATGACTATGGAAATATATTCAATTGAAAACTGAAAGTACTGTGAGAAGATTTTCGAATACTCTACTAACTATTAAGAATGTAGTAATATCTTATATGAATCATATGATTGATATAAACATGTAATATAAGATAATAGTAACTAACTACTAAGAATGTAGTAATACCTTATATGAATCATATGATTGATATAAACATGTAATATAAGATAATAGTATTGTCTAAGGATCAACATTTTGAATATAGCGAATACCTCCGTTATCCATACACCAACACTTCATATATCCTTGATATATTTGAATATCAACCGATACATCTGTATCTCATGCTTTTGAAACTCGTTTAACATCTTGGGAAATTCCTACCATATGTCCACTCACATCTGACATCTTTCCTGCTTACATTGTGTAGGTGGAAGTCAAACTGGTCCATCTTAGCAACACCAAAATTTGTGCAATTTCAGTATTTCAATTTGCAGAAGACATGGGATCTTAGAGTTACGTCTAAGAAAAGCGCTGCGGAATCTGGAGGTGAAGTCATAACAAATGACGGTGGAGTTTCCTCAGAGGAAGCACCGAAAACTACTAAACGAGCTCCTAGACGAACTAGGAAGAAGAAAACACTGGATATCGCAGAAGAGAGTCCCATAATAGCAACGGTAAGCCATGTTCCTGAAGTGGAAAATATGCTTCCAAAGACATCTAATGAAGATTCTAAGAAGACGCGAAGAAAAACTCGAAAGAAAGGTATTCTACCTAATTCTTTTTTCATCTATGGAGCAGTCTTTTGCTTTGTAATACACTTACTCAACTTTTATTCTGGATCCTAATAGATCTGCCAACTAGCTCAGACGGAGAAATTGTCGAGAAGACAACGACTAGGAGGAGAAAGATGAAAAAGAAGATTGACGATATTAAGGATGAAGGAAGTGATGCAGAACTTAGCGATCAGGAGGTACCCTCTTCTATTGAAACTATCCTAAATGAAAAGGAAGAAGACTTCGAGTTTGCACAAGGTGGGGAGGATGATGTTAGTTTCACGTATAGTTGGCCTCCTTTAGTCTGTTGTTTTGGAGCCACTCAACATGCTTTTATACCGTCTGGAAGGCCAGCCAACAGACTCATAGACTACGAGATTCATGAAAAAAATGAGGCATTGTGGTCTCCGTCAAAGTTTGTGAGGGCACCTGGAGGGTCATCGAGCAGTGTTTCTGTTGCTCTTGCAAGCTTAGGTGGCAGGGTGGCGTTCATGGGGAAAGTTGGAGATGATGATTATGGTCAAACCATGCTTTATTATTTGAATATGAACAATGTCCAAACCCGATCAGTTACTATAGATAGTAAAAGACTTACAGCAGTATCACATATGAAGATGATCAGAAGGGGAGGCTTGCGAATGACTAGTGTAGAACCATGTGCCGAGGATACTTTTTCAAGGTCTGATATCAACATCGATGTGCTGAAGGAGGTAAATCATCTCGTTTCTGTAAAAGAAAAATGTTAAGATATTCACCTTTATTCTTTTTGGATAACCAGTTTATTAGTTGTTTTAGATAGCTGAACCAGGAGTATAGCTTTTTGTGAGACCCTCACTTAATTGATAACACATTCCCAAGTCTAGTCAAACACGTGTATGTTTAGGGACCACGATGGGGTAAAGAATCTTCACCTTATCAAGTTTACAACTACTGCACATGGTTGAAAAGACACAAAACATATAAGAGCTAAAGCTTTGCCAGATGATTTAATTTTGGTGTGTGCCATCCAAAAAGTGATATGTTACTGCTGCCATCTAAAGTGATGTTACTGCAAATTCTTTGTGGTTTCTAAATGTTCACATAATTCTTCCTAACTAGAGGAGCACCTAATCAAAAGACGTATAACCTGAATAAGAGCCGCAATATTGTTCAATTGACTTAACGAACAGACGTAATAAGTGCAATTGTTTATTTTGTGATAGAGATCTTTCATTGCCTCTTCCATCTATAAAATTTTAGTATCCCAATTATTCATGTCAGCGAATCCTCTCCTCTCTTCTTTTTATAGCTAGACACAAATTAAGGTGTTTAGCGTATGTTTCCTTTGGCAGGATTGAGATGTTTGTTTTATTTTCTTACCTGAGATGGTTAACTTTAATCCGAATTATATCAAATTTGCCCATTGCTTAATCACAGTTTTGATTTTATTGGTAGGTTTTTAATTGTTGATACTACGGACTATGCACCTCTATCTTTCGATTTCCTTCTTAACTGAATACAAATTTTAGCAACCAAAGGTGTAGCAATTAAAGAAAATGGGTGCTTTTTGTTCTTTTTATTTTTCTATCCCTTTATGGTCTCTTAAAAACTTTGGTGAATGTAGGCAAAGATGTTTTACTTCAACTCATCAGCGCTACTGGACCAAAACATGAGATCAACTACATTGCAGGCAATCAAGATTTCAAAGAAATTGGGTGGGGTTATTTTCTTTGATTTAAACCTTCCATTGCCGCTCTGGGAGTCTCACGAGGAAACCAAGAGGTTGATTGAGCAAGCGTGGAATATTGCCGACATCGTTGAAGTTACCAAGCAAGAACTCGAGTTTCTGTGTGGAATTGAGCCCTCAGAGGACTTCGATACTAAGGACAACAGCAAGTCCAAGTTTATTCATCACAAATGGGAAGTGATAAAGCCAATTTGGCATGACAACCTCAAGGTCTTGTTCATGACAAATGGGACTTCTAAGATTCATTATTACACAGAAGAGTACAATGGATCAGTTCTTGGGATGGAGGATGCACCTATTACTCCCTTTACTTGTGACATGTCTGCATCAGGAGATGGTATTGTTGCAGGTATGAAGTTTAAGTTCATTATTTTATCTGGATTATGTATAATGGACTCTCTTTATAAGTAAAGTTATATATTATCGTAAACATGGACACAAGAATGAGAAGGGGTGAGAAAATTCCTCCCTATGATAATAAACAAATCCCGATTCGCAACTTAAAGCCTGTGTAAACCCTAAGTTGTCCAACTCAACCCACTAAAAATCTCTAAAACATTGCCCACAAACACACCGGGCCCTCTAATCCTTCCAAAATTTCTTCCACCTAGATCTCCTTGCCTTGAAAGATACAAGGAATTCCTCTCCTTTTGCGAACCCTAGATAAGCACAAAGATGATCTGATAGTTTCTATATTTTGCGGAAGCTAAAACACGAGATCGCAACTTGACTAATCTACTTTTATTTAATCTTAAATAAACTCTCTACCAATTCATCTTTCTACTCTCACTTGAAACTCTCTCAAAATCACCACCCCTCTAAACCCTAACTCTCCATCCCTCTATAAAGGGTGAGAAGCCTTTTATTCTCTCCTAAAATCAAGCTATTAGAGATTATCCTCTAAGTTAAATAAACAAGATAAAATTAAATCTAAAGATAAAATAAAGGGGTGCCTTGACGTGGGAAACGTCCCACGACCTATCAACTCTCCCCTACGAAAAATTTGACCACGAATTTAGGGTGAAGGATAGCCTTCCTCCGGTTCTGTCATCACAATCTCCACGTCTTCCTCATCCCACATTTGTTTTACTATATCCGCCATATGATCCCGAAACTTCTTTGTAAGTAGTGCAATATACTTTTTAGCGTTAGGGCAATCATGCCTAATGTGACCAGTCTTGCCGCACCCAAAACACTGGATCCCACTACTATTCCCCATAATACTTGTCCCTACTGTCGCAGTAGGCGTAGAAGCTACTGGAACTGAAGTTGTAGCTGGAATTGCTGTCTTGAATTTAGCCTCAGCGAGTTTTGTCATTTCTACCGCTTCAGCTACAGAATAAATGTTGACCATGGTCAACTCATCCTGAATCCTCCTAGTAAGCCCAGATTTGAAGCGACTAACTTTCATTCACATATTTTGTGCCTCTGTCTCCGCAGTAGCTACCCGAGAGGAAAATATATAAAATTCATTCACATATTCGTCAACAGTCTTCAGTTTATGTCGCAATCCCTGTAAACGAGTAAAGCTATCTTCTTCGTAAGAACACGGAATAAAGCGATGAACTAACTCTCTCCGCATAGAAGCGCAATCTGTAATGTACTCTTGGCCTAAATCCCACCGCATTTTCTGAATACTGTCCCACCAGTTAAGTGCATACTATGTTAGCTTTGTCTCCAGAAGCATTACAGATTTGGAATCTCCGTATCGTTTGTATGTTAATATCCGATCAATTTTATTAAGCCATTCCATGAAACCATCTGCATCAATTTTCCCATCAAACTCAGGAATATTCAGTTTAACATCTTGCCCAACTGTTCGTATTGCAATAATGATAGCTGAAGCAATTTGTTCTCCTCGATTAATATCCTGAGAACGTCGACCCCCAATACCAGAGTCACTATGAAAACCATCACTGCGGGTGCGTGGAACATAGTTGTTAGTGTAGACACCCCCCCGCCCACGCCCACGCCCACGTCGCTTATGAACCGGTATATATCGATTTGCAAAACCCCGATTATGTTTTCCACTGTCACCCCAATATCCGTGTTCTTCCCTATTCATTCCAACAAAACCAAACCCAGACTGTCGTTGTTGATTCTGTGGAACAAACCCCCTCTGTGGTACAAAGCCAGTTGCCGTCATCGAATGATACCAAAGAAATGCGGCGCTGTTTGGGGTATATGATCTCCTCTGGTACCTATCGTTGTCGGTATAGGTGGAGGTATTAGTACCGTGTTGCCCGTCAGAATCGTTGGTATCGTGGGTGATGATTGCCTTGTCGTTGTTTGTGGCGCTGTTGGTGGTTGGCTTAGGTTACTGTTCGAATTGAAGACCTCAATCGAAGTATGATTCTACCGAATATGTTGAACTCTTGGTGATGTGATTGTCGGGGCTGTAGTGGTTAACGTCTCTGTAGGAATTAGTGTCGGTGTTATTGCTGTAGTAGTCGGTGTTGGAGGGGGGGAAGAGAACGGAGGCGCTGACAGAGTAGAGAGAGAGAGATCGGATGCGCCAATGGTTCCACCCCTGCTGCCGTAATTGATGTCGGCGATAAAGTCATCGATTGTGATAGAAGTTGCACCAGTTCTTGGGGAAGGATTCGTGTTGCTCTAAATGGGAGAGAAGGAGATGGTCGAGCTCGGCTCAAGTTGTCCCCGTGTAGTTTAAATACTTGGGCTGGGCTCCCAACTGGTTTGGGGTTGGGGTAAATTATTTGGGCCGGGCCCCATGTGCTCTTTATGAGTCTGCATCACATCTATCTCTTGTGCCCCCACTTCCTCAACACGCGTGACTAGCACGTGAGTTCGTTTCATTTCTTCCCCGACCTCAAAAATTAAATTTTGTTGCGAATCTCGCCGTAGTTCCCGATTTTCTCTGATCCCTAGACCTATTTGACGATTACTCAGCGTACCCACGGTGAATACACCTCTCCGTTGGTCGAGAAAACCCTCTTCATCCCTCGAGTCTGTGAATTTATCCTTGCTCTCGACATCATTGTTCAACCCCGCAAAACTATTTGATATAAGTGTGCCATCTACGTCACCGTCAAATTCGTTGTTTGTTGTAGTTGGTATCCCAGAATTTCGTCCACGCCCAACAACCTTCAGTGGTTGAGGAATGATCGGGTTAACGCCGATCTTCTGTGCATCGCGCATAAACCCGCCAATTGGGACACCGCGTCCCCTACCTTTTGACGAACTCTCCGTGATTTCTTTGTCACCCTCGCTTTGTTCTCCATCTAGACTAAGGCTCCTATTACCGAGAAAAAGAATCACCGCCATCTGTTGAAGATTGTGAAATTTCGTAAGTGGGTCTTCACGATTGAAGGTCCGGTTAGAGCGAACAATCCATTTGGAGATCATGTGAAGGGTTACGGTAGATTCAATTTCAAGTGGAAGTTCGTCGGAGCTCGTGGGACGAGCATGTTAAGGATGAACTTGTTGAGGTATGAACTCGAACTATGTTGGACGAAGCTCTGTGGAGCTCAAGGAACGAGCTCGGAATTCGCTATGCTTGTCGAAGCCCATTGGAGCTCGTGGAACGAGCAAGGGTCGAAGTCGGAGTGAAACAGATTGAAAATGAGTTTTTTTCAATGTTCAGGTTTTGGTACCTGGAATTCGAACTGAAGATTTGAAGATTCGAGCTGGTTATGTTAACTGAAGACTCGAGCTGGTAAAGTTTCATAAAGACTCGAACTGGTTCTGTGCGAACTGCTGAAGAAGGATTCAAAGTCCGTCGAAGTATGACAAGACAGATCGCCAGCTCACTGGACAAGACGGCGAAGTTGTTAGACCTTACAACTACAGCAGTGTCAGAGCATGGCGCCATACCCGACATTTCCGGCGTCAACATCAACTCCAGGATATCCGGAGAGTACCCTTGTAATGTGACCTAACATAGGAAGGGTTGAGTTTGTTCTGGTACGTAGGAGTTCGCCTCGAGATCTGTACTACTTGTAATTAGTTCTCTACTATATAAAGAGGACTTAGGTTATTTTGTTGACGGTGAGATGATGTAAGTTTAACCTTAAGAGTTAGGGTTTGAAGAGACTCCATTAGAAAGCTTTGAGAAAGCTTGAGAGAATATTCTTGTAACCTATTTGATTATAGTGGATTGTTCGCGGGAATGGTTTTTTATCCGTAAGGATTTTCCACTTCCCTCCTCCGGGAAAATTACAGTGTTTTCGATTTTGAATCTTTCTGGTGTTTCCGTTTATCATTCTGAGGCGTGGAATTGGGATTAGCTACCCCTGAGATTTCCCAACACCATCATGGCTTCCAACTTGTTCACCATTAAACTATTTGCTTCTTCCAACTTTGCTAATCGCTCACCTTGCGTTGGGTTCTTCGCCGTTTTTTTCCCGCTGATTTTCCCATTGTTGTGCAAAGAAAATTTATCAAGGAAAGTAACCTCGCTCTGGTACCAAATTGATAGTTTCTATATTTTGGTTGAAAATTACTAAGGCTCCTATATTTTGAGAGAGTTTCAACTTCGCTAATCTACTTTTATTCAATCTTAAATAAACTCTACCAATTCATCTTTCTACTCACTTGAAACTCTTTCAAAATCACCACCCCTCTAAACCCTAACTCTCAATCCCCACTCTATAAAGGATGAAAAGCCTTTATTCTCTTCTAAAATCAAGCTATTAGAGATTATCCTCTAAATTAAATAAACAAGATAAAGCTAAATCTAAAGATAAAATAAAAGGGGTGCGTTGACGCAGGGAACGTCCCACGACCTATCACGATCAGTATCCTGGGATCCTCCTAGCCACTAGCATTAATCCACCAGTGCTGCAGGTTTATTCCAAAAATCTTCAAACCCAGAGCCACGATTTCGGGAGCTTACACTTTAATATGCATGAATCTTTTTACATACTCGGTTCTTAAGGATGCATGAATCATCTCAAATAATGTTGGGAAATGTCTCGGTTCTTGCATGTAGTTTTAGTTCCAATGGTAGTTTCAGTTCATGCATGTTTTTCGTGTAAGCCCTAATTCTAGACTTTAGTAGGTTCTTTATTTGTAGCAACTTTAGGGGTTGGGAAATAGTGAACTGAGTTAAATTCATTTAAGTTTAAGACCTAAAGCAAAATATGAGACGAGAGAAGAGGGTTTTTTTTCTGTAAACTTTGAGAAATAATGAAATCCAGATCGTTGCCATTAATTGTCGATGTAGCCATGAGGATAAGTGTGTTAAAAATCGTATGTGTCGTTGGATTGTTCTTTCTTTTCCGCTTTCTAGGATGCTTGTGATAGATTCATTTTCGAAGAGGTAACCCATGAAATTCTCCAGATAATGTAAAGTGATATCTTTACTGTAACATCTCGCTGTAAATTTAAATATTACTTATAAAGTAGAAATAATGGTCACAGGAGTGTTCCAATTTTCCATGTTGTAACAAATGTTTTTGTTTCATCTTTTCAGCTCTCATGAGAATGCTAACAGTTCAACCACACCTCATAACTGATAAGGGATACTTAGAACACGCTATCAAGTATGCTATTGACTGTGGGGTCACAGACCAATGGATGCTTGGGCGTACACTTGGATTCCCTCCTAAAGAAGATACTGAAGAACTGTTGATAACAGATCCAAATGGTATAAGATCGATTACAGAAAGGGAGCACATCACCTTGAGCTATGATCCAGACGACTTAAGTTCAATAACCGAAATGGAATACCGCACATTGGAACCAGTAAGTTGATTGAGATTTGTATGCCCATTTACGTTAGGCTGGGGTTTTTAATCCCTTGTTGTAACATAACAGTGAGTATTTAATCATCTGTAACACCAATTTTGAAGAAATCAGTTAGGTTGTATTCTGATAGTAAGACTGCAATATAATGTGCATTAACAAGCAATTTTTTCTTGGTTAGTTTACAGTGAAAGAAAATATGGGGAAAATCTAACGTGTTTGTTATAATCGAGGATTATTACAGAATACAGACGTTACCACTACAACTACAGAGTACAGACCTGGCTAAAGGATATGGGACAATGTTTCAGAGTGAAGGAAAATATGGGGAAAATCTAACGTGTTTGCTATAATCGAAGATTATTGCAGAATACAGACTTTACCACTACAACTACAGAGTACAGACCTGTGTAAAGGATACAGGACAATGTTTAGTTCACATCTATCTATACTACTAAAGGAATAGCCACGCCATGAGAATCAATCTTGGGCTGTTAATCACACTAGATGAAATGGTGGGTATACATGGAAGTCCAACCCAAATATCAGGGGTATCATTGGAAGTCCAGCTCTGACATTTTCATCTATAGGATACTTTTTCTCCTTCCTTCTTTAAACAGTATCCACTATCCAATGCCATTGACGCACGCCTATGTAGAGCAACTCCGAAAACTTTCCCAATAGCCATACTAGCAGAAACGTTGTTAGCGATATGTTGGAATTAAACATTGAAACAGGGAAGCCAAAAAAGGCTTTGTCGAATATACTAAAGGCGGTTGGTTATCCAATTGCCACACTGTACTATTATATTAGACACATTTTAGCCTTGGTTGCAGACGCTGTACTCATGGATGGACGGCTAGAAAAAGATGACGGAGAGATAAACCATACCAGGGAAAGATGACAGAGAGATACTGACCTTACTCAAGAGAACGAATTGGGATACAAAAACGAAGAAGTGATGATAACCCTTAGAAAAAATTGTTTTATACTTGAGCAACATGGGGAATAAATATGAGAAATTACTCCTACAAATAAAACTTTCTAGGCTTAATTAAGACCATGTACAAAGATAGGGTTCAATCTTAGTAATACCTATTACTATGGTTCTTTGATTTGCTTGTATCATGGTTATTTGATCAATTCCATTATAGATGCACTTAGAGTTCAACAATGAAATTAATAAAAATTTCGCAAAATATTTTAGTCATCCCGTATAACTAAATATCAAAGGTACTTTAAGCGCTTATCCATTGAACAAAAATAGTAATAAACATGCCTACAAGGCCTTGTGCCCATCTTTGATTTTTATATTCTTGCATATAGATCGAAGTCTCCTCGACTACTACATATAGATAGTGAAAGGTACAACGATTATAATTCGTAAGGGGCACACAAGTTCAGAACACACACACGTATGGTTTCCTTAGGATTATCAAGTATCAAACGTGGCTACTGTAATAATTTTGATCACCTATAAAAAAAAAAAAAAGTTAAGTCTTTGCTGATCAAAAGCATAATCAAGAACGTCGAAAAAGAAGGGAGAACGTACGACATATTTTTTCTTACTCGTCGCTCTTCAAGAGTTGAAAACAAATCTCTTTAGAGAATATTCCATTGCTGTACTTCAAAATGATTCACGTACGTACGTAGTATCGTTCATCGTTTGATATTGCTACTATATGTGAACAATATGATCTTGCACACCAATGGAACACCCTCTAAGGAAAATTGTTTCAACAGAGGGCGGAACTTCAGAGAAAAAGAGGAAGAAAAGGAAAGATAACTATATTTGTTTTGGCAACATATATATATATAGGTTGAGATAAGCTTGAACTCCAAGCTATCTAAGATTTTAGAAAGATTGATTTAGATTGGAGTCTCTAGTGCATGTATTGGGGCTCAAGGCCTATACGAAATTCGTTTTCCTTCCTAAAACACCTCTGTGAATCGAGTAATGGCATTGATGCAAAAATAAACGAGTGATTTGATCTTTGTATACATGTTGATCTTCTCTTCGATCTCTCATGTTTCAATCTACGATCTGATATTTGATTTTCATATACATTATAGCTCTACTTTATCTGGTATTTGTTTTCAGTTTATATCATACCCTCTCTGGGGTACAAGTTTGATTTTGCAGATGCCCTTGGACTTGGAATCGATTTCTGCCATTACAGGCTACTAAGGTAAATAATAATTATTCATATCCTTGTTTTATTAGAGAAATTAAAATTCTGATATTGGGGTATTTGATGGCAACTAATAATCATACCCTTTGATTTATTAGAGTTAATTTGAATATTAGTAGTTATAATGAGAGTAATCTGATAGTCTAATATTGGGTTTTCTGATGGGGAACATAGGAAGGATGCGTATCGTCAGGATTTCTGAGGAGAAACTCGTTGTGAGGGAGTGGACATTCCTTACCAATGTACCGGATAACATTATATCAACTTTTGCTTTATTGGTGGATGGTATTTTTTGAAGAAGCTGTGCATGATGAGAGTAAAAGCAGATATTTTGTTTCTTTGGGTACTCTTAAGGTATGGTCAATTTTATGATATTTATGTTTCATAGTGATTTAGGATATAATGTCAAGATCTTAGATTAGCGGGAGTCACATTATCCATGGCTAATTATTCAAAAACTTAATTTGGGGATCATTTAGGATATTTTCTTGGCTACCTGCTAGCCTGAATTGGTACTTGGAGAACTTGTTATGATATGTGAAGGATCTTGCATATAACGGTTTGTGGATGATTGATGCCAGTTTATAGGAGTTATTCAATAAGAAAAAAACCAATAGTGTGAATATTAAGGTAAATAACTGAAAGTGAGATCTGTATCTAGAAAGCATATCATCGTGGCTTTTAGTTGTGAGGATAAAAAGATGTATTGTGTTGTAGCTAAAAGTTTTTAGTGCCATTAGGAGGTTGCTGAGTGCGGTTATCCCTTTGGGAAATTTTCTAATTGTTAAGGCTGACATATTTTTGGCCTCAAGATGATTCCTTTGCAGTAGGGTGGGATATTATATCATATAGGGTGGGATATTATCACATATATGTATAATACCCATGTCCTGTGCAATTTTATCCTTCGCACAAGAGAATGAGAAGAGCCAAAACACCAAAAGCACAAGTAGTATTATAAGACACTAGGAACTGACTACTCTGTAGTAAATATTCCCTGTATCATCTTCAATAATTATCCTTTAAAGGTCCTCAGTGAAAGCTTCAGGCAAATATTCCATTTCCCAAATAACAGGTAAAGGGTTAGCAAATTATCAGCGACAACATTGCGTTCTCTGTAAGCATGAGAGATGTAAAAACTCTCTTAAGCATTTCAATCTTACTTTAACAAAAACTATGCTGGGTAACCTTCCTAGTTCCTAGCATACCAGGGAGGTTCTTTGTTCTTTGCAATCATCTCTACCATACTAGAAGAGTCAGATTCAGCCCAAAGTTACCTAATTCCAAATTTTAAAGTAAGCATTAGACCACGTTCTAGCCTGCATTTCATGTAAAGTGATAATTATGTGATTATACCTGCCAGCACAAGCCCTCACTGCTATACCATTGTGGTCCTTTATTATAGTACCAAAGCCTCCAAGATTTGCAAGAGATCCATCTGTATTCAGTTTATGGTGTCCCTTTTGTTTTTTTTCCCATATGTATAATGATGATTTAAATTATGGATACTGCCAAACAAGAATATTGATTCTTAAAACTTGGATTATTTTGTAAGTGTGGAGTTAAAGTTTGGATATACTGTTTGATTCACTGTATTGCTAATATCATGAACCAATATTTTTAAGCCTTTTTTTCCACCTATTTCCCAATACATTTGAATAGAAATTCAACTGCGAAAAAGCATGACGATTGGGCTGGTAAATAACTTAAAGTCAAAATCATCCCCAAATCCTAGATGATGAAGAGTGGTTTTCAAAATCAGTGGCGCTGCTTTAGCTAGAAATGGATCACGGAATATTGATCCAAAGGTATTGTGTAGCTTCCTTATCAACTGACATTCTTTTTTCAATGAGTTTTGACCTCATTATTGATAGTGCAGTCTATCAGATAAGGGGAAATAGTCTTCTTCAGAGACTTGAAAATGTGAAACTAAGGAGTTTAGCAATCGTCTCTCGTTTATGTGTATAAATTTAATTGTTTCCTTTTATTGCTAAGTGGCCCTGTTGATTGCTAGAGAAGTTGCAATAGCTTGCCACATTGGTGTAGAGGTACTTCTGGATCACTTTCTTGTATACTAAAGCTATTTGTTCTCTTTGCTTCTTTTTTATCTCCACATTCTTACTTCCAAAATGCTTCTTATACACTATTCAATAGGTGGCAATTGTTGTTGGTGGGCGTTATTTATTTTATGGAGACTCGTGGATATCTACAACTGGCCTTGATAGATCTATGGCATTCGAAGTCGGGTAATGTGATTTTTAAGTTGCATCTATGCAAAGAGAAATTTCACTACTAAAATAACGGGGCTACATTAAGAAGATCAAGGCAAGCAATATATACTATACTTGGAGAAACTTGATTTGGCAAACTACATATATTTCCAAAGAGATTGCAACTGCACTGAAAATGTAACTTTTCTCTTATGCATATTATTGTTTAGATGGAACGATTTGACGTGGTTGCTGATAATTACTGATTAGGGAGTTCAATAGCTTATACAATATTCCGACATAATCTGTATAAACTAACTATGTACAAATATGTAGTTGGTTTAACATAATTATTTCGCTGGTTTTATTCCTCTATTTAAACTATTATTCCCATGGCACAATGAAAGAAAGTTCTTTATTTTATATTTTCAAATTATCGTACTCATAAAGTAATCTAACTGGTGTTTGTAATGGCTTATTTTCGTATTGCACAAAGATAGCGCTTTACACCTTCGAAATCTAGTATGTTTAGTTATGAACAGGAAACAAACAACACTTGATTTAGCGTGGAAAACTTTGATTGGGTTAAAAACCACGACCTCTCCTGAGGATTTTAGAAAGAGAGAGAGGTATATTTAAACTATTAGTTATTACAAAGAGAGAGAGAGATGTAGAAATGATCTCTTAGAGGTTCTCAGAGCAGCCTCCCTAATTCGTAGATATCTAGTCTTATTTATAGGTCTTATAATATGACCGTTGGTTACATTGATGAGGAACGTTACAATATCGGGTTTTGATGAGTCTTCATGGTGGACTTTTGTAACGTCTTGATACTTGTTGATCTGTAACGGATCTATTAATATTCTTTAGTTGTGGCTTCAGACCGTTGGGAAGATACGATCTCTTGTGATGCTCGTGTGCATATAACCTATTGACAAGTGGAGGAGTATCTTCTGTAGTGCGAAGTCACATGATGTTTTGATATCTCCGAACTGTTGATGAAGATATGATCTCTAATAGTGTTCGCGTATATTCGAACTATTGATAGATATCTGAGTATTTTCTGTAGTGCAATATTATTAGATGCTTTGTCATCCCCGAGCTGTAGATGAGGAAGTCTGTATTACGATCTCCTTGCTTTTAGTCCTTGATTGGTTATCAGTATGTTTACTCGAGCTATGTGAGTTTAAATATCGGACTCAGTACGAGGATTATAAATAAGCCCTCACAGCTGCCCCCTCTCAGCCAATAGCAGGAGAAACGTGTGTTGCGAGTGGTGTTGGTTGAGAAGTCCAGTCGTCTAAATTGAATGTTGTATTAATGGCTTCCATTTTATATTGGAAGAATAGTAGTTTCGACTTTTGGGTCTCCCAAAAATTCTTCTTGAGACGTGCACCTGTGATGAATACGAATACCTTATTGGAAGTTGTGGAGTGCATTAAATGTTGCTAGTATAAAATATGGTGAATAGTTACTATCGCTGTTCACCCTGGTTAACGTTGTTAGTCATTCAGGTTGGGTTGAGTAGTAGTAATGGTGACAACTCGACTCCAAACATATGAAGTTAGAGTTCAGGCAAAAATGGCAAGTTTGCAAACTTGCTATTTTGGCACCCAAAGTCATTCTCTGCCGACTCCAATCCATGTTCCTCCAACTTTCCATGGGATGTCGTGGGAAGAAGTAGAGGAGGCAGAGGATGATTTTTATCAACTGTGGCGATTTTATTATGTGGTTTTGTTTGTTGCTCACCGTCGGTCCTGTCTGCGGATGCTTGCAGAAGATGCGGTGTCGGCGGAAGACGAGAAGGCGGGGAAGTCATCTGAGAAGTATTGCCGATACCCTGCGAAAGATTGGGTATTGTAATGGTGGAGGAGGTCCTTCTTTGGAAGCGGAGGTGGGGGTTATGGAGGAGTGGTGGGATTAATTTTGTCCTCTGCTTCATTCCAATTCCCATCCTTGGGCTTTGAGTTTTTCTGCTGGGCCCGCCATTGTTTCTTTTCAAGTGTTGCATTGTCATCTGCAACGTAGGCTATTTTTTGTAAAAGACAAAATTGTCTATAGAACTTGAAATCTTTATCTCCGAACTGGTTAGAATGTTCGTTCTTGTAAGATGATTTTTCTTGAATAATAAATTTGAACTTTATTATCTTGTCTTGTAAGTGCTTGAAGCTGCTTTTAGAACTGTTGTAAGATACCATTGAACAAATATCGAACTAGTCACTAATGGCATAGGTCGAAAATATGTAAATCGTAGTGTTGATATATCCGAACTGTGTATGTCGCTCTTATATATGTATGGCCTTATTGAGATATAGTGTTGTTATGTCTGTGGAGATGACAAGGTCGTAATTGCTTTCGTACCATGAGTTCTTTAGAGCCATGTCATTGTCAACTTGAATACTTGTTATCATCGGTGAAATTTGGTCAGAGCCTTTGAAAACGCGCTGGATAAACTTGCTAAAGAGAATGTGAGAGCTGCTGATATTTAAACCATTTCGCATGGTGAAGAGAGTTATCCGTTCTGTCATTGTATGTAAGGTTGGATGATTGATCATAATAAATTGATTTGCTTGTATTGAGGTCGGCTCGTCATTGCTTTCTGTATCTAGGATAATTTTTGACTAAAATGGAACTGAAGCAGGATTTGCTACTAATTTCTTGCTTCTGTCAGACCGAAATTGCGGTAAGTGACAGCTGTAATAGCTGTATGATAACGGTCAAAATCCGGTGTTTAGTATGGGTAAAAATTAGAGTGTCGTTCACTTTCAAACGGAACTAGAAATTAGTTTTGGTCTTGTGTTTTAGTAATCTAAGGTTGTAAAACTGTAAAAATCAATGATATGGTTTTAATCAAGAATAAAGGTCTAGGGGCTTCGGATTTCACCACCATTTACATACAATATCAACATAGTATCGTATATTAAATTCTCCACTTAATTGAAATAACAAACTTCGACCTTTTGTCGATGTAATCCCATGATTAATTATAACT
The DNA here is from genome assembly GCA_014058105.1 of Kingdonia uniflora. Lineage (NCBI taxonomy): Eukaryota > Viridiplantae > Streptophyta > Magnoliopsida > Ranunculales > Circaeasteraceae > Kingdonia > Kingdonia uniflora. The sequence continues at coordinate 1,460,610 of JACGCM010002404.1, forward strand.
CAAGTAGAATATATTGTATGAACTAAGTATGTACTAAAAACACATTCCATGAAAGCTATGCTAACTATAAAATGTTAATTAGGATCATATCTTAGAAAAATACAATATTAATACAATTTTACTATATCATTTGAGAATCACAAAACTCTTCATATATCTCTACTTAAAGAAATCATAAGATGATAATGGATGTCTCCAACAATATAGTTTTGGGATTTGTGATAATATGCTCATATTGTGTTAGAGAAAAATACATTCTACTACATGATATCATACGCTTATGGTAGATCCATCCTCACTCCTAATGAGAACTTAGTCGGCCATTATAACAACTATAAAACCTAAATGATATGAGAATGAAATGAACATAAACTAACAACATAAAAAGGAATTTTATTGACTTACAAAATCAAATGCTCCAAATATTTACAAGACTTGCACCAACTTACTCCAATAATGCTCTCTTGCACTCTACAAGAATGATTCTATCAAAATTAGATGATCTTATGAGCTCACCACCTCTCCTTTTATAGATGAAGGAGAGGGTTCTTACATTTAATATTAGATTTATAACCTATGCCATGAATGTACATAAATTTGTAACCTCCAAGAGTTATCCTCCAAAATTGTAACCTCCTCATGTGGGACCCTTGTGTTTGACAACTCTACATCATTCTCCAACAGTTCATCATTTGAGCTATACATCCTGGTATTTGCACATATTTGGCAAATGAGCTCCATGTGACCTGAAATATAAAAATTAGTTTTATAAGTCATGTTTAATAATAAAATTAAGAATAATAAACATTAAGTCATAGGGGAATAGTGGTCATTTTATATGTCCATCAAATACCCCCTAACTTAAAGTTTGCTAGTCCTCGAGCAAAGAAAATAATAAAAGTATAACTCTTTCGTGGTTAAGACGATTGCATTTAGCGTATGCAACAAGCCGTTAAACCTATAGGTTACCCATATATGACGAGTTTTGTCTCGTGAGGGTTTACAATGACTATACCCACAAAAGTCAATAAGGGCATTATAGTAGTTTAGATACTCATTAGGTCATTTCAACTAACTTATTGATATCTGATAATGGTAAAAACATTAAGAAGGTAAACCCCTTAAAATTTAATTTTTTCACATATATATAATCAAAGAACTTGGAGAATTATCTAAAACTAGAGATACTACCCAATACTTAAATTAGATTTAAGATACTTTTCTAATATCCTCAAGTGTTGTGAAAATAGTTATTGCACATACAACTTTATTTAGAGGCTCTTTAGTCAATATTAAGTTATTTCGTATTTCGTGAAACAAATCCAACGATCAGTTTGACAAGTGCCATAGTCAATTCGAATCCTGTTATTAATTTTTGGGGAATAACTATAAGCCTTTTTATTTTGGTACTTGTTTCCTTAGTGAAACCTCCATAATATGAGTCGTTGGTCGACAATCCCAGCCAGTTGGCTTAGGTTGCCGGGGTTTGGTGCCCCTTCGTGACCTAGGCTCTGGATTCTCACAAGTGAACTTTATTCCTTGCTCCTTTCACATAGTTCATGACTATACTCGAGATTGGTGATAATTCTTCCTCTTTCAGTTCTAATCATGCGAGTATGCCTTGCATCGTAAAAGTTTTTAGAGCTATTTTAGCTTATAGAAATCCTTATTATATTACTTTAGGATCGAACTTATTCTTTAGGCAGTTATTTCCCTTGTAGTGGATCATTCCTACCTCAAATACTAGATTCCCTTTGATTGCTCAAAATTCTAGCAAAAGTAAAAAATGCAATACTATCGTGAAGTGCATTTGTTTTGAAAAATATTAGTCAACATAAAATTTTCTCTAATTAAAGGGTAGTACATCTAGCTTAAGATAATGTTCCAAAATTTTCTAAGCATGTATTTGATGAAAATTTTAACTTTACGATTTTTACGACCAAAATATTTAGACCATATCAAATACTTATAAGCTTGCAGAAACTTACTAAAGAGTCTCATAAATTACCATAATGACCTATCTTTTCTCTAAAAAAATAAAAAATGTGAACGATTTTTCCCCACCCCCAAACTAGAAAGAAGCATTGTCCCCAATATTTAAAAACATACCTTAAAAGAAGGGAAAAAAATTAGAACATAGTACCTGATATAACATGGGTTGCCTCCCAGATAGCGCTAAGTTTATTGTCTTCAGCCAGACAAAATGAGGAACCCCCAAACTCAGTAAAAGTTGGGTGAAAAGGATATGAATGTTACCCCTCATAAACTAGGTCCAGAAGCTTCAAGTCTTCATTGGTGAAGCTAAAATGTTCATAATAAGGCTTAAGCCTTTGCCCATTCACTTTTTGTATTTTGCCAGTACTCGATTCTTCAACCTCAACCGCCCATGTGGATATACTGTTTTAACAATGAGAGGCCCGGTCCATCGTGATCGTAGTTTGCCAGGAAATAAATGCAACCTAGAAGAGTACAATAAGATTTTTTGGTTTGGTTCAAATGATTTTCGCAAAATGTTTTTGTCGTGAAGCGTTTTCATGCGCTCCTTGTAAGTCTTTGCTGAATGGTATGCATCATTTCGTAGTTCTTCTAACTCATTGAGTTAAAACTTGCGATGCAAACCGGCCTTCCAAATGTCAAAGTTCAAGGCCTTTATTGCCCAATATGCTCGGTGTTCTAATTCAACTGGAAGGTGACAAGCCTTTCCATAGACTAGCCGGTAAGGGGACATTCCAATAGGTGTCTTAAAAGCAGTACAATAAGCCCAAAGAGCATCGTTTAGTCGAGTTGACCAATCTTTACGGTTTGGTCTTATCATTTTTTGAAGAATATTCTTGATTTCATGATTGAAAACCTCCAATTGCTCACTAGTCTGCGGATGGTACGGTGTAGCAACCTTGTGTGTTACTTCAAATTTTTTCATTAAGTTCGCAAACATTCGATTGTTAAAATGTGACTCCCCATCACTAATTATTGCCCTCAGCGTACCAAAACGAGAAAAAATATTCTCTTTAATAAATTCAATAACAACCGAACTATCATTGGTCCTGGTAGGAATAGCTTCAACCCACTTAGTCACATAGTCAACGGCTAAAAGGATGTACATGAACCCAAAAGATGGGGTGAAGGTACCCATAAAGTCTATGCCCCAAACATCAAATGGTTCAAGGATCAAGATTGGGTTTAGTGGCATCATATTCCTACGGGACAAGGCTCCCATTCTCTGACATCTATCATAAGCCTTGCAAAATTCATGAGCATCACGAAATAAGGTAGCCAATAAAATCTACACTGTAAAAATTTTGCAGAGGTCTTTTTGGAGCTAAAGTGACCACCACAAGCTTGGGAGTGACAAAATTCTATGACTTTGGTATGCTCAGAATCTGGGACACATCTTCTAATGATTTGATTAGAACAATATTTGAACAGGTACGGGTCATCCCAGAAGAAATGTCAGGCTTCACTTAGAAATTTATTCTTATCTGGCTTGGTCCAAAGACTATGAAGGTGCCCTGTGGCAAGATAATTCGTTATGTTTACAAACCATGGTACAGAAGACATAGAGCGAATGGACATGAGTTGCTCGTCAGGAAAGGACTCACAAATAGGTAACGACCTATCTAAAGAATCATTGTCTATTCGAGAAAGGTGGTTAGCTACCACATTCTCGGCACATTTTTTATCCCGAATCTCAATATCAAACTCCTGAAGTAATAATATCCATCGGATTAAGCGTTATTTGGTGTTCTTCTTGGTAAGAAGGTGTTTGATAGCAGCATGATACGTATAGATTATTACTTTAAAATCTATGAGATAAGAACGGAATTTTTCTAGAGCAAAGACTGTCGCTAGAAGTTCTTTCTCTGTGGTTGTGTAATTGAGTTGCGCATCATTAAGAGTTTTACTGGTATAATAGATGGCACGCGGAAGGTTATCAATGTGTTGTGTCAAAACTGCACCAATGGCATAGTCAGATGCATCATACATCAACTCGAAAGGTTCGCTCCAATTTGGAGGTTGGATTATGGGTGATGATGTTAGATGTGTTCGGAGATTCTCAAAAGCTTTAAGACACGAATCATCAAATAAAAAGGTGGTGTCCTTGGCGAGGAGATTGCTGAAGGGTCGAGCAATTTTGCTAAACTCAGGAACAAAACGTCGATAAAATCCTGCATGCCCCAAGAATGAACGAACATCCTTGACTGTTCGTGGGGGTGAGAGACTAGATATGACATCGATCTTGGCTTTATCTACTTCGATACCCTTTGCGGATATGACATGTCCTAATACTATGCCTTTTTTCACCATGAAGTGACATTTTTCCCAATTTAGAACAAATTTTTGTTGTTGACACCTAGCAAGAACAATAGATAAGTGGTGGAGACATTGGTCAAACGAATCTCCGAAGAGGGAGAAGTCGTCCATGAAAACCTCAAGGAAACGCTCAGCCATATCAAAGAAAATGCTCAACATACATCGCTGAAATATTGTTGGAGCATTGCATAACCCAAATGGCATGCGGCGATAGACAAAGGTTCTAAAAGGACAAGTAAACGTGGTTTTCTCTTGGTCCTTTAGAGCGATAGGTATTTGATTGTACCCAGAATACCCATCATGAAAATAATAGTATTCATGACCAGCGAGACGTTCAAGCATTTGATCCATGAATGGTAAGGGAAAATAATTTTTTCGAGTGATCGAATTGAATTTTCTATAATCTATACACACTCGCCACCCTGTGGTCATGCGAGTGGGGACAAGATCATTGTGATCATTCTTCACAACAGTGATTCCAGACTTTTTAGGAACAACATAAATTGGGCTTACTCATGGGCTGTCAGAAATAGGATAAATGATCCCAGCGTCAAGCAGTTTCAAAATTTCGTTTCTCACAACCTCAGCCATAGTCTGGTTAAGCCTTCGTTGTCCTTCTCTGGACTTCTTGGCATTATCCTCGAGTTTTATCTTGTGCATGCATACAGAAGGACTAATACCCTTACCCTTAATATCTGAAATGTTCCATCCAAGAGTTTTTGTGTTTCCTTTTAATACACGCATAGCTCGAGTAACATTGGAAGATCAATGGAAATTCTAGGAATGAGACTTGGGGTTTAAGAGTAATTCGATTGTAATTGATTTCGATTAAGCAATTGAAGCTCCAAAATGGAAATTTCCCACCCATTGTGTGTTCTTCGTACTATTTCTTATATTTGTTGGAAAAAAACCTTGTAGGTTTATTCTAAGTTTGAATGGTTGATATCTTAGTGGTTTATTTTGAACCACATTAGGTGTGTAGGTTACGCAACTCTAAATTATAAGTAAGAGTTTACTTATGAGTTGTAATGTACGTAATTTGAGTTGTCTCCAACAGACACAGCATGAGGTGTGTCTTAAGGTGTGACCCTTAGTGAAGAGTCGTGCCTTAAGGTGTGACCCTTGGTGAAGAGTCGTAACTTGAGGTGTGACCTTTTGGTGAAGAGGCACTAACTTGAGGTGTGACCCTTGGTGAAACGTCACCTATACTCTATATAACCCAACTTCGTTTTCATTTTTTAATAATCAGTTTTTCAGAGTTTCTTGAGTCATTTGCAAGAGATAAAATAGATGCAATCAAAGTTCGTTTGGCAGAGAGATAGAAGTGCTTTCTTCTTTCTGCGACTGATCGTTGTATCCTGGGAGACAGGGGCCGATTATATCCTGCAAAGCACTGTGGCAGGGGCGAATCTGTCTTAAGGGGATAGTGTGCATGCACTAGACTCGATCATATCCCGATAAGTGTTTTGATCTCTTTCTAATCTCCTTAACTTGTTTTTGATTATGCCAATTTTTGAACACAGGCTAACAACAATATTTAGGGTTTTTAAATTCGTATTGTGGATTAGGTGCTTTGAAATAATACCACCAAATGATGGCAACTGTAATGAACTCTGTATTAATTCAGTCATCTTTAGAAAAGTTGGGTGTTAAGACCCGTCTACAAATTGCATTTCAAATGCATAGATTTTCTGAGCCATACAGCAAACGAACAGGCATCCGACATCTCGGAAAAGGAAGGGTTGTAATATTTGATGGTATTTGTGCTGGAACAGGAAATCCTATCTTAACAACAGATGCAGCAGCAGCTCTAATAGCTTCAGAATGTACGATTTTGCGCACCAAAACTTCATTTCCCTTCTCTAAGAGATTTTATTATTATTATTCATCTCTTTTGAGTGAATGCTGAAGCTATTTTCAAAGGTACAAATGTTGACAGTGTCTATGACTTCGATTCCAGAAACAACAATAGTAATGTGGCATTTGAGCATATTTCTTTGAGGGAGTTGACTTCTAGGGGTATTACCTCCATGGACTTGACGACGTTAACATTATGTGAAGACAATGGAGTTCTTGGTTGGTTCTTGATATTATTATTTACTCTTTTTATTTAGGTCAAGATCCAAAATTTTCTAAATCACCTCTCTTCCTGCCTTTATTTTTTCACATATTGGAAATACAAGTAGTTTTGATGGTCAAGCTAGGCATACTCCTAAAATTTGAAGAAAAAATTGGATGAATCAAAGATCAAAACTAAAACATCGTTATCTATCTTAATCACGATCTTGTACCATACCATTATAAAATGAAAATTTTGTTTGTTGTAGTTGTGGTCTTTAATCTACTTGAGCCGGGAAACATATCGAGAGCTTTGTGTGGAGACCATTGGGTTCTTGGCCCAGAGGTACTGGGTTCGAAACTTCATGGGGTTTGAAACTCAAGGTTACAGATCCTTATATAAAACCGGTTTGCTTTTTCAGTGATATGATGAAGAATGTTGGCTAGGTTATCATATGTATGTATAACAAACTTGGTTGAAAAAGTTACAGAGGAGGTTGTAAGTCCGTTTACTTCTTTATTATTCACCTTGTAAAATCTTTGAATTTTCGCAGATGAGCTATGGGTAGAACTTGGAGATCCAACTCATCCGTGTAGAACATGGAGATCCAATGACTTTCTTGGTTGTTGTACGAGTTAAACTAAAATATGTACATATGATAAATAAAATAATAATAATAATAATAATATAATTGCGACTATACAATATTGTTGTTGCAAAGTACCTTGGGAACAATTGGAAACAAGCTCAAAAAGTTAAATATTCCAATAGTTCCAATTGCCGTAGTTGATTACTTTTAGTAAATATAAAATCTAGAATCTACGAAGGTGGGTTAGCAGAGAGGTGGGGTTAGCAGAGATGTGATTAAGTTGAATTGGATAAAGAATATTAACACTTTGAGTTCACTATACTTCGAAAGTGTCTCGTTCTAAGAAAAATCTCTCTCTCGACCACATTTTTGATAATATTCTTAAACGGTATTAGAAGAACACCTTCATAGAATAAATTACGTATCAATTTCTTGTGAGGGAAAAAAATCACATTAACATAGAGCCTACCTCACAAAGATATGCTTCATCTGCATGTCCGACCTCCTAAGGATCATTTGCATATTTTAAACGAGGGAATTACTGAATTTTTCTTAAATCATAAACTTTATGTACTCTTCTCTGCATGAAAAACCAACACCTCTTAAGGAGATGATCGAGTCTAGTGTATACACACTATCTCCTTAAGACAGATTCGCCCTGCTACAGTGTTTTGCAGGAATATAGGCACATGTCCCCCAGGATACAACGATCAGTCGCAAAAGAAGAAAACACTTCTATCTTTCTGCCAAACGAACTTTGATTGCGTCTGTTTTCTCTTTGTAAAAAGACTCAAGAAAACTCTGAAAAACTGATAATAATAAATGAAAATGAAATTGGGTTATATAGAGCATAAACGACTCTTCACTAAGAGTCATACCTCAAGTTAGTGCCTCTTCACCAAGAGGCACTAACTTGAGTCATACTTTAAATATAAAAAATAGGCTTTTATATTTCTTTACTATACTTCTAATTAGTAAATTTGCTTACCTTTGCAAACAAAAAAGGAATTTGTGTGCCTATTCTGTTACGAGCGTAAATGTAATTATATTTTATGTTATATTTAGTAGAGAAACAATGAGATTGGTAACATTTATTAAAACTAATAAGAGAGACTTGTAAACATATTATAAAATCTTGATTTGGAACAGGTTATAAATACTAATTAGGCTTATTCCTTTCTAATTACTGGAGTTTGCCGAGATTTTCTACAACTTTGGAACGGCCATTTTGATATATATCTACAATGGTTGGGGGGAGCATATTTCATTTCGTGAAGGAAAATCATACTGGAGATGTGTTTAGGTTGAACTGGGACAAGGAATCTCAAATCTTGAATTTACAGTATTGCATGAGTGTCCTCGTAGTACAGACTTGAACTCGTCGCTCACCTCACCAATCTAGGTTTTATGTTCAATGTGATATATGTTTCTTTTGTTAAGTAAGCATCAGCTTTATGTTTTTAGAATTTTAGTCAGTTTGAATCTCGGAGTATATATGAAGTTTTCTTGCGTACACATTTGTGTGTTCATATTTTGCTTATGAACAGTTGTCACGGCCCAGTCCGGGACCGCCTCTACAGTTCCCGGAGTGCAGCGGAATAAGGGACCGTGCGGCGTACACGGACGCGCGGTCGGCGTGCCATCTTCGCGGGCGCGGCGCGCCAGTGGCATACAACCCACGGATGCTAGGGCGACATCCGGATAATCTTGGATACTCGTGAGGGGTCATCGAATATGTATTCGGTATAGGCAACAACGCTGAAGGTTCCCTCAATAATCCCAACAGCGTAATCTCTCGCGACGCGCGCGAGGTACGGAAAGCACACCTGTCCTGTAGCGGATCAGGGTAGCTCAATATGCCGATTTCTACATAAGGGACTCATATCTCAAGGGGCGACGAGCCTGGACTATTTATATTGTCCATCTGTAAGGGGCGGTGCGTCTCGGATAGCCCGCGGGGCATAGCGGCGCCATATGAAGCCCTCTTTGGAAAACTGGCCCGCATTGCGAGGCAATGTCCCCTAGTCTTCCCTAGGCCTAGGAGAACTCATAACTCATAACTTCCCAAGCATTAAAGCTCTTTTAGTCATGGGGAGGATCGGACCAAGATTCCTCCTTAATATAGCTACTAAGTGAATAGTCAATTTCCAAAAGGAAACGTTAAAACATGAGACGAAGCGTATTGGACCTTTTCACCCCCTTAACTGAATCCGATTGCGACGAAACTTGGCGTGGAGCTATATTAGGATATAGAGAACAAATACATTCAGACAGAACTCAAAACGCTCGGGTGGATTTGGCCGGCGTTCGGTAGGTCGTCACAACAGTTCATGTAATATGGAGATGATGGGTTTAAGAAACGAAGAAAAAGAAGAAATAAACATGGCTTTGTGGTTGTGGCTAACGGGATATTTTCTTCAAGGGAATGACCGCGTTAACAAAAGGGAGAAGAACATGCCATAGACAAAGCCAATGCCTCGTCTTGGGTTTGAGGGGATATTCCATATCAACTTCTTTTTATTCAAAAAGAAGAATGACTACTATTTCGAATCATGGTTTAAAACAATTGTATCTCCATCATGCAAGGATCTAATTCATGGTATAAAAGAGTGTATTTGGGGTCTGATTCAGCCAAAATACTTATTTTTGCTCCGACACCAAGCTACAAAAAGCTCTTATTGATCACAGTTGCTTCATCCCTTTCACACCCTATCTATCTACAACTCCCCTATTCCATTTTATTTAACACCTCTCTTGCGGCATTCAATCAGTTCATCAGGTCTTAATGTTAACCTTGAAGTGACGATTTGACCTATTATGCCTTGTGAACTTGTGATAGAACAGACCTTCCTATTGGAGTCAAGCCAGAAATATAGAAAATTGCATGTATGGTATGGAAAGCGAAAAAAAAGTCGCAAAGTAACAATGTGGTTTAGTCAAAATTTGAAGGCGCGCGTGCCCGTCTGCTAGTTACAAATAAAGACTTTTGATGGTGGTAGAGTTGAATTTGTTGCCAGCCAACCAAGCATCATTACATCTTTTCCAGTATCAGTTAGAATTTGGTATATGTTGTGCATATGCACTTTTCTTGCACAGCTCCAAAACTTTCAGTCATGAATATGAATTCGTCTGTGAAGCCTTGACTACATTTCTTTATGATTCCTCTTGTGTTTACAGTTACAAGTTACAAATTTATAACCCATCATGGTCTAGCAAACAAAATAACAGGTTCATTCTGATTTGACAGAAAAGAAAGAAAAACTACAGTACAAAATTGCCTCATCATGGACCTACTAAATTAATCTTATGAATCTGCTGAGAAATAGCTCAACCATTCTACAATTTCACTGAACAACATCGAAAAATACGCGAAAAATATAAAGGTTTCTCTCCACTCAAAAGAAAGTTTCAACTTCCATTAAAAGTAAAAAAGTCACTGTAAAATCTCTCTTCCCTTTAAATAACAAAAGAGATTATAAACTGAGAAAGAAACATATAAATAGATATTTTCCTCATAACCTAAAACTCTAGTAAATAATTAGAGAAATTCCCCAAAAGTGTATCCATCCATCTATACACTGATGACTCTGCCAATCTTCCTTGTATCTTATTTATAACGCTCTAATAATCACTATGAGGCCCCTTGCCACTTTGAAAAATTATCAATGACTTCCTTCATTGCTGCAGTCTCCTGGCAAATGCAAAAGAAAAATGTATAAGATGTACTTCTCCATTAACGACACTTCTATATAAATCCAACATAAAGAAGGATTTTCTAGGATAGGTAAAATAACATATTTTTATTTGCACAAGTTATTAAGAAACAAAACTTCATTTGTAGATACATTCTAGATGAGCCTGTGAAGAAAGCTGAGTTGCTTAGTAATTAATAATTATACACGACACACTAACATGACAGCAATGGAAAACTAAAAGATCAATTATGACCAATCTCTTTCAAAAAAAAAGAAAGAAGACCAATCTAAACCACAAACGATCAAGCTCCACAAACATAATAAAAACTGTGAAGTTAACATAAAAATCCAAACATAAATACAGACAAGATAGATTTTTTGGTCTAACTAGAGTATACATACATGAGGGTGCCAAGCAGCTTTCAGTCCAAAATACAGTGTCAAATATTACTTGATAAAATCTAGTTTTTCTTAGATTTCAGTAAATGCATTAAATGACAGTTCTTTGTGAATGCATAAATATTCCTACAAGTCTACCTTTCAAGAGTGTTAAGAGGAAATAAAAGTTTTAAATATGAAGATGTTTCTCCGCCATTTCTCCTCCGTCTCTAAACTATTACCTTACCACCAACCAGGCAACTCCTCTCATTTTTGATGTTCCCTTGGTCTGCTTGCATTTACTAGGGATTTTCATTAGTGTGTGAATGAAATTCATAAAATACCCTAGACAATATATCTGGGTAGGACAAGCTGGAGAATGCTTAAGGTTTTGTTTATTAACCTTAATGCTTCTCAATTCGCTCTAAAAACACCAAGAGCTTGGTGCTTGTTCTAGAGTTGTCTGGAACAATGTAGACTCATTTTTCTAAATCCTTAATAACACTAGATGTGATTAAATACAATCAACAGAATCCAAGAAAAGTAGGCTTGCTTATTACTAGATTTTTTGAATTAACACTTGATGTGTCACCCATATGTATATTTTAGTCATAGTTTGGTATGTTGACCGTTCTCGTATTCATTATTATTTGACTTAGTTTTTCTTTAAACTTCAGTTTCACTGTATATGCGAAATGCTTGGTTCTTCTGGCAGAAATCGATCATCTAATATGTCATGTATAGTATATATTGTTTCAGGTTTAGCATGTCATGATGTACTCATCTCGATATGTTAGTGTATCCAACATAATTCGTAACTCGTGAAGTAGCATAGTATTTATGTCACGACCCCACTCAACGGGCACCGATATTGTTCCCACTTAACCAATGCGGATCTCCAACAGTGTGGAATTTTCATTCCTAAGAAAAGGCCTCGGTGACCATACACCTGGCAGGATCTTAAGCGATGTGGGAATAAACCACTGGTGCAACCATCACCGCTATTGGGATAGGCGCATTTCCAATACCCACTGAGCCGGGGTGTTACAATTTACTTTTACTAGAGTGATTATATATTGGAAGGCCTTAATAGCTAGATCGTAGTATCAGTAAAAGAACTCAAACAAGTAAAGGGCCTTAATAGTTACCAGCTAGATAGAATCACAAAAGCGAAATTGGTCCAACAACAATTTCCACCAATGCTATTATTAGAAGATTCCCGTTGGTGCTGAATGATGGTGCCGATTTTAGTTCGTGCTAAAGCGCATAACGTTCCTGACACTAATTTGTACATTCATCAACTGGATTCGGCTGTTCCGTGCACATCATCATATCATCTAATGTTAGTTTGCAACTGAGGCAGGAGGATATAGAGAAAAAGGCAAAATCCTAATAATCTAGAGGAAGAAGATGATGATGGGTTTGAAACCTATTTATACCCGTATTTCAATGAAAATACTGGAGATACACAGAGACAGCCACTTCACTCTGTTTATACAAATCAATGAGCGGATTAATAGAACTCATTCAGTCATATATGTGCATAACTGGATCCTATGAAAACTCCCCATTTTTCATAGGATCCCTATACAGTGCTAGAGTTTGTTCTCTTGGGTTTGTCCAATAGTATCTTATGTATGTAGTATACGGTTAATGACAATGCTGTAAACACTGAGGCTCTCCATAAGGAGAGTTTTCAAGTTATAACAAGTTTCCTGACATCACAGCTTCTATTGGTACGGCATTGCAGATATAACCCATCTACGGTGAACCATGCTACATCTTGTGTTGTGCGCCTGGTAAGTGTGTGCCTGTTTTCTTTACTATTACTATCTCTATGTTCCTTATTGATGTTATTTCTCGAGCTCTACCAAGTACCAACACAATCAATTTCAAGAATAAATACGACCGGTTTTAATTTGCGGCATATCAAACAATGCATTGATCATAAAAAATTATGCGTAAATATACCTTTTGGACAACACTCCTCTTTGCCTCAAGCTTCCTTTCCTTTGCTTTAACGCGATGAGCCTCAACAAGAGCCAACTTTTTAAGAGTAATCTTTGGGCTCAACCACTGCGGCAGCAAGCATCCCTTAATCTTCTCATAACTACCCTCATAAAGAAACCATTTTCGGCCCTTGTGTTTTTCGGGAACAAAGTTTTCCACATTGATCATTTCAACTCCTGGGATACCCCCATATGCCTTGAAGATTCGACTCCGCTCGAACTCAGTTCTGTACAAAACTAAAGCACCCCTGCGACTACGACTACGACGAGGCATTTTCGCGCAGGTTTTTACCGGTTTCTGCATTAAGCGGAGAGGGCGAAGAAAGGGTGAGTTCGAGTCGTGGGAAAGAGGGATTCTGTTGGTTCTGCAGATACCCTCTGATGCAATGGTGGTTGTGGTTGGAAGTGGGGGTGTTGGGGAAGCCATCGTTGGGGGGTTGAGAGAGATATTTGGGGGTTTTAGTGCGAGAAAATACTCCATTGTTGTTGAGAGGTTTAGGATTTAGAGAGGGAAGAGTGCAACAGGGAGAGATATCTATAGAGACGCAAATCACATAACGATTCGGAAACGATGTGGGACTATTTATAATCCAAGGTTTCTTGAGCATCTCCAACAGCCCAGCCCCAGCTCTATACCAAATTTGACCCCCAGTACAAAAACTCCTCCAACAGCGGATTCAGACTTTGAATTTGGAACTGAAGTATGAAAGACTCTTGGTTTAAGTTAGGTATTTTTTAAATAAGGCGTAGTAAAGCCAAAGTAATGTTGGCCAGACACCGTATTAAATGGCTCCCAACAACTGTAACCAAATTTTGCCCCAACAATTTTTCTTAATGTTTGCTAGGTATTAGATCAAATGACGTCCAACAATTGTACAAAATTTTGAGTAATAAATCTTTTTTCTTTCCCAAATGTTTCTTCTCTCTCATAAGCTATCTTTTATCTTAAACTCTTTTTTGTCAAGTATGGACAAACAACAAACACGTAGGCTCTGACTCAGGCTTCGAAATCGAAGCCTACGTGTTTGTTTAAACAACTTTATCAAGCTTTAGACTTGATTTTCATAAAATATACTCGGACTTCAGATATCCAAATCAGAAAAATGTGGGACAAAAACTACGAAAAGGAAGAAGAAAAAAGAGAGGATAAAAAGATCATTTCAAACAAAATAATCCTTTCCCCAAATAAATTATTTTTGGAAACAAACGGACTCATACTTTTGAAGCCCGGGATGTAGAGACGGGTGTTTTTTGAACACAAACTTGTAACCCGGAGTGGTAGCCCTCTCCTGCTGTGGCTGTTGTAGATGATCAAGAACCAAAAGTGTATCAAAAGCAGTGAGTTCTCTCACAAAATCAAATTTTTCTAGGGTTTTCAATGTCGATAACTTGTTTCTTATCTTCTCCACCAATTTGTTCCCACAAAAACCCTTATTCAGCTTTGGTAAGATATCGAATCCTATTTATTTTTCCTTCCACTTTTCTTTCTCTAAACTTTAACTTTAAAAACTTATTGCAGAGCTTTAATGGAACAAACAAAACTAATAATATAGTGAGAGCTGGGACGAGTGGGATATCACTCGGCAAAGATTGCAGGAAATCTTTGCAGTCTGGGATTGATAAGCTTGCTGATGCGGTCTCGGTTACTTTAGGACCAAAAGGTATTTTTTTTTTAACATTATGGTTTCGAGTTATTCGGTTCTTAGTACATTTGAAGTTACCCCTTCATTTGGGATTGCAACTTTAACTTCCATTAGTAGTAATTTTTGAATTTGATTGGCAGTGTTATATTGTTAGTACTATAGTAGTAAAGTTCAGTCGAAAAAAATAGGATTAAACGACCAATGCTTAGATAAATAGGTTAATGCTGACCAGCAAAGACACGGTGTCGCCGTGTCGAGTAATCCTAAATATATTTGCATGCGGGTGGACACATTTGGGGCAATGAAGACTCGAAGGGGTATTGGAAAAGTTGATGATTGTCTGCAATGAGAATAAGTAGGATTGAAGTTCAGTTTGGAAGTTCTTTTTTCTTGTTAAAGTGCATGCCCATACCTTATTCTATCCTTCATGTACCCTATTTATATCTCCGTCGCTTTTGGAGGGAGAAAACCTTTAGATCGTGATCTTAATGAGTATGTAGCTGAAAGAGGCATCCTACTTTTTTGGGAGCGAGTACCATAACTCTCTTCGGTAGTGGGACATGATAGTTTCTAGGTGTGTTGGATAATTTAAGCTAAATAAGAATGCCTTATGGGAGAAGCCATACCCGACCTGACTCTGTTCTAAGATTTATGATTCAAGCCTAAACACGTGACTGTTGTGCGTGTTAGTGTTAACTGCAATGTATAACTTCTGTTAATATATAAGCTAATATCTTGAAATGAAATAAGTCCTGAAAGATATGAATATGGTGGTGTGGGACAAGTTTATGCTTTAGTAGCAGGAATTTGACATGATTAGTCTTCCTTGGTTTGACAGGCAGCCTGAGGACATGGATTTGGCTGCTTGTGTATTCTGGGGAACTAGGCATGTCTATGTTATATGGACTGGCCTAAGTGGCACTAGTTGGATACCTGAACTGGTACATACCACTGGAAGGGAGCATCTTGAGGTGTGCATAAGAGATCCATGTTATGTTCAAAAATTAAGTAGCCGCCAATACTAATTTGAATTGATGCCCTTATGTTGGTCTCTAGCTCATGTTTTCACGAGGTTAATGTTCTCTCTAGAATTTCGAGTTAACTTTAGCTGAAATAAAGTTTGGGCTATAACATAGAGGTCTAGATAGGCCTGTTTTCGGATCGGATCGGATCGGAAATAGAGGTGTTCAGAATTTTTCCGATTTTTTTCGGAACTAGAAAACCTGTTCCGATCTGATCCGATTTTTTTCGGAACTGCCAAAATAAATCCGAATCCGAAATTTTTCGGAATTTCCGGAATTCGGAACAAAATTCGGAATTTTCGGAATAAATTTCAGATATTCTGAAAAATTAGCAAATAAAAAAATTCCGAAAATTCCGAAAAATCTGATTTAAAAATAAACAAATATATATATATATATATATATATATTTAACAACTTAAAAATAATAGCAAATTAACAACTAAATACCACTTGAAAATAATAACACACATGAAAATAAATATTGTCCAAATAAGTTTACAAAATTAAACATCCATTTAACAAATTAAACATCATTACAAAATTAAATATCATTTTTTGAAAATCTCGGCCACAGAAGTTCCATGCAATGTTTTCTCAACGAACTTGGCACTACAAAATCCACAAACATTCAAGAAAAATTATTAGCCAACAAGAAAATAAAGTTTCATTTGCTATGATGCTCATTTAAACAATTCAAGGAAAAAACAATTATTTTGTGAGAAACTACATCTAATATGATGGCAACTACTGCATGCTAGTTGTTGAGTGCATTTCATACACATTATAGGATGAGCAGTCTATCCAATAACTATCAACATTTTAATAGTTATTGGATAAAAAAATGATATTAGTAGAATGCCAACATATTTCAATAATTCTTAAGGCACAAGTTAATTTAAGCTTGTCGGTGATGATCTATAATTGTCAGGAGTAAATCATTCTACAAAGATGAAGCAAATAAAACAGTTGCATAACATCTGCAGTACTTACAGCAAACCTCAGAGTCCCCAATGAGCAAAAGCTTGAAGAGATAGTCACTGCAAAAAGGAGGGCAAAGATGTGCTTCACATTAAGGAAGATGGGAGTTGCAAATATGAACTTTTATTACATTGACAAAATCAAAAGTCATTGGATGCATAGACAAAAGCCATTTGTTCATTATAACTTAATAGCTATTCTTAAGAATTGGTTTTAATGGGTGTTTGCATTTACTTAGCAAGTAAAACAGTAACCTAGTAAGCATGGATACTTTAGCAAAAGGGTTTTCTAAGCAACAAAGACCATTCACTTGTTGAAGCTACAACCTAATGGTATCCCAAGTGCTGAAGCTAGGCTCATCCTAACAATGTAGAAAATCTCTTACTAAATTGGAGCTTGAGAAACCTTCGCGGACGGGTTACTTTAATGTCTCAGGTGCCAACATTTTCTGGTTTCCTGGCTTATCCTTATGGTGATATGCAGATGTTTCCAATCATGTATCCTTATGGTGAGATGAGTGTACATGGTGCAAATATGTTCTTCAAATTTTCAAACGTTGAAGATAGGGAAAAAGTGCTTGGAGAAGGTGCTTACAACATTGCTAGTAGGATTTTTTTGATAAGGGAATGGAGGCCCTTTATAGAAATGGAACCAACACAACATTCTTCCTTGCCTATTTGGGTGATTATTAAAAATATACCCCATCACATGAGATATAAGGAGGGTCTAGCAAGAATTGCAAGTGTTTTGGACTTTTGGGGGTTCCAGCAAGTTTGGATAAATACATTGAGGAACACATTAGTACTTCATCCTTTGCAAGAGTGTGTATTGATATTAATGCTGAGTGTACTTGGCCTACCACAGTTCCTATTTTTTATGGAAATGAAGAAAGAGAAGCACATGTTCAATTGGAATATGTATGGATCCCCATAAGCTGTCTTCATTGTAAGCTTTTTAGGCACACCATGGATAATTGTGAGGTCAGATCAGTTAACAATGGAAAAGGGAAGGGTGTAACAACAACACAAACTGAAGCTAAACAAGATAAAGGAGTCAAACAGACTACTAAAGATACGGTGGATGGCTGGAGCAAGCCAATAGAGCAAGCCAATAGGAAAAGGGGGTCCTCAAAACAATCAAAATACACAAGTTAAGAATAACAGATATGAAGCTCTAGTGGATGAGGAAGAAGAGAATATAATAACAGTTGAAGAGGAGGAACTGGTTACAAATGGAATAGGCCCTTTAACCTAGACAAATACTAGAAAAGAGACCATGAAAGGGAGATAGGAACAAAATTAAATAATGAGTTTGTAAGTGCTTATGAACTGAGTAGAGCACAAGGAAAGCAGAACACTCACCAAAGGGTGAATACTAAGAGTGGTACTGGCAACAAAAACCAAGGAACAAGTGACAAGAATAAAAAGAAAGGGGTTACTAAAGAAAACCAGGTCAAGCTACGAAGGAATAGGTGTACAAGGAAAAGCCATCAGTGGCTAAATATTCTATGACAGATGAAGAGGTCAGAGCTACAGCAGCTAAATCTAACCACCTGATTGAACTCATCTATTTGGTGGCATCAACTAGAACCTAAATGTATTCTTTTTGTTTCAATTGCCTACTTGTTTGCTGTATGCGCCTGTGCTATCAGAAGGACAAGTACTCCGGAGGGCGGAGCAGTGACTGCTGGAAAAAAAGCACAGCAGCAGCATGCAGTACAAAGACAAGTTATTGTGAGGAGATTTCACTTTGCATTTCAGATAGACTTATTGCTCATACTAAAGTTGGCCGCTGTAATTTTTATTTTTAACCAAGATGGGTCAAGACACAGACTAAACAGACTGATCAGTCTGTTTAGTCTGTTTTAAGGGTTCAGAGTAACAGACTGACTGGGACTAAACTGAGTGTACTCTAAATTTTAAGGGTTCAGAGTCTTCAAACTTTAGACATTGTAAGTACTAAGTATATCCAAAAGGAACATTCTTAATTCCTACACCCACGACATCTGGAAGGATTCAAAAACTATATCATACTTGCAAAACATGATAGAACATGATAAAACATAGAAGATGAGGAAACTTACACAAGATCTTCAAAAACATCAAGAAGTTGATCCAAACACTAAACTTCTCATCTCATTAAATACAACTACAGCAAACACAAGTATAAATCAAACTTCATATGAAAATGCAAAAATATAAATAAAATAACGAGTACAAACAACATACCTTTTTCAATTTCTTCAAGATTCTCAAGCTTCTCTTCAACACTTATTTCTTCTGGGATTGGGTTTCTTAGCCAATCTTGACTACATATCAAACTCTCAACAATGATCGGAGTCAAAGAACTTCGAAATGGATCAAGTATCCGACCCGCCGTACTAAATGCACACTCGGAAGCTACCGAGGTCACAGGAATCGATAATACTTCACGTGCCATAATGGCAAGAGCATGATAGGTTGATACTTTCTCATGCCACCACCCCAAGACATCAAGACAGTCATCGTTCTCTACTAAACCATCACCCAAGTACCGCTCCAAATTATTCAAGGCATCCATATTGTCTTTTTGCTTCAAAATACCCCTAAACAACTCTTTGGCCTTAAGACGTTTAGATGCATTTTCAGCTGGATTAATAATGGGTTCTTGAGTGCTAAATGCATTAACGTCCCTGATTGACGCATCTTCCAACTTGTAGTGATTGTAAAGGCGACTAATCAAGTCTTTCAACTTCTCAATAAAACCCACAACTGGGCCATATTTTTCTTCTTCGCTCAAGTGGCCAACTTTTTCCACGTATGCTGAATACCAAAATTCTACGTACTTCATTTTGTAGCGAGGATCAAGGATTATTGCAACCACCAATATTAGGTTCAGAGAATCAAAATTGCAATACTTATCAAATTTAGCATCCATCTTCATTGCCATTTCACGAAAATCCACATCATCATTAGTGAGATTATCTATTAGAAGGTTTTTGGCTTGAGTTAATTCGTCAAAATATGTATTGGAAGTAACATACTTAGAACCAGATACCCGTTTTGTGAGTTTATTAAATTCTTCCAAAAATGTGTGTAGAGCTTTTAACTTCCTCCAATCACTATCTCCCAATAAGCCCTCGCCTTTTACATCACACTCAATCTTGTAATTTGGGTCATGTTCCTCCAGTCTATCAAAAACTTTTTCAAACTCCAAAGCCGCATCAATCATCAAATAGGTTGAATTCCATCTTGTTTTGACATCTAAACACAAAGCTCTTTTAGTTGTTATATTCTCATCTGAAGCACATTTTTTAAATATTTGCATACGAGAGGGACCACTTCTCACATATTTCACACTTTGCCGAAGGCGTTTGATTGTTCCCTTGACCTCATTGACACCATCTTTGACCACGAGGTTAATGACATGGGCAAAACACCTTATATGAAAGAACTCGCCTCCTAATAGTAATAACAATCCATTGCGTTTGTTCAATCGTTTCTTCAACTCGGCAACACAAGTGTCGTTGTTCTTAGCATTATCAAGGGTTATGGTCATCACTTTTTCTATGCCCCATTCCAACAAACAGTTTTCTACCGCCTTTGCAATTGCTTCACCTTTGTGCGGATGTGGAAGTACTCGAAAGTTGATTATTTTCTTTTGAAGTTTCCAATCCTTGTCAACAAAATGGGCTGTTAAAACCATATACCCAAGGTTTTGGATTGATGTCCACATATCCGTCGTGATACATACACGCCCTGACAACTCCTTCATATGTTCCTTTAACTTCTTCTTTTCCTCATTGAAGATACCTATAACATCTTTTGTAACTGTGGTCCTTAAAATGACATGGAACTTGGGTTGCATTTCTCCGCAAAATGACCTAAAGCCTTCTTTCTCTACATGGCTAAATGGGAGCTCATCAATAATAATCATTTTCGCTAGAGATTTGCGACATTTTTCTTGATCAAACCTCCATGCAGAAGGTTGACCACCCGCTCCAGAAAAAGTAATCAATAACTGGTTTTTATCTCCTTCAAAACCGGGAAAATCCTTACATCCCTTAAGATGGTTCCACAATGGATTGGTTCCTTGAGTAGAAGGTGCTGAGATTAATTTTTGACAATACTTACAATCACATTCACCTGAATATTTGGTTGTCCCCTCTTTAAAATGCTTATTAAAATGATTCCATACATCAGAAGGCCCATGATGTCCACCTTTTGATTATGTTTTTTGTCGCTTCTTACTAACTGCAGCATTCAGATCATTAGTAGTACTCTCGTCCATTGTTGACATAACATCAACTGTAAGTCTGTAACAATATGAAAAGACATAAAAAAATAAAATAAGAAATGAACCCAATCTATTGTATTATCGTCTATACCTAGCAAAACAAAAAAAATTAAAAGCTAGAAATATGTGGCTTAAAGGACTTTTCACAGTGTAGTGTTTAAGAAATTGTTTGCCTCACTGTCACTGATAAGTTTATAAAATATGATGGCATGATAGATGATAACATCATTGTATCTTCTTTCATCAGTCATCACAAAAACTGAAATCAATTAAATGATATTTGTTTTTGCAACACGGTAACTTATAAATGGTGTGCTTATGAATGTGAAGAATTAAGAATATGATAAGTGACATACGATATCATGTGAAGGTATAATAAAATTATATATCAACGGTATTTTTATGAGACATTTAAAAAAAAACTGAATCTTAGCCACTGAATCAGAATATGATAAGTGGCAAAATCAAAATCTATATAGAGAGAGAGTGTGTCACCTTGCGAATCAAAATTTGGACAGAGAATTGGAGTTCATGGCATAACAATTGGAGAATTTGGAGTTAAATCTTCTTAGCCAACCACTGAATCTTCTTAGCCACTGAATCGTCGAGCTAACCACTGAATCTTAAATCTTTTTAGCCACTGAATCTTAACTGCTTGATAATAACAAACTACTGAATCTGCAGATGAATTGGGAATTGGAGATCATAGCTAAACCACTGAATCTTCTTAATATCTGTAGATATGAATTGGAGTTTCCAAATCCCTAATAGCAATTGGAGTTCCCAAATCCTCAACCTCTGAATCATCGAACTAAATCGGAATATGGAGAGAGAACCTATCGTTAGGGCGATTAATAGATGGTGAGAGAGAGAGAAGAGGCAATTCAAACTGTACTGAGGGGAGGCAGTAGAGAAGGAGGAGGGGAGGCAACAGAGAAATGAGCCCAACTTTAAGTTAGGTTTTTATTTTGATATTTTGGATTAGGATATATTCGGAATATGTTATTTTGACTAAATCGGAATAATAGTATTTGGAAAAATCGGATCGGCTATTTTTGGAAAAATCGGATCCGTTATTTTCGGAAAAATCGGATCGGAAAAATCGGAATTTCGGAATTACAGAAGCCTATCCTATTTCGATCCGAATTTTTTCGGAAAAATCGGAAATCGGAACTGTAAAATTGGGTTCCAAAATCGGAAAAATCGGATTGGATTTCGGAAAAAATCCGAAGTTCGGACAAAAGTTGCAGCCCTAGGTCTAGAATAAGATTTGCCTGGGTTTTTGTTTCTTAGTTTGTTCTGAAGCTGTCTAACAAAATGCTTTTTGATTATGCTAAATGAAAATAAGTGTGAATTTATGTTGGCAAGCGAGTAAACCAATGGAGATAGGAAGAGAAGGGGAATTGTTTTGACACGTTGATTAAGTTATTCTAGCCCTCAAAAGAAAGTTGTTGAAGTAATGAGTGAAATTATAAGTCTTTAATGAGAAACCAGTATACAAGCTAAATAATTTTATAGGCAGTAGCCAATGAGATTCAAATTTATGTGCAATGTAGCTTTTTGATAAAACTGTCTTACAGCTCTTGTTACATAAACTATAATATACAGTAAACAAAGGAGAGCAACTCAACAACCTTGATTATAACAAATTGAAAGCCGTAATAAGTTGATAATGGTGAAGAAAGTTCCTAGAATTATTAGTTCATCCCATGTATAGTATAGGGGCTGAATAGTGAATCCACTATTAGCATACAAGAGTTTTATAGAAAAGTTTATCATGTTGCCTTGTTATTAAATCAATATTAATAAAAAAATATTGGCAGGAGAAGATAGTCCAATGACTAACATAATTATGTAGTGCTATTGGTGGATCGGAAAAAACCGTGAGGCATTTTGAAGGAAAAGACGGATATGACGGGGACTTCCTTTGAGTCCCTTATGGTGAAGCGGAAGGAGACTATCACAGGCTCTATCTGTTGGGTGTTGATGATTTTTTCTGTGTTATTATCATCTTGATGAGGCGTAATCTTTTCTTTTTCCTAGAAACTTATCTCTCAATAGAGAAGTAACGCGGGGTGGGTGACGATCATGACACATTAACTCTTCCCCTCTAAGAAAATTCGTCCTCGAATTTTAGGGGTCGGAGTAACTTGCCTCGGGCGGTGCATAGTCCGTCTCAACCTCGTCGTCACCTTCAAAAACTGGTGTTCATTTGCCTGGAGCACCACTTTGAAATGACTGTTCTCCAAAGTGGGAGTCTTGGGAAGGGTTATTGTTCTAGATATGAACCCTGCCTACCCTGAAATGACTGTTCTCGATAAGCTCATTTTGGTTGGAAGTCCCTTTTGAATTTTATTTTTTCATGAACTAATTTTCAGTATAAAAACCTCCCGCAAGTGGGCCAGTTTTAGTTTCTACTGCAATGATTTGTTCATTTCCTACTTAATCGTTGGATTCTAGCTACTCATATGGATGCCTTCTAGCATATCACATTTGTACATACTGTCCTATGAAAGAACCAGTCAGACCATCAGATATGTGTTTGATGGGCGGACTTCTGTGAGATTTACCTAGATGGTGCATCCCATAGAGGTTTCCTCCCGCAATCCACTTGGGCGTGCTTGGTGGAAAGAAAAAGTAAATTCGATGGTAGGAAGTCAAAGCATATCTAAAGCCTGTTTATATCCTTTTTCTTCTTATAGAGAGTGATATATAAGGGGATTTAATCATTTAATGGGATAATGTTTTTTCCCTCACTGGTTTTATAGCTCTATGTATTGTTATTATGTTCTGCAACCTTATTTTTTAGATCAGTGTTTCTGGTTTTAAGAAGGTTAACTGTATCATGCAGGGCGTAATGTAATTCTTGATGGGCCTGGGACGCTGAAAATAATTAATGACGGTGTAACAATTGCAGAGGCCATTGAGCTCCCAGATGCTGTTGAGAATGCTGGAGTTATGCTCATTCAAGAGGTCCATCATACTTGCTATATTTAATGATTTATTTTTCGCTTTCTGAGGTCAAAATCTTCAATTTCTTGATGCATGTCTTAACTACAGGTTGCACGTAAGACAAATGATTCAGCTGGTGATGGGACAACTACTGCTATAATTTTGGCTCGAGAAATGCTCAGGTCTGGGTTGTTGGCTGTCGCTTCTGGGGCTAACCCCGTTTCTTTGAAAAAAGGAATGGATAGGACTGTACAAGAACTGGTCAAAGTACTGAGGACTAAGTCTACACCTGTAAAAGGGAGGGGGGATATAAAAGGTATCACTTTTTTTCTTCATCAAAATTTTCTTCTTCATTTTGTAATTTGAATTTTTTTTTTAAGGTAGTTGATTTTCTTATATTTCAGCTGTGGCCTCGATTTCTGCTGGAAATGATGAGTTTGTTGGAAATTTAATTGCCGATGTTCTAGATAAGATTGGTCCTGATGGAGTTATCTCCATTGAGTCATCCTCGTCTTTTGAAACAACTGTTGTAGTTGAAGAAGGACTGAAGGTAGTTCAAATTTTCCCTGATTCGTTGATAATTTTCAATAGGAAATTGAGGTCTGTAAGGATTGTCTACCAATAGCTTAATGATACATATATGGTATATCCCATATTTAGTTAGGACACAGTAATGTGAGAGTTACCTATGCTGATTATCAGCTTCGTCACGGATCACACATGAGCTTTTTTAACATCTAGGGAGCATCAGGTTGGTTGCGGTGTATCTACTATGCTGTTGGTGGACATCCATCATCTATGTTTTTTTTTTTCCTTTATTTATTTTATTTCCCTTTTTGTTGTCCCGTCTGTTAATTCTTTCCAACCATTTTGATTTTGTTCTCCTTACAGATTGACAAGGGGTACATGTCTCCCCGATTTGTTACAAACCAGGATAAATTGATTGTGGAGTTTGAGAATGCCAAAGTTCTAGTAACTGATCAAAAGATTTTAAGCATCAGAGAAATTGTTCCGTTACTAGAAAAAACTACCCAGTTGGGTGTTCCATTGTTAATTATTGCGGAGGATATTAACAGTGAAGTGCTGGGAACACTTGTCATGAACAAATTACGAGGCACAATTAGTGTTGCTGCCATCAAATGTCCAGGGTATGGCGATGGGAGGAAAGCTCTTCTCCAAGACATAGCCCTAATGACTGGTAGTCTATCTATCTCGATTTTATTTCCTGCATTCTTATATGTATCTGTGCATTTGGCAAGTTGGAGTATAGTAGAACTTTCATCTAAATATGTCACAATACCCTTCAAACATAAAAAAAAATTCTCATAGACAAGGATCATTAGTACTATCTGCAAAAAAAAAGAAAAAGAAAATCTAACAAATTTGATTTATTATGTTGAAAATATTTATTAATCACTGATTCACTATGGTATTTTTACTCGCCCTTTTGAAGTCATTGTTTTTTTTTTTTCAAAATTAGTGGAGAATCCCATATGGGGATGGAATATGGAAATCTAAGGCTTCAATGGGAAACAAGATAAAATGGGGGAATCAACCCCCCTCCCCCCCACATACACACAAAAATCAAGGGGACCATGATCAACACGTGTACCTTTTCTGAATATGAGAGTATGCCAAAAATATGCACTTAAGGCAATTTTGGATCAAGTTTAGAATTGTCTCGACCAGAAGCTGAATAGAGACACGCCAAAAAAATTCGGGAGGAATTTTAAGTAAAAGACGAATAGTAAGCAATACCAAATAAGGCATTTTAAAACCTAGAAGAATAGCAGTCCTGTTGATGATATTAGGCAGCAATGAGCTTCTGCCCATAGAGTATGTGGAACATTATCCTAGTAGAAACTGATAACAATCGTATCCTTTATCGAAGTTATAGAAACCAGATTCACTATTGAGAAGTATATATACAGAAACCTAAAAAAGGGGAAAGACTAAACTAGCTTTGCAATAGATGTAACTCTAACACCCCTCTCAAACTCACGAAGGTACAGTGAGAAGCATCAAGAGTTTGCCAAGATGAAAATAGAAGCGCAAAATAGTATGAGACTTTGTGAAGAAATCAACCAACTACATAGTAGAAGTGACAAAGGGCAAAGAGATTGTGCCATGCTCTAAATGATGATGCGTAATATGACAATCAATTTCGATATGCTTGGCACGTTCATGAAAGACAGGGTAATGTGCATTATGAATAACACTCTTGTTATCACAATACGTAGGTGTAGGAGAAGGAAGAGAAACGCTCAAATTATCAAGTAACCAACGCAACCAAACTATCTCAACAGTCGTTGCCATAACACGATACTCAGCTTGTAGAAGAACGAGAAACTATATTTTGCTTCTTACTTTTTCAGGAAATGAGAGTCGCCTAGAAAAATACAGAAACCAGTGGTAGACTTACGATCCGTGGGATCAACAACCAAATCAGCTTCAGAGAAAGCCTAAAGTTCTAAAGCAGATGTAGAAGGAAGTAACAAACTCTGATATAAAGTAATCACGAAGATAACGTAAAATACGAAGAACTGTTGATCAATGAACAATAATGGGAGAAGAGACAAATTGACTAACAATATGAACTGCATAAGCAATATCAGGCCTTGTGATTGTAAGATATACTAAACTACCAACAATAACCCGATATAAGGTAGGATCATCCAAAATAACACCGTCAGAAGGAGTATAACGAATATTCAGTTCTAGAGGAGTCTCAACGATCTGCGAATCAGTAAGACAAGCTCGAGAGATAACATTTGCTGCATACTTAGACTGAGAAAGAAGATATCCTCTGGGAGAACAGGCTACTTCAATGCCATGAAAATAACGAAGAAACCCTAGATCCTTCATCTCAAATTTTTGTTGCAGCTGTAACTTCAAGGAAACAATACCATTAATATCGTCACCTGTCAAAATCATGTCATCCACATATAAAAGAAGAAAAATATGTCCATTTGAAGCTGAGCGAATGAACAAAGCTGGATCATGAACGGTAGTACGAAAACCAAGTGCGGCCATCACTGCAGAGAACTTCTCATACCAAGCTCAAGGAGCTTGTTTTAGACCATACAATGCCTTCCCAAGTCTACACACCTCCCCGGGATTGTGGGAAACGCCTGGAGGAGGAACCATGTAAACTTTCTCGTTTAAGGCTCCATTAAGAAAATCATTTTTCACATCCAATTGTGACAAAACCCATTTACGAATAGATGTAACCGCAATCAAGGTGCGAATGGTCGTCATTTTGGCAACATGAGCGAAAGTTTCCTTATAATCAATTCTATATCCTTGTGCAAATCCCTTTGCAACCAATCTAGCTTTATACTGCTCCACGGAACTATCAAGCTTAGTTTTTATTTTATAAACCCATCGACACCCAACTGCAGTCTTACCACAAGGCAAAAGAACCAATTCCCACGTACTAGTCTTATGCAAAACAATAAGTTCTCCATCCATAGCCTGTTGCCAATGAGGATCAAGAATAACCTCCTTATAGGAGGTAGACTCAAAGAGAGAGAGTGAATAGATGCTAAAAAGGAAGAAAAAATAGCAGAATAATAAGAATTAGAGAAACCAAAACGATGCTTACAATCGCGAGGAGGGTAGCGAGTTTCCATATTGCCAAAAATTGTTTGAGAGTCCGCCGAGAGAGATGGAGGAGTACCTGCACAAGAAACATTCTTTCCTCGACGAGAGTAAGTGTGAATAATCAGCGGACGAGCAACTGTAGAAGGTAACTTATGAGCATAAGGTTGACTAGACTCATCATCTGGAAACGGGTCAATGTAAAGAAGATCAGACTTACTAAATGTACTAGAACTCTCAAGAATTGAAAAGAAAGGAATGTGCTCAAGAAAAACTATATGACGAGAAACATATAATTTGTGTGCAACAGGATCATAACAACGATATCCTGTTTGCCCTTCATTGTAACCCGCAAATACACACATTGCAGAACAAGCAGATAATTTTGAGCGCTCAACTTTGGGACGAAGAACAAAACAAGTACAACCGAAAACCTTTAAAGAAAAATAATTTGGAAGCTTACCACACATTCTTTCAAAAGGTGATTTACCAGACATTAGAGCAATTGAAATTCAGTTAATTAAATTGATAGCAGTAGTAAGAACTGCTTCACCCCAAAATGCACTTGGAACATTAGCAGATAACAAAAGAGATCGAGCGGTCTCAATGATGTGTCGATGTTTACGCTCAGCAACAACATTCTGTTCAGGTATGTCACTACAATAAGATTGTTGTATTGTCCCATTAGAGGCTAGAAAATCAGAAAAAATATGAGACATATATTCGCCATTCAAATCACATCGAAAACATTTAATAGTACAAGAGTATTGTGTTCGAATCATAGAACAAAAGGACTTAAAAATAGACAAGAACTCAGAACGACAGGTCATAAGATAAATCTAACAATATCGAGAATAATCATCTATAAATGAAACATAATACTTTGAACCCTCCCTTAGTAAGAATAGGAGCATAAACTTACCTTTTCCGGATGCTGAACATATGAGTAAGAACTCCCCGTGTGAAACTCAACTGTGAGCTCTGCTTCATTTTCTTAAGAAAAACGATAGTTTGTTGAATCTTCTTCTCTACAAAATCATGTGAAAATGGCTGTGGGCCATGAAGCAGATGGATCCTCGAAAAGGGTATGCTTCCCTTGGGGATTTATGGGAATGATTGAGGAAGCAAAAATCGAAAACCTAGAACAATTGAAGAAACCAGAAGAAAGTGATGATGCTGTCAACAAAGGTAATGGTGAACAGGTTAATGGAAGCTCCTCTGCTTTACATTGCTTTACATTGTAAAATCCCTGATTTACATTGTTCAACTAGAGATGTGAGTACAACCTCAATGACCTATACCCAAATTACAGCAGGTGAACAACAAGTTGAGAAACAATCAGTTCCTGGTCAAGTTGAGACTCAAAAAGAGCAAGTTTATGAAGATGAAGATCACCCCAATCAGGTTAGCTATCAATCAATTATAAGGGAGCATCACTACTCTGCAAAAGGAAGGCATAGACTCGAATATCATGAGCCTTCTTTTAGCTTGGAAAGAGGGAAATTTGTTGTTAAATGTCCACATGAAGTGCTGGATGAAGGGATAGAAATGTGGAAGGATATAGTGACAGGTTTTTTTGTGGGAGCTCGGTTGCCATTTTACATGGTAAGAGATAGAGTGAGAGAATTATGGGGAGTGAAGGGTCCTCTCTATCTTACAATGAAGGATTCTGTGTATAATTTTACTTTGGTGATCTTAGTGAAAGAGATAAAGTCCTAGAGGAGGGGCCTTGGCACATTGCAGGGAAGTACTTTGTTGTGCAGAAATGGGATCCCTTCAGCTCAACAGATACAGGAAAATTGCAAACAATTCCTATTTGGGTAAAACTTCTAAACTTACCCAAGCATTATTGGACTCTTAATGCATTGAGTTATGTAGCAATTACTCTAGAGAAACCTATTTGTTTAGACAGGGCAACTGAAGATAAATCTAAAATGTCTTTTGCTAAAATTTGTGTTGAGATAACTCCATCACATACTTTGCCTGCTTCAATTCTGGTTGATAGAGGAGATGGCATTCTTGTGGAAGTCATGATAGAATATCCTTGGAAACCACCTGTCTGTGAGACTTGCAATTGTTTTGGGCACTATACAAAAAAGTGCGTTCACAAAAAGAAAGCTGAATCACTAAAGAATGTTTCTTATTGGAAGAAGAAAGAAGACATTCAAAAAGTGGCACTACAAGAACAAGAGAAAGAGAAGGAGAAAGTTGATGCAGTAGATTCCCAGAAGGAATTTAGAGATCTTAATGCAGCTGAATCATCTAATAGTGGTATTATGGAAGATGAGGAATAAAATAAAGAAGATGAGTGGGAGACTTACAGGTCTAAGAGTTCAAAAAAGTCTGAAGCAAGAGCTAATAAATTGAAAAAGGGGGGACTGTACTCCAAGTAAAGCTCCTGAAACACCAAACTTAAACAATACTTCTGTTGCAAATACTCCACAAAGCCAGATAAAAACTCATAATTTGGAAAAACTAAAATCTGATGCTAAAGATATATCTTTTACATTACAACAGAGGAAAAGTGCAAACAAAAAGCTGAAGCAAATTGAAAAGAAGGAAAGACAGGATAAGCAGTAGATTGAAAACGCCCCCAAATATTATTGATGTCTAAAATTCTTACTTGGAATGTAAGGGGTCTGAATAGGATCCAAATGCAGAGGGAGGTTAACACAAAAATAAAGACTCAAGGTATTACTATAACAGGTCTTACTGAAACCAAGGTGAAAGAAATAAATTTGGAGAAAGTAAGAAAGAATGTTGCAGCTTCTTGGGAGATCCTTCACAACTTAGATAGTGTCCCTAATGGAAGAATCTTGTTGATGTGGGATCCAAAAGTCTATGAGGTAACTTTACCGGTTAGTAATAGTCAAATAATGCATTGCAAAGTTAGTATAAAATCTTCTCTTAAAGAGCTGGTGATATCTCTGGCTTATGCTTCAAACAGCCCAACAGAAAGATGTATTTTGTGGGATCTTCTTTCACAATTAGCTATAAATATTCAAATCTCTTGGATGATCATTGGGGATTTCAACTCAATGGCCTTTGTTGAAGAGAAGAAAGGTGGTGATATGTTGCTTGAAAATGAGATGGTTCCTCTTCGAAATTGCATGAATATGCTGAATCTTAGTGATCTCAAATGGAATGGGCAACAATATTCTTGGACAAACTATCAAAAACCAGCTACAATCTCAAAGTTGGATAGAACATTGATAAATGATCTTTGGTTAGATTCTTTCCCCCTATCTGAAGTTAATTTTTAGAATTATAGTTTATCAGACCATGGTCCCATGTGTATTACAATTGAGGAAAGTTCTAATAGAAGATCAGTCCCTTTCAGATTTACCAATGCTTGGTCCTTTACATCCAAATTTTCAAGAGTTTGTGAAAGAAGTGTGGAGCCAAAAGATTCAGGGTACTCCTATGTTTGTGGTGGTTCAAAAATTGAAGATGCTTAGAATTGCCCTTAAATCCTGGAGGAAGAATGTTTATGGTGAAACAAAAGTCAGAATTGAAGAAACAAGAAACAAGTTACATGATATCCAAAACAGAATTGAAAGTGGTGATAATATTGATGAGGATATGGTTAATGATGAGAAGATCCAATGGGAGCTCCCTAATAAATTAATATTCCATGAAGAAATGACTCTAAGGCAAAGATCAAGACGAGATTGGCTTTCTTTGGGAGATTCAAACTCAAAGTACTTTCATAACTCTATAAAGGAAAGGAAAAGTATCAATCAGATCAAGCAAATATATTGTCAAGATGGCACAATTGCCGATAATCCTGAAATGATCCAGAGGAAAGCTATAAGGTTCTACTTAAGTCTCCTTCAAGAGCAGCAACCTGGTTTTGATGATTCTTTTATCATATCAAAGAAGATCTCAGTTGTTCAAACTAATCAATTAACTCAGGCTTTTACCCCAGATGAGATTAAGAATATGGTATTTGGTGAAAAAGAAGACAAAACTCCTGGAATTGATAGCTTTAATGTTTTCTTTTATAAAGTTTGTTAGGATATAGTTGGAAGTGATGTTACAAAAGCTATTCAAAAATTTTTCAAGTAGCAAACTGAGGTAAATATCACTATTCTGAAGCTTTTACCCAAAACCTCAAACCCTAAGAGTTTTACAGATTTCAGACCAATCTCTCTGTGCAATTTTTTATACAAATTTATTACAAAATTGATGGCTCTCAAAATGAAGAAATATCTTAACAATATCATTGATCCAAGTCAATTAGCTTTTATCAAAGGGAGGTTTATACAAGATAATATTCTTCTTGCCCATGAACTTGCAAGAGGTTTTGATAGAAAGAATGGGACTGAAAAGATGATTCTGAAGGTAGACATTCATAAAGCTTTTGACTCAGTTAATTGGAGCTTCCTTTTTACAGTGATGAAAAAGATGGGGTTTCCAATGATGTTCATTAATTGGGTGAAACTATGTGTGACTACAGCCAAGTTCAAGATAGATGTTAATGGGGAACTAATGGGGTTTTTCTCTAGTAGCAGGGGGGTACGACAAGGAGACCCATTGTCTCCTTACCTCTTTACCATAACAATACAACCTCTTTCAGAAATGCTGAATCAGGCTACAAAGTCAGGGAGGTTATAGGTTTTTCCAAGCAGCAAAAGTCTTCATATATCGCACTTAATGTTTGCAGATGATTTATTATTGTGTCTCAAAGCTAACTTGCAAACAGCCAATGCAAGTAAGGAGCTTCTTAAAAAAATTGCTGGATTATCTGGGTTGGCAATTAATGTTTCAAAAAGTTCTGTCTTCTTCACTGTTCCTCTTAGTTAGAAATTAGAGAAGCTATAGTTGAAATTCTACAGTTCAAAGAAGAAAAGTTGCTGGTGAGGTATTTGGGCTTACATTTGCTTGCTACAAAACTCTCTGATCAAGATTGCATGCCTTTGATAAGTAAAATCCAGAAGATAATCATGAATTGGAAGCACAAGTTTTTATCTTTTGGTGTTAGGATAGAGCTTCTTAAAAGTATTTTTCATTCCTTTTCAGTTTACTGGGTGGGCGGTTTTGGGCTCCCCAAATCAGTGATAATTAAAATTGAGAGAATTAATAAAGATTTCTTGTGGTCTGGCAGTAAAGATACAAAGGTTATATCCAGTGTGGCATGGAGAGAGATTTGCTTTCCTAAAAAAAAGGGAGGTTTGGGACTCAAGAGTTTGAAAGATTTTACAAATGCTATAATCTCAAGGATAGTATGGAATCTTATTTCTGGCAAGCAAAATTTGTGGACTTTGTGGATAAATGAAAATTATTTGAAGGACTGCAGTTTTTGGACCTTGAGAACTCCTGAAGATTGCTCATGGGGACTCAGATCTATGATTAAGAGAAGGGAGTTTATGCAAAAGCACTATAAATATATTATGGGCAATGGTGAAAAAACATTGTTTTGGCATGATCCTTGGTTAGAAGGTGGTCTTCTTACGCAAAGATTCAATTACTCAAATGTTATTTTATCTGGTATCAAAAATGACGAGAGTTTCTAGAATTATTGAAGATAATCACTGGAAAATTCCAAGATCAAGAATGAGATCTGAGGAAATGAGTCAGATCTGGTCAAAAATTCAAGCTGGTGATACTCCTTCAAAGGATATGGAGGACATAATTTTTTGGACAGCTAGTAATAATGGCAGGTTCTCAACAAAATCAGCTTAGGAAGGTCTAAGATCTAGAAAGCCTAAAGTTAGTTGGTACAGTCTGATATGGAACAAAACTTCATTGCCAAGACAGTCCGTTCTAGCTTGGCTAGCAGTCAAAAATAGGATGAAAGCAAGAGACTTCTTGGTTCAGATTGAAGTTTTACAAGAGTCATATTGTTCCTTCTGTCAAGCAAAAGAAGAAAACAGGTCCCATCTCTTCTTTCAATGCCAATTTTTAAATTTTATTTGGATTAGCATTCTTTAGAAACTGGGTATTGATAGAGTTGCTGATGGTTGGGATAATGAGATCCAGTTTGTTATTGATGCTCCCCTTGATGGAAGCATTAAAGAGTTATTGAAATCAGTTTTTAATGCTTCTATCTACTTCATATGGGAGGAGAAAAACCAAAGGCAGTTCAAGCAGATATTTTTCCCAAAAGAAGCTATTCTTTGTAAAGTCATAAATGCAGTTTACCAAAAAGTACAAGTCTCAAATTTCAAATTCTGGAAAACTCATCACAACCAGAGAATTCTTCAAGACTGGGGTTTAAATTCTATAATTAAACAACCACGAGTTCCACTTACAAAGTGTTGGGAAAATCAGTCTGAAAATTTGGTGAGACTTGATATTGCTGGTGATGAAGTTTTAAATGCTTATGGGGGCATCTTCAGGTTGCAAAATGGATTTCCCATATCGGCTTTTAGAAATTTTACTCATGGGCAACAAAACAAAAATCATCTCCTTATTATAGCCGTTAAAGAAGGTCTAGATATGGCTTTAAGTTTAGGATGGCTTGATATTGATATCCATAGTGAGATAAAAGGTTTGGTTCATTTCCTGAATAAAAGCTGAAGATAAATGAAGAGCTATAAAGAGATTGACAAGATGAAGAGCAAGATGAAGAAGATTTCTTTCAAACACATATAGTTCTACAAACAAAACGGACAGATATGTAACTTCTTGTACAGATAGTAGTTTACTTTTTCTTTGTTCTTTCCCTCCAAAGATAACTTTTATTTGTCAAGTTGATTCCACAGGTGATCTTAGTAGATTGTAATAGTTTTTGGTTGCAATAAATTCTGGTGGGGGTCTTTGCCTAACCCGAGCTTCCTCTTTCAAAAAGAAAAGAAAAGAATAGGAGCAGGTCCTCAAACGTCAGAATGAATTAAGTCGAAAGGTGCAAGAGAAACATATGTACTTTTATTAAAAA
Organism: Kingdonia uniflora; assembly: GCA_014058105.1. Lineage (NCBI taxonomy): Eukaryota > Viridiplantae > Streptophyta > Magnoliopsida > Ranunculales > Circaeasteraceae > Kingdonia > Kingdonia uniflora. The sequence goes on from JACGCM010002404.1 coordinate 1,495,003, forward strand.
GTAATGCGGAAAATTTTGCAAGTTTGGAACTACTAGAATTATAAATATCATGACTAGGTAAATTCCCCAAAACTCCAGAAGCAATTAAGTATTTTAAGCTAGAACTAGAAACATGTCCAAGACGAGAATGCCATAAATAAAAACTAAACGACTTAGGACTCAAACGAAAAGAAAAAAGGTCCACAGGATGCAAAAGCGGCAGTAGCTAGGATATGAAGCGTTTCTAACACATATAGTCTTCCCTCTCTACGGCTTGTCCCAATCAGCTTCTAGGAACGAAGATTTTGCACAAAACAACGAGTGGAAGAAAACAAAACAAAATATCCAAAGTCAAATAATTGACTAACATATATTAAATTCACAACAAGTTGAGGAATACAATATACATCTGAAAGAGATAAGTTAGAAGAAATAATAGAGTCAGTATCTACCAATGACATAGGAGTGTCATTGGCAGTTAAAACTGGGAAAGAGGAAGGAAAAGACATAAGAGATGTGAACAAAGAAGGATTATTAGCCATATGATTCGTTGCACCAGAATCAAAAATCCAAGTGGAATGGAATGAGATATACCTGAAGAAATTGAAGAGGTCAAACCTATAGATGAAGAGACTGCAATGGCTGTTGTATGGGGAGAAAGAAGCTTTTGCAGCTGCTCAGCAATGGATGATAATGATGGAGCTGGTGAAGGTGACCCATTCTCAGATGGCATAACTGCAGTGGTACGATAATCCCTTTGTTTTGAAGTTTGTTGTCCCCTATTCAATAACAAAAGACATTGTGCTTTCCAGTGACCCTTCTTTTTGCAAAAACTACATTCATCAACACCAACTCTAGTATGTTGCCGGTTCTGTGAATTATAAGAGGACTTGTACGGGACAACCAAAACTGTTTGACTAGATAATTAAAGAGCACCCTTTCCCTTATGCGCTTGAAGACGCACTTCTTCGGCTAATAATTCGCTAACTATTGAATCATCCGAAGGAAGCGGATTACGGTGAAGAATGGAATCACGAAGCGCCTCAAAATTGTCGCGAAGTGCCATAAAAAATTGAACTAACCTCTGTTGTTCTCTGTATGTGCAATACAACTCTATGGCACCAAGTCCAAACGGTTCTGTAAGTGCTAACTGATCCCAAAACCTTATTATAACAAAGTAAAATTCTTGTATACTTTTCCCCCCTTGTAGAGCTGATCGAATGTTTGATTCCAGCTGATATCTTTTGGCAAAGTTGAACTGTATATACAACTTTTTAAGATAATCCCAAATTTCTTTTGTTGTATCAAACTTAGCTAGATGTACTCCAATAGATTGATCAACATAATTGTTTATCCAAGTAATTATCTTGGAATTATTCATCTCTCAAACAGAAAACAACGATGCATAATTCTCAGCTTTAGTGTCAGCTGGAGCTTCCTTAGTCCCAGACACAACCCCACATCTATCTACTCATTAAAAAGTTTTTCATAACATACGCCCAATAAGCATAGTTATCACTCGATAATTTCGTACTAATAGCATGAAGAGAATCTTCGCGAGTAGCAACCATAATAAACAAATAACTATTTGGAACAAAATCCCAAATCCCAAATACCAAATCAAATAGATCGAAGATAGATTACCACCGGCTACCAAATTAAATCGATCAAACAACTTCAAGTAAAAATCTGCAAACAACTTTAAAGAGAGAGATGTAAAGTCCTGGAAAAATCAGCAAACTAACTACAAGAAAAATCTGCACACGATGTAGAAGAGAGATGCAATACGATCCAACCCAATCCTCCGATCTTGAAACAAAATTTGTTCTGCAATCAGACAAAAAAAAAACAAACAAGATTCTAGGGTTTTAAAGAACCCCAATCAAATTTGAAAAGTAAAAGAAAGAAAAATCAAAGATCTTGTAAACAGAGAGAGAGAGATCTCCAACCAAATCAGATGTACAAAGGTTTCACGTTTGGCTCGATACCATGATAACAATCGTATCCTTTACCAAAGTTATAGAAATCAGATTCACTACAGAGAAGTATATATACAGAAACCTAAAAAAAGGGGAAAGACTAAACTACCCTTACAATAGATGTAACTCTAACAGAAACAACCCTTACCAACTAAGGATATTGAAATTCTTCTGTTATAATTTTCTGTTCTGTTGAGGTCTTTTTGCATTGGAAGCCTAATATAGACCTCATTTTTATTCTTCATCAAGTATAGGTATGTGCAACAAGTAATAACTATCGTCATCAATAGAAGAAGCAACATGAGTGGAAGAGTGATGACGTTGTTGGGAATACTCCGAAGGTTGTGAGGAAGTAGGTATCCCATGAATAGCATAACAAGTAGCTTTAGTATGACCCCATTTCCCATAGTGTTCACATCGGAATCTCTTCGTCGAGGTTGAGAATAACTGGAATTCCGACGACCGGGTTGTGAAGATTGAGAAACAGGTGTTGAAGCAGTACGTGGAGCTGCCATTGCAGTGGGTTGTGGGGGAGTGTTGACGGCAATCTTTAAAAAAGAAAGTGTTGACGGCATGATGCAGCATATTAAGGTGTGCTAGTCACAAAAACCATGAGTATAAAGCAGTGGGTTAATGGTCTCATGTAACTCCCATCTAATTTCATATATTCTCATGTTTTAGTCAGTTGGTATCTACTTTGTCATGTCTATCTAATCCCATTTACTTTTGTTTCTATCAAGTTACATCACATAATAGAACTACGTAATATCCTAAATGACTGCCTCCACAGTTGTCGCCTTGCCATCAAAATACCACACATTTCATTCCTTTTATAGCAACCATCAAGAAGTATAAGGAGTAAGCTTCCATGAAATGATCCCAACGTCCTCCCTGAAGTCCTTGCCCACTATGCTGTTATAGTTAATGAAGCTCTCTTTTAAAACCGGATCAAAACCAAAAAGCTTTAGGAAATGCTCCCATTCCTCCTTCAAGAGTGCGTAGTAAATGGGTAAGATATCGATGGACTCATTGGCACGATACCATAAAGCAAGCAGCACAAATCCAAGTTCGTGTCTCCTCATCAACATGTCTCCTGTTGAAGTCCAGCCCTGCAGCACTATCCACAAGGTGCTATTTTCAAGTTCCAGTTGCCTTGCCATGCTTAGACACTATGGCACTAGATCTTGACTTTATAATTTAAATTTTGGTATGATCATCAGTCTTATAATCATACCAATTTGACCTGAAAACTTGTAAGAATGTCAGTAGTAATCATGATAATATTCAAAATGCAATTACTAGTACAACATTCTGTTTCTTTCCCTGTTGTGTTGTACAAGCCACATTAGACTAATCTGACTCTACTGTTCCCCTAGTTTTTATGGAAAAATTGAAACTGGACTTTTCAGCTGATTCCATCATCTAAGTACTTTACAGTCTCAATATGCCTGACAGTAATAACATATTGTTGCTCAATAATTTTTAGTTTTGACTATCTCATTAATTGAGAACTATTTTTGCCTATGCTTTTCCCAAAGTTTTGCAATGTGTGTTAGTATTCCATAACTAATCAGATTTAACTAGTTATCTTGCGATAAACAGGCGCAGACTTTCTCGCTGGGGAGTTGGGCCTAACACTTGAGAGTGTGACCTCTGACCAACTCGGTGTTGCTCAAAAGATAACAATAACAGATAATTCAACCACAATTGTTGCTGAAGCCACTATGAAAGCTGAAATTCGAGCAAGAATTGCCCAAATAAAAAAGGATCTAACTGAAACAGATAACGCATACTTATCGCAGAAGCTCTCTGAAAGAGTTGCAAAGCTCTCTGGTGGGGTTGCTATAATCAAGGTATTGAATCAACTCAAATTTCCTTGTTTCTTATCTTAAAAAATATAAATGAGGAACAAAATCGATCTTTCATTTCGGAATGTTTAAAAGCAATAACGCGACCACATTGCATATTCTGTAACTCATACATAATCTAGATTCTGTATGTATAGTTGCTTGGAATTCATTTCCAGGAAAATAAATCTTTTTCTTAGAATCTTTATATCAAGAGGCAGTGTATAAGATCTTCCATCTCATTCTAGGGAGTGGCATCGTCACTGGTCAGTTTGTGACTAGCTTGGATGGTTCACGCCAAGATTACTATAGATTCTTATAATTTATCTTCAACATCACTGTAACATTGCCAACCTAGAAGTAGGGCTGTTTGCAGCGGTGTATAGGATTTTAGCTATTAGAAAGAGGCAATCTCTTTCAGGTCATTCTAAATAGTGAAAGTCACTGGCATCAGTTAATTACTAGCTTGGAGGGTCCAGGCCAAGATTACTATAGATTAGATTAGTTTTAATTCAACATAGCTGTTAGGGTCCCAATCCAGTTGGGATGTTTGCAGGGGTATACAGGGTTTCAGTTCATCAATTGGTATCTATCTTCTTTACTTGTATTTATTATCCTATAGTTAATGCAGTAATTACCTAGCTTTGCAAACAAACAAACAAAAAAATAGGGGGAAAAGAAAGAAAAGGTGATCTAATTCCATCAAAGAGTGTCATATGTTGTCTGTCAAAATGAGCTTAAATTTTGTCCTCAGATATCCATTCACACAATTGTTACTTTTGTATCGGTCACATATTCTGAACCCTGAATGGTCAGTTTAAAAGCTTTCTTTATATGTGGTTATGGCTTGTTGGGATAATTGATTTGTCCGTCATTTACTCTAACACCGTCGCAAAAGCTTCTGTACGCTGAGTTCGATCTTGTCACTGGGTGGGACACCCTTATGGGCCACCATGTTTCAAAAAATTTAGTAACTTGCATATGGAGATTGACAATGGTTTTCTGACGTGATTCTTCACTTTTGTTATGGTGCCCCTTGTTCTATTCGTCGCCTTTATTATCCGACACACTTACATAGCGTGATCCCCGCCATAAGTCAGTTGGTAAAGGGGATTGTCCTATTGCCTCTTGTTGCTTTATAGCACATGCCACTCCACTAGCGTGTACATCCATACCTTCCACCAAACTCTGCAGTTTAGGTTGGAGTTATCTGAGATGGTCGAATCTCTGCCAAAGGAGTGTAATCCTCTCCTTCTCTCTAGATTCAATTTGATCTTTGCGACCAAAGGTAGGTTTTCTCAGAGATAGTTTAATTTCAAGCATCATCAATGGAGCTCTGTCCTAGGTTTTGGTGGATTTATGTTCCATATTCTCGAATGTTTAGGATCTCCCAGACATGCTTTAAATTTGAGCAGCATACATGGAGCTCTTCTTGTGTTAATTGATTTTCACGGAAGCTATTTCTTCTTTCGTTGCATGCTCAGCAATATATTGTTGGGGTTTCAGTCGAGATTCTGGGATTCAATCAAGCTGAGCCTTTTCTTTGTGACACACACCTCTTCATATTCTTAGAACACAACAGGAATTTCTTCTGGGAGGTCTACGATTGAAGTCGAGGATGAGTTGCAATATTGTAATTGTGAGATGGGATGTTCCTATGGGGTGAGCCGATTTATTGTTTGTGGTAGGGGTTGGCGTCTCTTCAAAGATGGCATTAGACACGAAGATTGAAGTGTAGAGGAAGGAATTTGTACTCGAACTAATGAGAGTGGTAAGGGAAGATGTTGTGTTTACTGCAGAGACTCGTGTCAATGGTTGTTTGGGATGGATATGACATAAAGAGAGCATTTTGCTTGTGATTTGAATATGGAAGAAAGCGAAGGAATAAGGCAACATCAAATTATGCTTATCCTGCAAGAGCCGAACAATGAGGGGTATTAGAACATGGCTGGTGTTTTTAAGTAAATCTTATTTGGTATAGTTTCAAAAAATTGCGCTGGTAAGGCATTCCAAATGGGAGGACTGGAGTAAAAAAGGAGTTTCTTATGCTCGTGCTGCGATAGGGCATTTGGTGATGGTCGGAGATCATAAGAGAGTTAAGGTTGATTCAAGTGATAAGGGAGCAAAGGTGATGGATTTGGGTTGTGATTTGGTTGATGAGGAGATATCATAGAGAAGGTAGGACAAGCAATTTTGAGGTTTTTTGGAAGGAGAATATTGCCTTGTTCCCATTTTGTAAATGGACAAATGTATTTTTTTTTGGAGTCTGCACAGGCCATCGCTTAAAAGGTGGAAGAGCGTACATTTGTCACGGCTCAGTAATACTTCATCCTTGGAGACTAAGAAAATACTTGTTTACATGGTACCCTCAAGTCTTTAATGCTTATTGATTTTTGTGGCAGATTGCTTATTGTCAGTGAGGAAAGAGCCAAATCTTGTGGTTATTAGATTGTTATTGAGAAATATCAGTGGTAACAATCTTCTGAAGAGAATCTCGATCTTAGGTACGATGAAAATTGTGACAACAGGTTTGGCAATGGTGGGAAAATATGGAGGACTACATTCTCAAATAAAGAGGACTAATGGTAACATATGTGGATAAAGAGGATGACTGCTTACCTAACAGAAAAAGAAGGAAAAAGGATTGAAGATTTGAGATCAGAAGAAGAGATGAGAAGAATCACGTGGCTGAAATGGATTTCAGAAATGAAACTCAAGTTTGTAGTAAAACATTGAAGATGACAACGGTAAGAGGGCCTTCAAACCAATTTAGAGGAGGTATGGAGGGGTCACTCTATCCATTGAAGGTGGCGGCTAGGTTTTGCTACCAATTTGCATATAGAGAGCTTGTTTTCATTTTTCTTAGCTTTGTTTTGGTTGATATCAGGGTAAAGACTGCGTGTTATACATGTAAATGGCATATGCATATAGTAATGTTCAAATATAAAGGAAACTGTTGACCTAATAACTGCTGTTCAATCATCTCATGCTCTTAAAATGAAGACTACTTTAATGAACGAGGCCAAGTTATAACGATAATGTCGTTGAAGTATTTCATATAACCATATATAGCTTGTTGAATATTCACAAGCTACACTTAATTTTATATCTCTATGGATTCTGAACGAATGTGTGGCAATTAGGTAGGAGCGCCAACTGAGGTTGAACTCGAAGAGCGCAAACTGAGAATTGAGGATGCAAAAAATGCTACATTTGCTGCGATGGATGAAGGTATAGCCCCTGGCGGTGGGGCCACTTATGTACATCTGACAAAGCATATTCCAATCATAAAAGATTTGATGGAGAATTCAGATGAACGCCTTGGTGCTGATATTATAGGACAGGTACCGCGAATGTTCCAGTAATGAGACTATTTTTTTCATAAATAATTTCAGAAGTTCAGTTAAAAACAAATATATGGCTGTTCTTTTGTGGTGCTTCCCCTTCTCCATTAAGTCTGTATTTGGCTCATGGAACTACCATTAAAATCTAACAATTTTCTGGAAGATGAAGTCGAGTGAGTATTAGGAAGAAAATAAAACTAAAGAACTTTTATGAACTATTTATTCATATATATTCTGAGCGCAGGAATTGTAGTTCATATGTAGGCATGTCTACAGGTTTATCAAAATTATGTATACATTTGTATGCTGGCCGGCATTCTGATAAAGTTCCTTGGAACCCTCTAATTCTATTCATGCAAATCCAAGTTTTAGTTTCCACCAATTGGTTTACTTTCTTGATATACATAAACAACATACAATATCTAGAAATATAATATTTGCTGCTTAGTGATTATAGTTTATCCTTGGGAATTTATGGAGTCCATCTGTGCCACATTTCAGGCACTCCTTGCACCTGCATTATCTATTGCAAACAATGCAGGAGTTGATGGATCAGTCGTGGTAAATAAGCTTCTGGATTGTGAGTGGCCGACAGGGTACAACGCCATGGAAGACAAATATGAAAATCTTCTTGAAGCTGGAGTGATCGATCCTTGTAGGGTCTCGAGGTGTGCACTTCAAAATGCATCATCCATTGTTGGGATACTCCTCTTGACTCAAGCTGTTCTTGTTGATAAAGTAAAAAAGCCCAAGTCGTCATATCCCCTTCTCCCTGGGCTAACTCCTTAGCGACGGTGTATACTTGGCTTTGAAAAGTCTAGACCTGTTATGGGAAATATCACTGAAACAAGTCTATGGTTGGCACATGGTAGCACTCTACATCTGACTTAACGAACTACTATAATCATGAAATACCAATTTTTGACAGGTATGATTAGCAGTCTTTGTTTTATGCTCCTTATTTAAGCTATACTTGATATCTTTAGCTCATTAGTTTTTAATTTATTCCTGATTTATAGGTTGAGAAGATAAAAATACAGACACGGGGCTGTTCTCTTTTGATGTGAAAATACAACAGGCATTTGTATGGTATACGGACCTTTTCGTAATGAAGAATTTCAACCATTAAGTGACATTTCAAATGTCCGGGAAGCTGAAAAATAGGAGAGTGAACATACTAGTGCTGCAACTGCACTGTAAAATTCAAACAATAGAGCAATTGATAAGTATACATAGAAGTATTCGATGATGAGTTTATGTAATCTCCCTATATTGTGATTGTCATTATTATTCTGGATAAATGAAATCGGTGGATTGATAATTATCATGGATGTTAAAAGTGTGTTAAGCCCCACCTCATGCGACCCTAAACAGCTTTAAGGCTTGCTTATACTGATGAACTGTGACATTGAAACTGAGCATTGGCAATATGTTTGTTACACTAATTTTTGTGTAAGCTATTGTGATTCTGACCATGATGCATGAATTCCTGGTTGAATTTGATTTATTATCTATACAGAAATGATTCGTGCCCCCATTACCTTTGGCATTAAGGCTCCGCCTGGCACACTGTCATGATCAATCTTTAATAAATATGTAGACTTTTACACCCCTTCCTCACTAACGAAAAAAATGTATCAAGTTGCCTCTCATCCTTGCTCTCTTTCAAAATCTCCCCTCTGCAGCTATTTATTGCCTTTTTTTTCTTCTTCTCATCCCCAACTCCTCTGATTATCATCAGCTTTCTTTCTCTCTTTAACCAAAGTTTATCACTGGTCGTTAATACCCTATTATGGGGTTTACTAGTTGAATTTGTCAAACGACTGTAAAGAGTGTTGTTACAAATAGCACAGTTAAAATCAAAAGATGTCACCAAAAATGTTTATCTTCTTAGGGAAGATTCGGCCTATGTGGTGATTAGTTTTTCCCCCTTTTTGTAAAGATAATTTTTTTAATGACATTGGCCTTGTTATTCGTGATCCAACTAATGCTTTTTGTGCAGCCAGAGGAACTACCAGCCGATTCGCGTCTAGCGAAGAGGGGCAGGCGCTAGCTGTTCTCAGTGGGATCCAGTGGGCCCAGGAGTCATTATCGAGACAGATGCGGCAGGGATTACTTCCTTTTGTGACACAGGATATGCAGCGATATCATGGACTACGAAGCCATTCTCCAAGAATGCTTATCCCTCTCGAGACTTTTTGACAAATTATGTATTAACTTTACTCCTCGTAGTGCTAATTTTGTAGCCATACAGTCGCCTCGAAAACGATGGGCGATAACTTTTCTAGGACCTGGTATGAAACTCCCCTAGTTGGCTTCAAGTCGCACTAGAGGAGGACGGTACCACTTTTGTACACGCTGTGAATTAATGACATAAGGTTTATCGGTAAAAAAAAAAAAAAAAAAAATTTAGAAGAAACTCCATAATTATGGTGCACGGCAGCACAAGGCACTACTCAAGTTGACCTGAGCACTACTACTGCCGATTGACTAAAATACCCTCATTAATCCCCTAAATTTTCATTCAAAGTTTTCTTCAATCGTAGAGTTCTCTCTCACGAAAACAAAACTAGAAATCAATCAAAATCTCTCTCTCTCTCTCTCTCTCTCTCTCTCTCAGACAAAATATTCACACATTTCGACTTGAAACCCTATTTTTTTTTCTTGGGTTTTTGATTTCCTTTAAAATGGGGTATTGATTGATTGGATTTCATTCCTGCAAATCGTTCATGGGTTCTCCAGTGAAGTCGTTTGGCCAAACAGAGATTAATTGGGACAAGTACGTAGCTCTCTGTCTCTCTTTCTCAATTTAGTGTGATTTTTTCGTTTTTATTTTAGAATTTGTGTATTGAGATTGATTCTGTGTGGTTCTAGTGTTTAATAGTTTGTGATTGCAACTAGCTAATTTGGGTATTTCTCATTTTTGGTAGATTCTCTTTTAGTGAGATTTTTGTAATACTGTGTATTTATTTGGATCTTAATAATTAGGTTTATGTGAAACAATGTGGGGTTTGTTGGAAAAAAAATGTAATTGAATATTTGGGTATTTAAGTCTTATAATAAATATGCGAAAGAATGCGTACAAATTGGTTTCTGACTCAGTATTCTTGCTCACAAGAAGCCCCGTCGAAGTTATTTTATTTAGTGTTAGGGTGTTGTGAAATTCTAACTCCATTGAGTAAGCAAATTAAACCCGCATTATACATGGGAATTTAGAGGCAAATTGAACCGAAACCCTTACCCATACAAAATAGTGTTCAATGTATCTGAGTCAACGTCATAGGCTTTTTGATATATCGGTAATTATTTTTTCGTATTTCAGATTTATTAAGGAAGTTTTATACCACGAGAAATTGAAATAGTGTCTTCGGTTTTGACATACTTGTATTTTCCAAATTTTTATCTTAGTATTTATGTAAATAAATAAAATAAATATCTTCATTATCAATGATTTATCAGTAATGTAGTTTTTTTTCTTTTAGAAATCCAATGTATCTCTCCCAATAACTATTTGAAACTTTGATTCCAAGCGGGATTCAAATGACTTTTATTGTTGTGGCTATATTTGACATCTAAGAAGACCATATATCAGCAATAGAAAAATCAAAATTTGAGTTTACTCTTTTTTTTCTTGCATTTTTACTCGGAAATATTTGAGTGGATACATGCCAGAATTAAAGACCTCATATATGCAGTTTTTACTGCCCCAATTTTTCTGATAAGGTTCAATTAACTATTGATGTTTGTGGTCGTGCAATGTTAATGTATTATAGCCATGGGACATTGCCAAAACAACTATCGTTTCCTTAAGTCTAAGTACAAAAAAGTCGTTGATATTCTTGGAGAGAAGTGCTTGCTCATAGTGTTAGGGGTTCATACTTAAGTGAACTAAAAGGCGAGTCGTGTACCTGGATATAAGGAGGTAGCTTTGTAGCTTCTCTTTGACGGCCAATTTTACCTTCTTAATGCCTTCGCTTCAACTTCTCGAACTCCTTCTTGACAGGCACGTCATTCAATAATAGGAGATAATATATATGCAAGGAGTTGCTTGAGCAAATCGATAGGATGAAGGAAAATTTTATTAAGGAGAGTTAAGGGCTCCGAGATCGCGCGGAGGCATGTGATATGAAGGCTCGATTAGTGGCCTTCTGGCTTTCGATCATGACGCGTGTCACTTGTTTTGCTCTTTATATCGTGAGTTCAAAGATGTTTAGACACACTTGCTTTTATTTGGTTATTGGCTTTCGTTAAGTCTGACCTGTCACACTTTAGGTTTGTTGCTGAAGATTTTTTCTCAATATTACTGACTGATGAAATGTGTTTGTCATTGAAATATATGACTAGTGATTAGGGTTGTACACGGGTCCGGTCGATCCGGGTTCAGACCTGGGCCTGATCCGACCCGGGTTAATCGGGTTACTCATCTCTGAACCCGGACCCGAACCGATCAGATCCAAAACCCGGACCAAAACCGAGCCGGATTGATCGGGTCAGGCCGGGTCCTAACTCGGTTTTTGGATCTGATCCAACCTCCTCCAACCAGTCCGCTCTATCGCAGTAGTCGCTGCCTCAACCACCACCACTCGGTACTTCAACACCAACACCCAAATGCGCGACTATGGTGACACCACTGACAAGGAGCGCAGCATCGACATTGATCGCCGACAGGACCAATCTATCTTGCATCGATGCAACTCTGTGCCAAACGTATTCTTTGATACCCCATCTCTCCAAAACCCCTCATTCTCTCTTTTCATCACTAATCTCTCATCCCCTGTTTTTGCTTTGTTTTTGATGTTTGTTGTTGCAAGAGTGTTTGATCCGTTCTACCCAACGAGGAGTTTGAGTCGTGTTGAACATGATGGACCAGTTCATGGACGTCGACCCAGTTCGAGGGGGATTTACTGCTCCAGTCTCGGCGGCGAGGCGAGGATGGGATGTGAAGGAGAGCGAAGACGTGCTCCATTTCCGTATCGACATGCCGGGGTTGGGCAAAGAGAATGTGAAGGCGTCTGTTAAGGAGAACACTTTGATTATTAAAGGGGAAGTCTTAGAAGGAGTCTGAGGATGATGAAAGTGGAAGGAGGTATAGTAGTAGGATTGATGTTTCCTGTGAATTTGTATAAGGTTGACGAGATTAAGGCGGAGATGAAGAATGGGGTTTTGAAGGTTTTTGTGCCAAAGGTGAAGGAGGAAGAGAGGAAGGATGTTTTCTAGGTTAAGATTGATTAATACCGGATTGGGTCGGGTATAACCCAACACCAAATCTTTAACCCGAAACCGGTCCGGTTTTACTCGAGTTTCAAAAACTAAAACCGAAACCGACCCGACCGACTTCCAAATCGGACCGAACCGGCCGGTTCTGGTCGGTCTGGATCGGATTCTCGGGTTTTTCTGTACAGTCTTACCAATGATTGATTAATTTTGTAAGTTACATTGACGATATCATGACCTAGTATTTAGAGGAAATTTGTCACTTCAAAACTTTTCCAAGTTAACAAGACGATAAATCTTCTCTAGTATTGGTCCACGATGTCGTTATGCTAACTTGGAGATATTCATCAATATTCCTATTTTTGAACAGCAAATACATTTTTATTCATCCATAAACACTCGGGAAAAGACACAACAGTCTATTTCAGCAACATACCTAAACTTTGACAATTCTAACTCATAGAAAGCTATTATTTAAGTGAAACCAATTGCGAGAAAAAGGTAAACATCTTTGAACTTGCAATATGAAAATGAAACCGTGTCACACCCATCATGGATGAAAAACAAACAAGGCCATTATTCAACAACCTCCATACGAAGCCCTGAAGTCTTCATGCTAAAATGTTCCTCCATCTTATCAATATGCTAAGGTGAATCCTTGTGCATCTCGTTAATAACTCCCATTAATGAAGGACGTAGCCCTCGAAATGGCCCCCTAAAGTTAAAGTCCTAAATTCAACTTCTCATTATTCTTGAGAGTGGATACAAACATACAATACATCTCAACAAGGTAAATTCAACTCCCAACAAGTATTACTGTTACAATTTCCTCCTTGTCACCAAGTAAAAATTTGCTCTTTGATTTACTTGAGAGTGACCCCAATATTATGCCCAAGTGTTCCCAATGCAAGAATATCAATGTTTATTTTTCCTTCTTAAACCTCATTGGCGGTATTAGTTTTGATATTGCCTCGTCTATAAAACAATAAGCTTTAACGGCCTCAAACATTGTTTGACCAATTGATTTTTCTAAGAGGGGTAATCTAAGGCAGTTACAAGGGATTTTAATCCCAACCTCTGTCCGCTCATATGTTCCAGGGTTTGAAAGCAAATAAAATATGAGAGGCACTTTAAAACTGGTAATCGTGCAATTCCGTATTTCAAAATGAATGTGATTTTAGTTTAGTTTCTCAATGTATTGTATAAGTAAAGTTGTTATTATGTTTTTTTATATTCAAAAACCCTAATATACCATTCCGATAGGTAGCCAAACCTTGCCCTGTACCAGAATCTAAACATTTATTAGGAGAGACATTGAACTTCTAAAAAACTTATATAACCAGATATTTATTTATTTTGCAAAAAATCCAAAATGATGAAGTAGGGAAAAGCCAACGATAGTTACCAATATATCAACTAAACTTGTTGGATATTAACCTAAATGCATCCATCTGATGTTCTCATGCATGCGTCCAATTTGTTAGGCTAGTCAGAATTTTGGTCCAATTTGTCTTTAGATTCTCATTTATAATGCCATCCTCGTCCAATTTGATAATTCAGCATGATTAAGGTTTAACTAGACCATAACATTGAAGAAAGGTACACAACACTTCTAGACCAGGGGAAATATGCCTACAATAAATGACTACCCCATGGGAAACATTCCCAAAACAACTAACTACTACAAAGATAGAATCTAAACAAACCAAAAAACCATTTAAAAGTGGAAACCAGCCAATGGAAATGGGGTTGGGTTAAGATCTTTAGGTCTTGCTCGGGGGGCTTTTGTGAACAAAGGTAGTCTTGTATCGAAAGGCATCCATAATCTCGTACAAACTATTGTTGGGAACTGCGATAGTATATGGACAAACGGAATTTCAACAAAGAAATTACCTAATCTTTATTATTTAAAAAAAAAAATCTTAAAACAAGATAACTTAAACAAAACAGCCATAAAAGAAAGTGGCATAGACCTCTTTACATACATTCTAGTACCAAGGCTTCGATTACCATATATGACTTCAATATCTATTATGAAACCACTCAATCTTTGTTGTATCTCTCTAAAGATCTCTTTGGCCACCTCGTCTCCAGAGGATACTTCATCGGTGATTTTTTCCCCCTCTTTTTCCGCAATCAATATACAGTAGCACTTAACACTTCTCGGTAAACCTTTGTCTGGAAGGAATTCCCATTGAAGTTCCTCACTATCCAATTCCAATCATTAATTGAGCTAAAAATGCTTATATCAATCCACTTTCTTCCAAATCTGGCAATGAAAGAACAAGTGTTCCCAACTTTCACTGACACACACTCTTTCTGTGTTTGGTCTCAGCTTTCCTCCATGTATGGTACTACTTCGATTGGTGGTGGTGGTGGGAGGCATATCCATGTTGCGTTCTAATTAGGGTACCTGACACGCATTTTTCAGCATGCCAAACCATGGCATGCCGAACCCAAAAGGCATGCCAAAAAACATGCCTTTCCCCTTTTTTTAGTAACTAAGTTTTTTTTTTCCTCAACGGGCCAACTTTTACGTACAATATAGAACATGATTACTTACTCGACCCAACTTTTACAACATAGAACATGGTTCCCCCTTAAGTTTCTCCGGCCTCCCCTCAAGCACTAGACAATCCACACATGAAACTGTAACGGTTGTTGGTTACTTTCTCTTTGAATCGATAGAAGTGATTCCATCTTGCACCTTCGCTTACAAAAATCATAGGGTATTTTGTTAATGACTCGTATTTTTGAAGGAATTCACCACAAAATTTATGTGATTCAAACTACCTATTACAAGATCAAATATAATTAAACAATAAATAAGCATCAAACTACCTATTATGTGATTCAAACCTTAAACCCTAAACTAAACAAACATTTTCTTCTATTTAGTCTTTTACTCTTTAGAGTACAGGGGAGAAGAGAAATGCCTGGAACTTCTATGATCATACATGATACATACAACATATACTACAAAAATTTTAAAATTACGAATTTAACCTCGGTCAGAAGGCATGCCAAATGGCCAAATGGCATTCCACATGGGCATGCCTAGTTTAGCATGCCGGTGCCGCGATGCATGCACCCTAGTTCTAATAGTATTGTTACTTTTGCTCCTCCAATTTCGTTTAGTGTTGGAGTTTTGTTGCTTTAAACTCTCAATATCCTTAATATTATAGCCTTCTCCCTGATCACAAAGCACACAATTAGAGATTGATAGGGCTCATCTCTCTGTTAATTTAGTTTGGGTGATCAATAATCTTATAGACTTCTGTAAATTTAAGTGGCATAATTGTAACCTAGCCTAATTGGTATAGTAGCTCCTGCGGCCTTAATATAATCTGGCCTAAGTGGTCTACTAGCTCTGGCTTGGCTATAGTGTAAGGTTACGATGTACCTAAACTAAGGCTGCAACTCTGGCTTGGTTGGTAAATCTTTCAAGTTCCGGGTGCCTGCTACTCTGGTTTGGTGTAATCTGGTAATATATTACACTACTAACACACCTTTACTCACCACCCATAGAATTTTCCCGTTATATATATTTTTATTTTTTCCTTTTCTATGTCAATGTGTTAACATAAATTTGTTCTTTTATATTTTTTAGGCTCGACAAAACTAAATTCTATGTCGTTGGGGCTGGCCTTTTTACCGGAATTACTGTTGCTTTATATCCAGTTTCTGTTGTTAAGACGAGGCTGCAGGTTACTACAAAAGATTCTGTTGAGAAAAATGTGTTTTCGATTGCTAGAGGCTTACTTAAAAAAGAAGGGGTTCCTGGTTTATACAGAGGATTTGGCACAGTCATCACTGGTGCTGTTCCTACCAGAATTATCTTCCTCACTTCTTTGGAGACCACAAAAGTCGCCGCCTTTAGGATGATTGAAAATTTTAACTTCTCCGAACCGGCACAGGCTGCGATAGCAAATGGTCTTGCTGGCATGACATCATCACTTATTTCTCAGGCTGTGTTTGTTCCGATTGATGTGGTATGGCAATTACTTTATTTATTTATCTATCCATTTTGCAAATAAGTTTCTTTCCTTTTTTTTTTGTTGATTAAAAATTATTATTTTTTATTTATCAGCAGAAAATTTTCGAGGTAGAAAGTGTAGAACCCGAAAAAAGAAGGGGAAAACCCGACAATATAAACACTCTACATCATCTCAAATCCACTATGACTAAATCCCTCCTTCGCATCCCAACATCTTCAAACCTACCCTTATGATAAATATGTAGGAAGAAGGCCAATATAAAATTATCACATATATGTGAAAAATCATTGCCTCACAGTGTTTGTCGTCCTTCAAAATGCCTAACCACTCCGAGTAAGTCCCAAAGAACATTTCCAACCTTCTTTCTAAATGGCTCACCCCCACACTTTTCATGATATAGTAAAACCTCGTTCAATGATGCAAGATACGCCGAATCGTCAAAGGAAATGACTCAAAATTTTCATTACAAATTTACAACTGGACAATGTAGAAGTTAAATGGCTTCATCCGTTATACTGGAAAGTATATATACATGATCTACATCTATACCTCTTCATCTAAGATCATCCCTCCCCCTCCCCAAATAAAAATGGCCACTTTAGACATTTCGATACCCACATCTTGCGTTCCTAGCTTCAAGAAAAATTCTGATAATCGTGCTCGAATACAGACAAGCATACAAAGCACAAGCACCTAAAAAGATAATTACTCACAATGTAAAAAGAAATATTAAAAATGGCGCAATACTGTATCGGTCCACATCAAGGTCTCTTAATGTAGTACATTTATAGATATTGAGAAAGTTCGGGTTGCTTGATTAAGGTTATTGTAATCTAAATTTTTATTTACCAGAAGACAGTTCTTGATAGAACTGAAGAACAGAGCATGGTTCATCTAGTAGCTGGAGACGTTTTATACATTTATATGTATACGGATTATTATCCTTAAAATATTTCTTGCATATTGTTGCTTTTAAGATCTAATTCCATAAAATTTGCTATTGAAGAATGTCAAAACTCTCACTTTGCACCGTTAAGTTGATTTTACTTTAGTAGCTTATTTTGCAGGATAAAAGTATTGGAATAAGATCAGATTTTATGAGGATTGTCTACTCATGATAGACAGAATTCGGGATGGATGGATTTGTATTTCTAAACCTCTAACGCTACCTACTGGTGTCGTATGTGCAGAAATGTGTCAATTACAATAAGAGATGCATCTTTTTAAATTTGATCTCCTTACCATTTAGACTATGCTCACATTGAGTACATCAACTAACATAATAGATAGTCTGTCACCCAGAGTAAGGGGACAAAGTGGACTGTAGAGGAATTACCATTTAGTTAGTTTATTGTTGTAAAAATTAGAATCCAAATGAGAGAGAACTGCAAAACCTGAAAATTTTGGCATTATCCAATTTCTCTAAAGGTGAACTAGTTCACCACTATTAAACTAAAGTAACTTTATTCATGTTGGTGTGGTCCAATACACCTTTGGATGCTTATTCTGTAATTATGGATTCTTCTTAGGTTAGTCAAAAGTTAATGGTGCAAGGATACTCTGGTCATGCAAAGTACAATGGTGGCTTGGATGTTGTTCGCGCAGTTCTAAAGTCTAATGGCATTCGAGGATTATATAGAGGATTTGGCTTGTCAGCTATGACATATTCACCATCTAGTGCTGTGTGGTGGGCAACTTATGGTTCAAGCCAACGTTTAATTTGGAGGTGAGGATATTGAACTATAACAACTTCTAGATATGGCAATAGAGCTTAATTACCTAATACTTTTTTCTCTGCCATGAAAAAAGTGCTTATAATCATTACTTGACACCTCAGTATCTTGTAGCTTTTTGACTTCTCATTTTAATTCCCTGACAGTTTTTTAGGTTATGGTAATGAGCATAATGAACCTGTTTCTAGTGAGTCGACGGTAGTTTTAGTTCAAGCCAGTGGTGGAATCGCAGCTGGAGCTGTTGCTTCTTGTGTCACGACTCCATTGGATACCATTAAGACTAGGTTACAGGTCACAATTTTATTCATTCTAATGATTCTCTTTCTTTTTTGTATTAATTTTATTGTCCTCCAATCTAATTATGTATTCTGCTATTTTTTATCTTATTTTATTGCCAATGCTCATATTCATGATTCAAAATTGTTGTTGGGACTAAAATATTGGGGCAATTTATATTTTGCATAATTCAAAGCTGTATTTTTAAACTTGGTATTTGTGCGTTGCAGGTATCTGGACTTGAAAAGAGAGAAACAGCAAGACAAGTTGTCAAAAAATTGATAGTGGAGGACGGATGGAAAGGTTTATACCGAGGGTTGGGTCCAAGGTTTTTCAGCATGTCAGCATGGGGAACGTCGATGATAGTAGGATATGAATATCTGAGTAAGGAACTATTATCTCTATTCACATATTCTACAGTTCTGTCTTATATTTTTTTATTAAGTTCCTTTTTCAATGGTTTGTTACCCAAAATGGTGAGACTAAAAAAGAAAAAGAAAGGGAAAAAAAGAAGGAAATGAAAAAAACAAACAGAAGTCCTTTTGCTAATGATAACTTTCACCTTTGAAAACGAAAAATGGCAGACCAAAAGCTAGAAGGACCAATCCAACATACAAAGTTATTGGAACTCCATTGACATTGCAGTTTCCAGACATTGTATGATGTTTGTCAACCAAATCTAACCAGATTGAAGAATTCGAGTTCTAATATGATTTTAATGGTGATTGTTTTGTTGTCAGAACGCTTGTGTGCAAAAGATGATCCTGTTTTATCCTAGTAGGGCCCCCCACTGGCACTAGCTCTCTGCTGGCCCTCGACAAATTCAAAGCTTCAGATCAATGTTATCACTGGTCGAATACAGTTTTTAGATACCTGGTGTACGCGATGTTCTTATTGGTTTGAGATACAATGGCAACAGCATTATTGGAGTCCTTGTTGAATTTTGAAATGGGGATTCAACTAGCCAGTGACTAGTAGACTGATTCTTTACCACCCATTCCTTACAAAATTCAATTGGAAAAACTTGTAATTCTTTTGAGTTAGAAACTAGTGATGTTTCTGTAAGAGATTTTAATTTTGTGGTTAAGCTTGTAACCAGTGTATTTCTCGGAGAGAGCAATTTCTCTTCCACTTATGAAATTACATGGTTGTGATAATTGCATTGCCTATCTTTTCTAGTCCAGTACTTCTGTTACATGAAATGGAACCCAGGAACCTGTGCATGAAATAGCAAATTAGGAGTCATTCTATTCGGTGATTTAGAGTTTTACCCTGTTTCTTTGATCTTTGATTTTGGTATTTGATAGTAATGTTGTCTGTAGCGTGATATTTCTTGATGCAGACACCTGCAATTAACAGCAGCTGTTCTTATTTTCAGCATTTACTTAAAGACGATTGTGTCGGTTTTTCAGGACAGAATTCCACCTCCCCTCTTTCATGATTGACAGTTTTTGTAAGCCTAAAGCTGAGGCTTCAGGGGATCCAAACATTGCACAGCTCGGATCCAAAAAATATTCCATGAAGGCAAAATTATGGATAACTTAGTTTGCCTGATACAGGT
Organism: Kingdonia uniflora; assembly: GCA_014058105.1. Lineage (NCBI taxonomy): Eukaryota > Viridiplantae > Streptophyta > Magnoliopsida > Ranunculales > Circaeasteraceae > Kingdonia > Kingdonia uniflora. The sequence goes on from JACGCM010002404.1 coordinate 1,514,934, forward strand.
TGGCCATATTTATAGCTTCCCTTCTGCGGATGGGATAACTTTTAGGAAGACATTCAACCAAATGGCTTATTGTAAACATAAGATTGCCACATTATTATCAGGGAGAATCATGTAACAAGATCATGTAACAGACACTTCAATTTCTTATATCATGTAATAGCACATTATAAGCTCAAACTCTCCAACTATTGATAATTAAATCCAAAAGTTGTTATTACAAAACTTTGCCTACCAGTAATGGATTCTCAGTTACATATTTGGTCTTCATCTTTGTCAGCTTCTTTTTCTTTACCGAGTTCCACATACTCATCAAGTGATGCAACAGGAAATAACTCACCTGCTTTCTTTCCTTCTTCGATTATCGTGGGTTTCTCTGAACCAGTGGCACCCTTGTTCATCTGTGTCAAAAAAGATTGGTCAGAAATGGATAATTGTATAGGAAAGTAAAGGCAGATATATACTAAAAACAGAGAAGGTGTCGAACAAAAACAGCCCTACTTCACGGGATATAAATCAACGTCAACTACTGAACCTATACAGTAACCAATCATCAGTTTTGCCAAAGAGCTATGTAGGTAACTGAATCAAAACTTCATAAAGATCCATATCAAGCATACGAAACTAAGAAAATCTCAATGACAAACTTATTTGCATAGAACGAACCAAGAATGATATGTTAACATTAGCTGCGATGTTTGTTGGAGTTGATACCACAAACTTGGGCTCAAAAACCAACATCACTTTCAATCGATCTGTGGTTCTCGGTAGTAACGAGAGGAGCAGAGGCAACAATAAATATTCATGTACCGCCAACAAAAATTGCGTACAGAAAACTAATACAAATCCGTATATTATGATTATTCATTTGTTGCCAAAATTTTCATCAGCACTTCAATTCAACTAAAACATAGTATAAGGTAAAACACATGAGACATTTAAGTGGAGAGGTGGTAGTTAGGGTTTGCTCAAAAAGTCGGCGCAAAAAATACGACCTCCCTATCTTTGCCGTACAAATGAAATTCCTTAAATTTTTCTCACTTCCATTAATGAATCCATCAACTCTGTATTGGATCATTAATTCTGACTGATTTTTTCCCTTTCCAAGCATGGATTTCACCTTATATGTTGAGTTATCGGCTTAAGGGAGCTCCAAAAACTTGGAGTTGAACAATGGAGTTCCTACCAGCAGAGAAGCGTCCAAACAACCTGCAGAGTGAACAGATACGACAAAAGCGAATGATAAAAATAAGAAATATTCCACATGTGAGGAAGGAGATGGGAACTCGAGGAGGATTCAGCCTGCTCATGGAGAAGATTTGAATCAAATTTAGCCAATCCAAGATCTACCCAACAGGGAACCAATGAAGGAGATCCAAGATCAAGACCCAAAGTTGTCTTACGCAGATAAGCTCAAGGCAGGCAGTTCTAAGACTAATCAAATCAACTTCCGACTTAAAGATCTCTCAAAATCTGGGAAAAGTGGAGTATGCCCTTTGATTGAGATACCACTTGATGCTCTAGATGAAGGGCTGGCTAGTCATAGATATAGCTTGGTCAGGAGATTGGACCTTTAGAAAATCACCTATGCAGACATCAAATTAAAGGTGTCAAGGTTGTGGAAACTCAAAGGTAACTGCTCAAAGATACCTAGGCAAAGGACACTTCACTATACAATTGAAGAATGATGACGATAAAAATTATATTTGGTATGGGGCACCAGGGACTATTAAATTCTGTCTGATAAGACTAATGCCATGGAGTCCCAACTTTTGCCCAGAGAACTAAAATAGCCCTAATGCTAGGTAACATTGACACTTCGCTTTAAAAAAATAAAATGCGTCCGACACCCCGACGCTCGGACACTTAGACACTCAAACACACGTGTCCAACACTATTTGCAAGGTACTTAACATTTTTTTGCCGTTTCCGACACCCAGTACCCGTGTCGAACACCGACACCCGTATCCGTGTCGTTACCTAGCTCTAATGCCATTATGTGGGCGAGGTTCCTAGACTTAAGTTTCAAATATTGGGATGTTCAGACCCTTATGAGTTATGATGATGAGCATCGCCCTAGGCCATCCAGTGCAAGTAGATGAAGCCACTAGACAACAATCTTTTGGATTTGTTGCTAGTGTCCTTGTTGATATAGATAAGTCCCAGCCTATTCCTAGCAAAATATTGGTGAGAGCAAGAAGAGTTGAGTTTTGGCAGGACATTCTCATTAACAATTCCCAAAGTAATGCAATTACTGCAACATGGCGGGGCACCAATTAAGTAATTGTAGAGCTATTAAGAAGACCTTAAGAGAAGAGGGTAAGGTGTTACAAGTCAAGCCAGTGCAAAAAAAGGAGATCATAATAACCCTGAAGTGTCAGTGAAAACAAATATAATGGCTTAATTGTGTAGGAAGTCTTGCCTAGACAGACTGGGATTAAATTTAAGGAGCAGCTCCTAATATGGTTACTCTTGTTTATGGCAAGGGCAAAGATACTTTAATTGACAACACTCCGCCTGAGGATTCCCATGGGTTGGTGGGGTAGTGTGTGGTTACAGATACATGGAAATACATCAAACAGGCAGAAGAAACTCAGGCAGGGAATGGTGATATCAGGAACTTGAAAATACAGAGAACTAAAACTTCATCAAAGAGACAGGTACAGCCTATACATAGTGGGCATCAGGGTAAAAATATGATACATACAGTAGTAACATATTTTCTGTCGCAGGCAAGGGATAGATAAACTTAACAGGGAGGGCATAGTCCATCCCAAATGGCTCAGGGTACTAGTAGTGCTCAGAATCAAACCGTAAATAAACAGGATCAACTCAGTAGGTTATAACTGGAAAAGGGGCATAACCTAGCACAAGTGCCAAATCAGGCTACTCGCCAAAAGAATGCTCATATTTCTGCAGTACCAACCTCAACTCAGTAGGCTACTTTTGAACCTATGGATGCAGCTACTGTTCGAACGGCAGCTGTATCTTTAAGTAACACAATACGATATTTTGTTTTTGAAAATGTAGAAAATAACAACACAATACAGAAGCTCTTATCCAGGGTCCAAGCTTGAGAGCTGGTATGAGCAGCAGTAGGAGTTGGATCAATAGCTAAAGGATGATTCAAATCAAGAGGAGAAACAGGGTTCTTCACAAGCTTCTTCTAATGAGGGACCAGATGATCATCGTGAAAATTGGGAAATTTCTAAGAGAAGATACACTAAGAATCCTACAACTTTAAAAGTTCAACAAGTGGGCTCCATACCCATTACTAGAGCCAAGAACAATGCCAAAGCTACCTAGTTTCCTCATGAAGATCATCTACTGGAATTCTAGTGGAGTGGGCAGGAGCGGACGTATCGTTTTAGAGTAGGGGGGCTGTAGTAAATTGGAGGTTCGGGGGCGGAGCCCCCGAAAAAAAAAATTGGGGTGTTCAAGGGGTAGTAAATCTGGATAAAATTATATGCACAATATATGGTATAAACAATTCAAACAATTCAACAATTCAACAATTCAAACAAACCCCATGTGCTCATTAATCAAAACTATAAAACAAAACAACCAACCAATCATTAAATTATTTGAATCAAGTATATTACCAAATCATATCTTTACAATTACAAATTACAATTATTAAAGAGAATAAGAGATCATGATCATACCGGTAGTAGTTACAGATGTCAGCAGGGGAGGATTAGAGATGCTTGATTAATGAGGAGTGCACTCCTTTCAGCAAATTCAAGTTAGTAACAAGATCGACTAAGAAATTAGGGATGCTTGGAGTTGGAGAGAGAGATGGAGAAAGAGAAGAGAGATGCTTGGTTCATTTTCTGGGTTGGACTGTGGGCTGGGCTGTGGGTTGGGCTTTAAGATGTTTTGTATAGGGGTTTTTTTTTTTTTTTAAATGTTATATATAAGTTTTTTTTGGCAAAAATCAAGGGGGGGGGCAACTGCCCCACCTTCTAAGCCTATAAATCCGCCCCTGGGAATGGGTAATAAGATATCACTACATTATCTGAAGAGAGTGAATAAGGAGAATAACCCAGATTTGATTGCATGCAGAACCAAAGATCAAACCAACTTCAGAGGCTATAATTAGACTTGGTTTATTTTGGTTATTTAATGTCTTCCAGGATATTTTTTTTTTAAGCAAAAGAGAAAACAATTTATTACAAAGAACAAGTAGCAGTGTTTACAAAAAGGTTGGCCTCAATCGGCTCGAAAATAGAAACAGCAGGGAATAAGGATCCCCTGGCAGCGAGGGCATGTGCCTCAAAATTTAGAGATCTACTAAAGTGGCAGAACCGGAAAGCCGAGAAACAAGAAGCAAGGCCCAACATGTCTGGAGCCAGAGCAAGAGCTCCCCAAGATAAGTCATCTGATCCAAACTCGTATGCACGAACCAAACGTCTGCAGTCCGTGAGCAAAATCAACTTCTCTAGGCCTACTAAGAGAGCCGCCCTCATGCCGCGGATCACTGAGATCGCCTCAGCCTCTTCAGAATCCGCCGCTCTGGAAGAGTCGTGTCCTGCATCGATAACAGAATAATTGTAAGTTTTAATCACAAAACCCGATCCCCCCTGAGAGTTTTTGCTGGACCAGGCCCCATCCACCATAACAACATGCCAACCCTCCTCAATAAGCGGGAGCGGGTGGGTATGCAGACTGGTCTGAGGCTGGTTTAAGGGAGTAGGGGTAAAAATGTAAGATTTTTCCCTGTTAAAAGAGCAAGAGGGGTTGGCGGTAGTATTATTAAAGATAAATTCGTTGCAGCTCTCCCAAATGACATAGAAGATAGCGCCGATCAAGCCCCAAGAGGGGGCCGTGGTGGCCGATTGTCTGTTAGTAAGCATCTGGATAATAAGAAAGAGAGAATCAGAATAAGGCCAGGAATTGAAATCTAAAGAAAGGTCAAAAGCATACCAAATCGCTCGAACTTTCTTACAAAAGAAGAGAGCATGTGTGGTAGTTTCCACGTCTTCGCCGCACCAGGGACATGTAGCTTCCCTATTATCATCCACAAACCGTAGTTTGTGATTGGTAGGGATCCCATCCTGCAAAGCTTTCCAGACAAAAAATTGAATTCGAAAGGGGACATTTATACTCCAGATGGTAGCCCACCTTAGGTTGGAGGGATAGTGCCCAGGAGGGTGGATGCTAAGGGTGGTCCGGTAGGCCGATTTAGCCGTAAGAATACCATTAGTTTCAGGCCGCCAGCACAGAGTATTCTTGGAGGGAAAAGCGCTAAGAGGGATACGGAGGATGGCTTCGGCAATATCTTGTTGGAAAAGGGACCGGACAAGGGGCTCCTTCCAGCGTCGCTGAGTAGGACAGATAAGATCGCTAACCTTGGAGATGGGACGATGGCGAGGCGGCGGGCCGAAAGGACGTCCAAAAGGGATATTCGGGATCCACGGTTCAAGCCAGCAATCAATATTATGGCCGTCGCCAATATGCCAAATGAGGTTGCTCCAGATCCGGTTGCGGGCAGCAATGATCGCTTTCCAAATCCAGGAATCAGAAGGTTTCGGTAAAGAAGTCATAATGGATTCCTTAGGAGAGTACCGCTTAACAAGATTTTTTGCCTAGAGTTTTTCAGGCTCTTTAATGACTCTCCACAAGAGTTTAGCGAGGAGGGCGTGATTATGGGAAAGTGCAGTCCGGATTCCCAGCCCTCCCCATTTGAGGGGCCGACAAAAAATTTTCCAGCTGATGAGAGAGGCTTTTCTGTGGCCGTTGGCGTTAGATCCCCACAGAAACCGGGAATTTATCGAATTCAGCTTTTTGCAGGTCTGAATAGGGAAGGGAAAAACCGACATGTGGTAAGAAGGGATTGTTGAGTTAACAACTTTTATAAGGATAATGCGCCCCGCTTGAAAGAGGTTTTTTGCTTTCCAGCCCTCAATCCGATCGGAGGCACGAGTGATGATGTCCTGGATGTTCAGGCTCTTCTTGCGATCAAATTCAAGAGCGCCCAGGTATTTGTCACCGCCCCCATCTTTTTTGATATGAAAAATGTTCTGAATAAGCTTGGTGTGACGATGGTGGCAATTCTTACTGAATAGAATGCAGGACTTGTCAAAGTTAATCTCTTGGCCAGACACAGTTTTAAATGTGGCGAGGGCATCAGACAGAGTGCCAGCTTCCGATAGGGTGGCCTTACAGAAGATGAAACAATCATCTGCAAACAAGAGATGAGAAATCGGAGTACTACCTCTCGCAGTTTTAATGCCATGCAAATCTCCATCAATCTCATATTTGAGGATGATCCGAGAAAGGACCTCTGAGCAGATAAGGAAGCGGAAGGGGGAGAGGGGGTCTCCTTGTCTGAGGCCCCGTTCAGGCTTAAAAAAACCGAAGGGAGAGCCATTGAGGTTAAAAGAGAAAGTAGAGGTGGAAATGCACTGGTGATCCAGGAACACCACTTGTCGCAAAAACCCATGGCTTTCAGAGTGTCTATGAGGAAGTCCCATTCAATACGATCGAAAGCTTTGCTCAGGTCGAGCTTGATCGCCATATTGCCTTTAGTCCCTTTTTTCTTCTTGATGAATCTAAGGATTTCTTGAGCCATGATGATGTTATCAAAAATTTGTCGCCCAGGGACGAAGGCATTCTAAGAGGGAGAGATGATTTTATCCAGGAGGGGTTTGAGTCTGGTAGTTAAGATCTTAGTGATGATCTTAAACTTACAAAGACTGATAGGCCGGTAATGATCCGGCGTGGTCGGGTTTTTTTTCTTAGGAATAAGGGTTATGTTCGTATGGTTGAATTCCGGGAGGAGGCGGCCGGTTTGGAAGAAAGTGAGAGTAGCTTTGTACAAGTCGTCTTTTATAATCTCCCAGGATTTTTGGTAAAAAAGAGGGGTGAAACCATCTGGGCCAGGGGCTTTGTTGGGGGTCATGGAAAAAAGGGCTTCCCGGACTTCTTCCAAGGTGGGATCACGAGTGATCGATTCATTGTCTTCAGGAGTGATCAGAGACTCGAAGATGTTCAGCGAGGCGATCTTAAGGGTGGGCTTAGCGGAGGAAAAGAGGTCATGATAGTAGTCCAAAAACGTATTGTCAATGCACGTTCTGTCTTGAGCCCATGAGCCATCTGGGTTGCAAACAGAAGTGATAGAATTTTTCCTCCTACGGCAGATGGTAGAGATATGGAAAAACCTGGTGTTGCGGTCTCCTTCTTTAAGCCAGGTTCTACGAGATTTGTCTCTCCAAATGGTCTCTTCTTGATTCAGGGTTTGATCAAGCGAGTTCAGAAGTTGACGCTCAAGAATATCATTTTGATCCGAGTACAGCTCTTTTTGTATCTGCCCAATCCGCCCACGGAGTTGCTGAATAAACCCAGGTCTGTTAAAAAAGGTCAAACGATTCCAGGTGGTGAGTTTCGCTTTAGTGTGGCGCAACTTCTTGCAAAGACGAAGGGGGCGAGAACCCGTTTGGTTGACTTCCCAGGCTTCCTTGATCACAGTATTATAATCCTCATGCTTAGCCCAAAAACGATTGGAAATGGAATTGTTTAGGAAGTTGATGATGAATAGGAGTGGTGTTAAGATAGCAGCATCCGGGAAACACGTCCTCCAGATGTCATTAACAATGGCTCGATCGAAACGGAGTTTAATTAAGTCCGTCCCTTTGCGTTTGTTGGACCAGGTAAAGGGGACGCCCGAGAAGCCTAGAAATAGTTTTTCAGGACTATTTATCGATACGTGCACCCCCCCCCCCCTCTTCGGTATGGATGTACCGATAAATAGTCCTGGAAAACTGTTTCCAGAGACATCGGATCCTATGCTGAGGAGTATGTGGAGAAAGACCAGCCGCATACATCCATACCGAAGACTGTTGGTAATGGTATGGATTAGAAGCAAGATTCGTCATATACTTCCTTCCCCAGACTTTGCTCAACTAGAATTTGATCTTGTGTGTTTGCCAGAAAGAGCAGTGATATTGGGGTCATAAGTCAAATCGGGATTGGCGTGTGTATATGCTTTGGTGTGTCGTGAGGGTTTGGGCGCGTATAAGGGGATGTTGTCTGAAGTCTACGTCTAAAGAAACAATGGGTGCCATAAAAAGAATCATAAGATGCATAGTGGTTATGTTTAGATCTCCATTTCTCATATTCATAAAGTCTATTAAGGCATACAGAAGGTGTAACAAATCGAAGTGAAGAAGCGTGCATGCATGGCAAAGTGTGTATGTGCATGTGTGCTGGAAAAACTAAAACACGTACCTTTGTGGCCTCCTCGGAGTCCCCTGAAGCATCGTCGATGTTTGGATATGGTCGTTGCCGTTTTGATGTAGTGATCCCGGATTGGTGTGGAGGTTCATGGTGCTGCCCAGTGGTAGACGTATCGTCGAAGATATCCTCGGTGGTCGGAGTTTTCCAGCCGGTGCTTTCGGCTGACGATAGGCCGGCCTCAAATGGTTCGGATTCCTCCTCGGAGGTCGAAGTAGGGGACGGTTCAAAGGAGAGAGAGTTAGTGATCCTGGTAGGAAAGAGAAATGGGTGTTAGCTGGTCTGCGTAGGGGGCCCTGTATGCGAGTTGGTTTGGGCTTGAGGATAGTTTTGGAAAATATTTTGGCTGGGCTTGGGGATGGAGCTGGATGGGTCGCACTGTTGTGGGTTTTGTGAGGGCTCGCTTGTGGGCTAAGGTTGAAGTCCAGCAATCGTGGTTGGATTTGTGAGCCCAAACAGGTGGACAGCCCAACTGATTTGAGAGTTGTGGTATTCGAAAGGGGCCCGGAGTCCAAAGGTACAAAATTAAGATTGAGCTTGACGTGTTGATTGGTGGGCCCTGTAATCGCCAGTTGGTCTGACGAGCCTGTTTCCAACTCCTCAAAGATTTTTCGTTTTTTGGTAGATAGCGCATGATTTGGTGGATTGTGTGGCCCAGCTTCAGAAAACCATAAATGCGACTAGTTGTAGCTGTCTCATCACAAACATTTTGGAAAAGTTTTGTAGTCGTTGTCTCTTCGAAATTCGTTCTTTGCTTATGTGGTCTGTGCACGAGTTCTTCCCAATGTCTGAGAGTTGTCTTCTCTGTTGCCTCCTGGGGTAAGGTGTGTCTGTTGTCCGATGCATGTGGTTGTCGTCCAAGCTGAATTCGGGTTTGAAGTTGTTGATGTTGACCCTCTTCCGGTGAATTTACAACCGTCTGATGGTATGGGTAAGGGCTTTGATAATTCGACCACCAATTCAGACTTGCTATAGCCATTTGAATAATGTGTCCCACCCCTTCTTGGTTACTATCGATCTGAGATTCATTCGGGACGCTCGGAAAGGTGTCGGACGGCCGTTTAGGGTTTACTTGGTAAGTCCGGAAAGATTGTTGGAAGTGGGCTTCCGAGGAATGTTTAGGTGGGTGGACCTGTATTTGTTTCCCGAACGGGATTGCGATGGGGCCGATAATTTTGAGCCGGTGTCGTTCGTGGCGGTGGTGGCTAAATTCCGAACAAAATTCGAGGGAGTGTGATATGATTCCGCAGAAAGCACAGAATCCCTCTAACCGTTCATATTTGATCGTGAGTCTAGCCTCTCCGTAATGGCCGGGTCTGGGAACCTGGATCGAAAGAACCAACGGTTTGTCCGTATATAAGTTTACTTGGATTCTTACAAAACTTGTTCTGAGCGGTTTTGTTTCTCTTGTGCGGAAATCACTAGTAACGTACTCTCCAAGTTTGTTACCAATACTTTTTAGGGTTTCCGAATCATGAAGACAACATGGCAAGCCTGATACTTGTACCCAACATAAGCATCTCAAAAATTGTAACTCTGATTGATGAAGCATCGGATCGTAGGGCTGTTGAAGTAGAGAATAGCCAAAAACATTGGCCGGTGGAGCCGCAAGAATCGTTTAAAAGTCTTGCTGATTTTTAAAATTTGCCGTGAATATCTTCGTTTCTCGTTCGAAAGCAATGGGAGGAATTGTAGAAATCAGTTTTGACCATTCCCGTTTGACACCCTCGCAAATAGCTTGCTCGCGTATATTCAGAAATATAGACTTGAAGGCAATGGCGTAATTCCACCGTTCTTCAAGTGTCGCCTAAGACGAGAAATCGAGCTTAAGTATCGGTATTGGATCATGGGTGGTACACTGTTTCATTAGTTCCACTATGTCGTGATTCTTTGATGATTCACCTCGTTCCGGCATATTGGGGTAGAGAAAAGGAAAAAGCTTAAGAGCCAAACCCTAGACAGTAGAAGAAAGTGGGTTGGAGATGGGAGGAGTTACGTAAGCTGCATGGAAAGAGAATGAGGTGGGTAGAAAGTGGGGCATAGGGTGTAAAGGAGGGAAGGAGAAAGGAAGAAGGCAGGTGAAGGAATGAGTGGACCCAAAGGAGGAGGAGAAAGTGGAGGAAGAAAGGAGGGGTTAGGTGGGAGGAAGAAAGGAGGGGAAAGGTGTTTGAAAGGTGATAGATAATAGAATTGGTAATTTATGGTTGTTCTGGAAAAAAGATGCTGCTCCTCCCGACCCTGTATGCTATAGCCACCAACAAATTACCATTTTATGCGATGAAGACTTTTTTTTTGACAAGTATGTGATGAAGATAAAGAAACTAATTCTCAGGTACTCTGATAATAAGTTCACAGCTTCACTATTTCATATGGATGGGGATTTAATGGGTATTCTTTTTTTTTTTAAGTGTAAATTTTATTGATGAAAAAACAAGTACAAGGCCAATACAAGAGGGAACCAAAAGAAAAGAAAAACATGCCTCTCCAAGAGGTAAACACGGATGCAATAGAAAAAAAGAAACAAAATCACCAAGAAACCACTACTCAAGCCACTATCATCAAGAATATCCGGTGATCGTCATCTTCCACTTCACCATAAGCGACTCAAAAGACGTCCCGACATATCTGTCGTGGTTTTACTCCACCAAAAGATGAGACCTTTAATAGAGACCATGACCGAAGCTCTCTTTCCCTTCGAACTTCCTCGCAACACGTTCTAGCCATATGGACCACATCACCGCAAAAGGAAGAAAACGCCATAACACTTTACCCCGTTCAACAACGTTTCTTGTTTTCCAATTTGTTAAGAGTTCCCTAACATTCCTGAAACAAGGCCACATAACACCAACCCAGCAAATAATTCAATCCATTTCAGCAAAAGGGCACAAAAGAAACAAATGGTCAATGGACTCCCCATTGTTTTTACACAGAACAGAACAGACAACAAGAACTTTACGTTTACGGAGATTGTCAATAGTTAGAGCTCTATTTAAGAACAAAGTCCAAGCGAAAAAAGCCACCTTAGAAGGTAGATTAGGAACCTAAATTTTCTTTTTCGGAAAGTTAATAGGAGTAGCATGAGTTGGATTATCCAACGCCTTGTAGAAAGTCTTCACAGAAAACACACCTTTGACACACTCAATTCAGACTATCCCTGGGCAATAACGGAAGCTAATCAATTTATCCAAAAGAGATGTAACGGTATCCAATTCCCAATTGTTCAAGTTACGATGTAAACTGAGATTCCAAGACATACCAGTACAATTCGAGTTCATCACCTCATGAACAGAGTACTTGTAATTGTCTGATAAGGAAAAAGGCAAAGGGTACAAATCTTTACGCGGTGAATCAAGGAGCTACCGATCCCCCCAAAATCTCACGTGTTACCAACACCGACTCTAATCCTAACACATTTACCAAAAGTCTCACTAATCTTCTCACCCCTCTCCACACACCACATCCATAGGACTCTACAACTTCCTTACTCCTTCACCCGAACTCGATCACACCAAATCTAGAAATAATAACTCTCTTCTACAATTTGTTATCATCTTGCCCAAACCTCCATAACCACTTACCTAACAAAGCCTCATTCATCCTAGACAACTTCTTGATCCTCAAGCCTCCTTCTCTACCCCTACATACTTGTTTCCAACCAACCTGATGGATCCTATGTTTCTCATCCGTATCATTCCAAAGAAAAAATTTCATAATAGATTCAAGGATTTTTTCAACTCCCTTAGGGAGAGTAAACAAAAACATATAAAAAACTGGAAGGCCCGAAAAAGTTATTTTCAAACGGGTTACCCTCCCACCTTTGGATAAATACTTAGTCTTCCACCCACTAAATCTCTTAGAAAATCTCTCAATAACAAGATCCCAAATAACCTTCGACTTGTACTTAGCCCCAATGACAAGCCCAAATAAGTAGAAGGAAGAGTCTCCACCCCACACCCCAAAGTTTTCGCTAACATAGTCAGATTAGGGACCTCTCCTACCCCCATAATATTACTCTTACCCAGATTAATACAAATACCAGACACGGCCTCAAAATAATACAAAAGACCCCGAAGGAACCGCACCTGGGTGCATGGACGCTCCAACAAACACTAAGGTGTCATCTGCAAATTGGAGATGCATCACCTCTACCTTGTCTTGCCCTACCTTAAAGTCTTCCATATCACCATGTAACACAACTCTATTAATCATTCTACCTAGAGCCTCTGCAACCATTATAAAAAGAAAGGGGGATAAGGGATCTCCTTGGCAAATCCCACTCGTACTCCAAAAATACCCTGTCGGGGAACAATTAGCCAAGATAGAAAATGAGGTTGAGGAAATACACTTGTTAACCCACCCTCTCCATCTTTCCCCAAAACCCATCCTACTCAACATATAATCAATGAAATCCCAGTTAACATGGTCATACGCTTTCTCCATATCAATTTTACAAACAACACCATGAACCCCCGACTTCACTCTAAAGTCAATACTCTTGTTGGCCACTAAAATCCCGTCCAAAATCTGTCTACCACGCACAAAAGCCCCTTGCTCTTCTAAGATAATAGAACTAAGGACTTTCTTGATTCTACAAGCTTAGATTTTAGTAATAATCTTATACACGCTACTCACTAGGCTAATGGGTCTAAAGTCTTTGATATTAAATGCTCCCTCGACCTTTGGAATCAACGTGACAAAAGTACTATTAGAGTAGTAATTCAAAAAACCATTCTCAAAAAAGTGTTTCATTACCTTCATAAGATCTATTTTAACAATATCCCAACAACACTTGAAGAAGGCCATCAAAGAACAACAGGCTATCACTCATTCCCATCCTAATAGAGATTAAAGAAGTTGTTATTAGCTTGAGCCCCCACAACTCTCTTGGACCTGATGGATTTGGTGGATCTTTCTATCAAAATTATTGGGAAATTATTTATATTGATGTCTCTAATGCCATTTCTTATTTCTTCAGGGATAACCTATGTAACATGGACACGGCTAAATTCTAGGACACAACACGCTTGTCAGTATGGTCGTACATGGCAATGGGTGCGGCAAACTACTCATACTCAACTCTGGAAAGAAAAGAAAAAATTACAGAGAAGGAAAGAACACAAAAAAAATCCAAGTGAATCAGCAAATCAAATGCACATAACAAAGAGGAGAAGATCTTAAGTATAAGGGAAATCGAAGGAATCTGAAGAAATTCCATAGCTGTTGTTTCTTTCGATCGATTTAAGAAAAACAACGACAAGGCAAATCTGAGAAAAAATCCGTGTCGGTACGTATCCAACGCAGATATGCGTATCAGTACGCAGCGAGACGAATATGGACACGGCAGATTCAAATCTGAATCGAGAAAAAAAAAGTCGAAGGAAGAATAGAGGGAGAAATAAACGAAAACTGCATACCTGTTAGATTTGCCCAGCTTCGATTTAGATTTGAATCCAAGCGGCTGCTAGGGTTTTTTTTTTCACACCGAAACAAAAGGGAAAACCATCTTGCGTTTAGCCGCAGTAGGGTTTAAATCAAGTCTTCTACATTTTCTCTCTGATTAGAAGATATTATTTTGCTATGTGTAGTTGTTGGTGCTGTTGTGTGTTTTAAACTACAACGGTTTATTATTCCTCGAGTTTCGTAAAGAAAAAGATTGTTATATAATGTGGCTGGTTTGTATTGTAACAGGAAAAACTTAAGAAAAAATAGTACTACAGCCGTGTCCCCGTTTTCACTCATTTTGACCTCGCCGTGTTGGACCCGTTACCCGTGTCGGACACCGACACCCGTATCCGTGTTGTTGTTACCTAGCAACATTTGACTTGCTTCAAAGTTAATAAATGAGATGGATCATAAAAGAAAAGGTGGAAATATGGGTTTGAAGATAGACTGCATAGGCTTTAGATACTCTAAATTGGGATTTCTTCTGGAAGTTCTCATGAGATTGGGGTTTAATTCTACTTGGTGTAGCTGGGTTTACACTTTCTTAGCAGTGCCAGGACCTCTATTCTCATACATGGATGTCCTTGTGGCTACTTCAGTGCTTCTAGTGGTCTCGGGCACGAAGACCCCTTGCCCCCACTTTTATTTGCATTGGCTGCAAACTTAATGAGTTTAAAACTTCACACTTAAAAGAATTAAGGGACATACAGCCCATGGTGACCTCACAAATTCAGGTATTCCCCACTCATCTATGGTTTGCAGATGATATTTATATTCCTGAATGGTGATATTAGATGCTTAAGAAAGCTACTTGGCTTCTTGGAAAAATATAGCCTTGCCTCAGGGCAATGAACTAACACTGATAAAAGTAAGTACTTTTTTGGAGCAACGTCTATGTATAAAAGAATAATTTTCCAGCTTAATTGGCATTAAAGAGGGTAAACTACCAGTCACTTACTTGCGAGTTCCATTGACTCAAGGTAGAATCAAAACATCCCACCTTAGTACTCTTGTGGACAAGATTAAAAGAAGAGCAACATCATGGGTAGGAAGCATGCGATCTTACCCAGGGAGGCTAGTTCTTGCAAAATCAGTTTTGTTCCAGCATTTCAATATACAAGTGGCCAGCTATGATTATTAAGGAATGTGAATTTATGATTAAAAACTTCATTTGGAGTGGCAATCCAGATAAAAAAAAACTTTGTTGCTGTATCCTGGAAAATTTTGGGAGGTCTACCAAGTCTCTTCTCCAGGGCTAAGTTCATGACTACAAAGAACTTCAATAAACAAGATGCTCGCATTACCAACTACAAAGTCATCCATTTGGCGTGGTCATGGCAGCTATGATAAAAATGGAGGAAATTTTCTGTCAGCGCATAGGAAATGTTAAGAAAGTCAACTGCTGGAGATACCATTGGATTGGGGACAGGCCACTCATTGAACACTTTCAGGATTTTGAGCAGAATCGGGTTCAGAAGGTCAGCGAGCTGTTACAAAATGGTGAATAGGAATTACCTCCTCTTGAACAAGCACTACATTCTATCAATCAATCAGTCTTAACTGTGCTCCAAGATACTGAATGTGAATATTATTGTTGCTGAAAAGCTGATAAAAAGGGACAATTCTCTGTTAAATTTGTTTTCAACTTTTATTAAAATCTCCTAAAACTAGTTGGTACAAATATGGCAGTTCTCAGTCCATCCTAGAATATTAAACTTTATTTGGAGATTATTTAACTTTGCCCTTCCACCTGCTTTATAACTGAATAGAAGAGGGTGTATTACAGCAACTAGATGCTACCTATGTGAATGCCAAGAGGAAACATCTACACATCTATCCCTGGGACTGCGATACTATTCAGTATCTACGGCACTGGAGATTCTCTATTTTCTGGTTCAAATGCTCTTTCATTTAGGGATTTGTTGACCAAGTGTGATAGCTACAGCCCTATCACCAAAGAAAAATGGCACTGTTTAATACTACCATTTCTTTACTTTGTTTGGCTTGCCAAACTCTGTTCTTTTTTATGGAAAGAAGGCATTTTTTCACAAGATCAAATGAAGAGTGCTCAAGGAAATTTAAAGATTGATAAAGGAAACTCAAGGCCAGATTGACCAACCCTGACCATGATCTTCAAATTGTGAGTTTCTTTAGCAATCAACCAAAACTAAGACAGGCTCCTAAGATCCAATCTTTCCATTGGATTCCACCAGCCCAAAATAAAATCAAGATTTCTTGATGGTGCCTCTTAGGGCAATCCAGGTAAAGTTCCTTTAGATTTGTCAGCTTCTACTGTGAAGCAAATGAGAACACATACTAACAAGTCCCTTTAGCAAAGATATGTTGGAAACCTTTTAAAAAAAAGATATGTTGGTACCACTTAGTCATTCCTAAAAATGGGTTTACAGCTTGGCAGTGTCTTAAAGGCAGTCTCAAAACCATAAACAAGCTCCTGCAATGGGGTGTAATTACTGATACTTTTTGCAAAGCTAATTGTGAGACTACAGAGCATGTCTTCATACATTGAATCTATGCCACTTCTCTATGGTCCAAGCTTCTCCATCTTTGCTGCTACAACAAGAATGTGGGGTCTCAGATAAAGTACAATGGTTGACCTGAACTAAAGGCTCTCATGATCACTCTGTCTAATCTATTTTCAGATTTCTGATCCATTTATCATGTGCGGTAGGAGAGGAATTGCAGTACTTCTGGAACTGAAGATAAACAACCACCCATCACTCTTGCAATCATCTACAGTGAAGTGAGGAGAAGAATTCTTGCTGTTACTGAGGTTGTGGATGACGCTGCTCAAGCTAAAGCTATATGTGAGTAATGGAAGCTTAAGATTACTTTCAAGGTGCCTAAGATTGTGATATGTGGCTCCTACCACCAAACATATGGCTCCTCAAGTCCTCAACAATGTTGCATATAAAGAAGAGAGAGGAGGGTACGGGGTCTAATAATTTGAAGGTGAATATCTTCTTGGTTTGCAGGTGAAAAAATGCCAGTCAGTGTGGCCAATCATGAAATCAAGGTAGTTTGTGGCTATAACTGAGTTTACAAAATGGCACCACCCACACTCAGGTTGTGACAGCTTCGGAGCTCATGGTTAGATAAATTAGTCAAGCGGTCACTCCTCCATAGAATTGCATTTTGTTACTCCAGGAGATCAAGCACTACATTAATCAGTTTACATTGTCAGCATCGGGCATAAATTTAGACAGACGAGAACAGATGCTCTGATTTATTGGCTTCATTTTGCAAATAGTGTGAAAGAAATAACCTTACCTCCTGGCTCCTTCCCACAAGAGCTGAATTCCTTAATTCAAGAGAATTCTCAGGACATAATATTTTTCTGTTTTAATATATACCTGGTAGGGGTTCTGCCTAATTCTGTTTTGCCCAGCAAAAAAAAATCTAGTGATAACAAATTAAGACAGCCGCTCAACTTAACATCTTTAATGTATCAATTCTATTAATAAACATAAAAAGTATAAGAATTCCAGAATCTTACAGCACGTAGTAGACTTCTTCGATCCCTCTCTCTTGCATTCTTAATGGCCTACAATCAAACATCAGCCCCATTACTAATAATAAAAATGGCTTTCAATATCAAAAATTGGTTAAAAGAAGAGATCAAGAGAACAACTCACATCATCAAGTTCTTTCTTCTCTGCTTCTACTTCAGACAAGTCTCTGCATTAACAAAACCCATATCAAACTCAAACATTAAAGCCAACAAAAAAAATATCATTAACATCATTCTCCAAACCTTCCAACTATTCGATCAACACGACACGAACACTTGGCACAAACACCTGCTTCCTTTGCACAACCTGCAATAACCAATAGATGCCACAACCCCATTAGCTAAAACCTTGAGTAATATAATTTTACAAATACCCCATCGTCTAAAACCCATAAAAAGCAAATCCCACTATCACAAAACAAAACCCCACTGAAGCTAACATACCAGAACATAGACTATGGTAAGCTTGTCGAACATTTCGCTTCGTACACCGCTGACTGCAACATCATTCCACAATCATAAACAACAAATTAGCTTAAAAACATAGTAACAACTTGAAGATTACCTATTTAAGAAAATAAGAAGATAAAAGTTACCATTTTGCAGGCTCAGAGAGAGCTTTGTATTTGCCATATTTTCTCTTCCAATCGATTTGGTTTTTACATCGAATGCAAACTCCAGTGATCTCTGAGTAAGGTCTCAGCTTTCCTCCAACTTCCTAATTATTAGCATTCAAGTTAGAGACACAAAGAGCGATTCAAAGAGAGAGAGAGAAATGGGGAGTACCGTTTCGTTCTTCTTGTGGTCAGCATTAGGGTTCCAAGCGAACTTGTTCTGATGCTTCGGTGGTCCTTGTTTACTCATC
This sequence comes from Kingdonia uniflora, assembly GCA_014058105.1. NCBI lineage: Eukaryota > Viridiplantae > Streptophyta > Magnoliopsida > Ranunculales > Circaeasteraceae > Kingdonia > Kingdonia uniflora. Next base: position 1,533,002 of record JACGCM010002404.1, read on the forward strand.
TCCCTCTCTCTCTCTCTCTCTTTTAAGCTTTGCTCTGCAACTCTTTTCAGGGTTTAGTTTAGTACCGTTTACAGGGATGATGATAAGTTAGGGTTGTCAAATTAGGTCCAAAACTGGAACCAGATCAAATTAGTCTGGTTTTTTTTTGGGAAAGCGATACTCATACTGGTTCAATCACTTCATACTGGTTCAAACACCCCAAATCTACTTGATTCGTATTGAATTGAATAAAATTCGTAAAAACCAATAAATTTCACACCTTTTGAGGCTAGAAACAAGTTCATATTCAAATTCACGAGATTGGGTTTTCATAATTGAATCTAATTTGCAAAAAGAATCCCTAATTCAATAATAGAGAATGGGGATTGGGAACCGACCTTTTTCTAGGGTTTGCAGAAGGTGAAATTGGATTAAAGGAGAAATTGCCCTGGTTCTGATTTAGGTCTTTATTTGGTTAGCTAGAGCTTCACGGATTGAGTTTAGGTTTATATATGGTTGAGATAAACAAACTTCCCTCACGACATGTTTCTTCGCTGACTGAGATCTCTGTTGAACTTGATTTTTGCTACATATGGTAAATATTAAATTCTCGTGGCTCTTGCAAGTTTTTTTCCTTGTTTTTTGGTTGATATGAGAGGAATTTAGACTATGCCCCCCAAATAAAGTTGTATATTTAATTTTGCCCCTTCGAACCGGCAAATATTGTGGTCTACCCCCACTTCCTCTATTCTCCCCCAGTTCAACGAGTGGACTTGACTTGAGCAGTCAAACTTTGGTGAACTACCCAAACTACCATTTATTCAAATAATACTGTTATGCTATCTCTCTCTCTCCTACTTTCAACAATTTTTGTCTCGAGATTTGTAATAAAATCCAAAGGCCCGCACTCTCAAAATTATGACCGTTGGCCACGCCATCATAATGTAAAAATATTTCTTCTCTTTAAATTCATAACTTATTCTTCTCTTGCTTGGAGAAAAACTACTCTTTTAATGGGTGGTGGTGAATCTTCTAAGGTAAGCATCTAGTTATGTTATTACTCTAAAAATTTAATGGGTTTTTAGCTTCTTTTTTTGTTTCTGCCATTTAATCATTGTTTCAAGCTTTGGGGGGTAATGATGAATTGCAGACATTTTTTTGGGGGGTAAAACTAAATTCTTGTTCATACTTTGCAGGTTGAAACTTGTCCTATTTGTACATAATTTTACCAAACTGTAGAACCATGCTCTCATAGCATAGAAGCTTGTCCCTGGGTATACAGTAAATGTAAGAAACCAAATTGCAATGGAATCATGAAGATAAATATTTCGAATACATTAACTAACCCAAAAAGAGAGTTCTTGTCTTGTCAATTCACTACATGTGGTTCATTTCAGTGGTTAGATTGTGCAATCAATGATTCTATAGGTTCTGGTTGATCATCTTCATCCTTTGCAAGGGGTTGTTTTGGATGTGGAGCACATGAGCATTGATGGAGGGAATGCCCTTGGAGGACTTCAAACTGCACAGTGGATGGATGTGGGGATCCTAAAAGGTTATGCACTTCCAAAACTGAAGCAACTAAAGGCCAAAAGTTTCTAAAATGCACAAACCCTATTTGTAAGAAGAGCTTCACTTGGCTTAAAGATGCAATGCAAGAAGAAAAACATAACAAGAGGGAAGAGAAGACTGAAGATACTCATGAGAAAAACCCAAAGATGAATGTCCAGATGACTCTTACCATGAACTTGAATGATTTTTGTAATCAATTTAAAGGGAAACATGCAGTGAAAATGGCAAACAAAAGATAGAACACAAACCTAATTGGTACTCAATGCTATTCCAAATCACATATCACAAAACCTGCATATCACAATGAAATACACATTAATAATAGTTATCAAAAAAAAAATGAAACCTGCAATATATTTAATGTGAAGTACAAACCTGTAAGAACAACAACCTTCATTTAAAACCGCATAATAGTACAAAATTTGAAACAATATCCATACCCTCTACAACTGCAATTTACACATTCCACTCACTATATACCATTCAGTATACACTGCACAATTCACAATTCACATACCAAAATATACAAAACACAAAAGGTGAACTTAATTAATTAACTGTTTCCAAAAAGTGCAATAATGTTTCACCATACAATACCCAAAAAGTGAACATGATCACTGAAAGCATATACAATAAGATAGTGTTAATTGACCTCTAAAGCAAATAAAATGTTAAAATGTTTCACCAAAGAAAAGTCAAGTTAAAGACTAAGGCTTCCAATTCCTGGTTGGAGTTTGGTATGCCTTCTTGTAGGGGTTTGTGACTGAAGTGGTTTGAGAAGACTGAGTTACAACATATGGAGCTGGTCTTGGAGGTTGGAATGGTGCCCTCCCAATGTTTGAAGCTGCTCCCCTCCCAATGTTTGAAGTTGCTCTCCTCCCAGTGTTAGCATTTGCATTGTTCCCAGTTTTAGCAGCAGTACCTCTTCCTCTTGTAGCAGTTGCCCTCCCCATGTTTTTACCATTGCCCCTCCTAGTATTTGTACTAGTTCCAGACTCATTGTTTGAATTTGCACTTCCCCTACCACCCCTAGCAGAATTGCCTCTCCCTCTACCTCTCACAATTGGTGTTTGAGGGGGGGGGGGGGGGGGGGGGGCACCAACATTTCTTCTATGTTCAGCTCTGCTACTATTTGTGTCAAGCCTATTCCTTTGTCTTATAGAAGTTCCACTTGGTTGGGCAGAAGAACCTTTGCATGTCTTCTTCATGTGACCTAGAGTACCACATTTTCCACATCTCTTACAGTTGCCAAGTACTTCATCTTGGTCTTTAATTCTCTACTTCTTTGGCCTACCAGGCCCCCTCACTAAAGGTGGGAGTAACACAGTGTATCCTGACTGCAAGCAAATTTATCATTAAATAACAGCTTTAAGTAGTATAACTTACAATTTAAAGGTTGCAATTGAAGTAATACTTGTCCCCATTCAGATGGATCATCAATGGCATGAATTGGAAGATTGCAAGTAGCAACATATTTGCAACTGTGCGGTATTCACTGCAAGATCTATGTAATAAAAAAATAAATCTTTATTTGCATGTGAACCTATAAACAACTATAAGACAAAATAGAGAAGATAAAAGATGAAAGAAAAAAGTACTTACTCAATCCAAGGATGTCTCAAAGGAATGAGAACACAAACTGCATGTACACATGGCAAACCAGTTAGTTGTCACTCTCTACACTGGCATTCAAATTTTTTAAGGTTAACTTTCCATTTTTGGCCACTTCCAGAAATTGCAACAAAGCATTTGTCAGTTGTAACCTCTATCCTATATTGACCAAATTTTTTTGACATTTTCTCAATGTGTGTGACTGCCCTAGGAACAAGTCCTGCATATTAAGAAAAATAAAAAGAGCATTTAAACTTAAACAGTTGTTATTACTTGCTTTAATCAAACATAGAAAAATAAGGAAATTTAATTTACCATTTTGGTCTCACTTCCTAGCTTTTAGTCTTCTGTCATACATGAGCTTCATCAACATCAGGTTCAGCTTTTCTATGGCTTTATGTAAAAGCTTGTCTCTCACTTTGTTGATCCAGTTATTGAAGGACTCTGAGAAATTATTAGTGATGTGTTCACACTTTGCACTAAAGTCAAAATGTGATCTGTACCATCTCTCATATGGCTCCCTGTGTAACCAATCATATGCTGCAGGGTCATCCAACTTCAACTGATCAAGAAACTCCTTCTCAGTTTGTTTCCATGCCTTAGCAGCCCCCCAAACCAACTTCTCAAGGTGAGTTCCTTTGTGGTACTTCTTCATATTTTTATACATGTGCCTGAAACAAAATATGTGGTTTGCAAATGAAAATACTGAACTAACAGCTTCTGTCAATCCCTTCTGCCTATCAGAGATGAAGTTTAACATGTGTCTGTGTAGGTTTAAAGAAGGTTCCATCATCTCTAATAATTTTTTCCAAGTTTCAGTACACTCAGACCTACAAAAGAACACTGCAATTGGGAATAATCCATTGTTCTCATCCAGTCCAATGATTGAAAGGCACACCCCACCATACTTGCCCTTTAAGAAATACCCATCAAGTCCCAATAGTGGCCTGCACCCATTCAACCACCCTCTATTGAACCATTGTATGAAATACAGGTTCCTGTCCATTCATTGGTCATTAAGTCAATACTACAAGTTGAAATGCTTCCAGGATTTGCCAATAGTACTTGAACAGTCAACTCTGGCATACTAATATAACCTTCATCATAGGACCCCACTATCATCTCCATGTATATAGTCCATGCATTCCATGTTGTGGAGTAAGATACATTAACACCATACTTTGTCCAAATAGCTTCTTGTACATCACATGGTCTTGTAGATCTCACACTCCTAATCAGTTGTTCAACTTTATTGGCCACCCATCCTGTATGTGCCAATTTATTCTTGTCCACAGCCTTACTTCTACATGTGTGAGTTAAATTACCTGTGTTTTTCAATTCCATGGTATGACCATCACAATTTCTTCTCACATAACACATCCACTCACATTTCTCATCACCACATTTATACCTTAGTATGTAATCCTCATTTTAAACTTGATAATACTCAAACTTGTTTATGATAGCATAGTTCCTGATGAATGTTCTTGCTTCAAATACATTTCCCCATACCATCCCGATTTTTAGTTCATCATCCTATCTCCCAATATTTTTGATAGGTGTTGAATCCTCTTCTTCAGAAAAGATGTTTTGTGTATTCTCAGCAAAATTCATTAGTTCTTCATCAAGTCTGTCTATATCCACCTGTGTAAAAGTACCATCATCTTCCAATGAAGTGTGTGTGCTATAGTACCCTTCTTCAGCATCTAAGCTATCTGGATGTAGTTCTGCCCATCTAGTCCAGTCCTCAACTTCATTTGTGTTATCAACCCCAATGTCTCCAGTCTGATGCCCACTCCCAGTCTGTGCCCCATTCTCAGTTTTCCCAACCTCTTCTATGATGACAATTTCACCATCACTATCATAAACTACTAGAAGTACATCTAATTCCTCTTCAGGTAAATTACTGGGTTTAACTCTTTTATTTGTAGGTTTAGTTGGTTCTCCAACCTGGTCATTATTTTTCTTTTTCTTTTCTTTGAGCTCCTTTTGTTTTTGTGTTGGTTTGCTTGCTTGTTTTTTTGTTTGTGCCTTCTTCCTTGAGCCAATGTTAGTTTGAGGTTCAACTCTTGCCCTCTCAGTTTGAGGTTTAACTTCAATCCTCTTTACAGGTTCAACTTGAACCCTCTTTACATGATCAACTTCAACCCTTTCCGATAGAGGTTCATCCCAAACCCTAATAGTATCATCACAACCTCTAGACTTTCTCTTTTTGCTTGTAACAGTTTTCATTGATTTGTTCTCAAGAGGTGGTTCAGAAGGACCATTAGTCTTTGTTGTCTTTAACTTCTTAGTAGCTTTAAACAACTCACTCAAAGGTGGTTCAGAAGGACCACTATTATTTGTCTCACTGCCCCCCAACATGTCAATAAGTCCCCCACCACCCACATTTGGTTCATTGACCTCCAAAGATGGCCCTACTAGTGTTAATTGGGTCTCATCAAACTCAACATTACTTTGTTCTCTTGTATAACCATGTATAACCCATTCATTATACTCAGATTCTGAGTCCCCAGAGTTTTCCCCACTGGTGTCATCCTCACTAGTGTCATCCTCACTTGTGTCATCATCAATTAACTCCACATTAATGTAGATTGGAGGATTTGGTTCATTAACTTCATGTTCATCATCTAGTCCTTGAAGAGAAAAGTAGAAGTGGACATCCCCAACTCTCCCTACATCACTATAGCTCCACATATCTAACAAATCATTATCATTCATAATTGGAGAATGTTTACCCAGCCACAAAGTGTAAATATCAACCATTGTACCTGGGGGTGTATCCTCATTCAAAGTTTTTAATGCATTAAAGACATATTCAGTGAGGCATATCAGAGAAAGCCTATTCTCATCTACATTGTCAAACTTATATTGTTTCCCTCCTACATAAAGGTCATGAGTACCTATTCTTTCCCAAGGATCCTGCCAAGTTCCCCCCCCCCCAATGAATGATCTAATTCTTGGTAGTGCCATCCCTGTTTAGCAATTTTACAAATCAAAAACCCTAACTGTAAATACACCAATCCCAACTTCATAATATACAAATCAAACCCTAACTAGCATAATATACAATTCAAAAACCTCAATGTAATTTTGAGCAAAGTAACCCTAACTAGCATAATATACAAAACAAAAGCCCTAATTTCAAAATACCCAAATCCCAACTTCATAAAATAATTATTTTAAAGCAAATAGATCATGTGGAAGAGTTTAAAATACTCATATAGAGACTAGAGAGAGATAAAATGTGTGCAATATAAAAGTAGAGATCCTTAAACTATTTGGTACACCAACAGCAACAGCAACAGCAACAGCAACAGAGAAACAACGTAAAATGAAGCCAAAGGTTTCTCTATGAGATAGATGAAGTAAAATTTAGAGAGAGAAAAAAGAAGCCAAAGGTTTCTGTGTGAGAGAGATGAAGTAAAATTTAGAGAGAGAAAAATGAAGCCAAAGGTTTTTGTGTGAGAGAGAAAATGAGAGAAATAAGTTAATAAGAGTGAGAGAGAGAGAGAGGGGAGGGGGGAAGGAGTGAAGTCTCCCGCCTGAACAAGAACTGTTACAAGTTGAGGAGATGAGGTTATGACCGTCTAATCTGAGGATGTGGCACTAGATCAACGGTGGACAATCTTTAAATTTGAGCCATTAATTTGAACATTTAATGGTTGTTATTAAGCCACGTGGCATTCATTTTCAGCGTTGACAGGTGAGTAGTTGGGAAGTAAAGGGTAGTTTGGGTAGTTCACCAAAGTTGGACTGGTCAAGTCAAGTTCACTCGTTGAACCGGGGGAGAATAGAGGAAGTGGGGGGAAGACCACAATATTTGCCGGTTCGAGGGGGCAAAATTAAATATACAATTTTATTTGAGGGAAATAGTCTAAATTCCTTTTGATATGACTAAGATGTCCTTGTGAATGAACATTTATAAAAATAATTTGAGGGTATTTTAGACTAATCAAAGTACGAAAAACATTGTGGGACATTTAAATACAAGCTCAACTAGTTTCAGTACTCATATAAAATATCAGGCTGGTTACCCAAGCTGCAAGTTCATAGGTAAAGTATGCACAAAGGCAAACTCAACACTTCCTAAATTGAGAGGTACGCATGGCATTTTTTGGCTTCTACTTCTTCACAATTAGCTATTTGACCTTTGGTGTACTGGGATATAGAAATATGGACTAACGAGAGAACATGAATTCCAAGAAAAAAACTCGTACTGTCACAATTCGTGGTTTGGTGCCTTTGAGGTCGTGCATGAGGTCTGATGTGTTAAATAAAAACCACAAAAAATAGGCCCCCGTACAAAATAAAATTAAAAAAAACCCCCAAAGTTCACCAAAACAAATCTGAGTACGAAATATGAGGTATGTAGGATCGCCTTAGGCATAAGCCCAAATTTTTTTTTGGTATTTTTCTTTTTAAATGAAAATCACTACTTGAAGATTTAACTCATTGGAATTTCAAAGAAGAAAACTAGTTTGTCGACTTGTTACTAAACGAAGACAAAGTACCATAATATTAGCCATGGATAGAACCCGCAAAACAAATATACAATATTTATAAAAAAAATTATTTTATTCATGTTCTACTTTTACAGAATGAGTGTGACTTATGATTTTAATTAGTTTGGTATTTCAAAACTTCAGCTCTTTTGCCAAACTCTAAAATCTAAGCTTAAATTGTACTTAATTAAGCTTTGAATGTTTAAACAGAGTTTGTTTCTGTCTTTCGTGCTATGAAGCATACTGTTTTGACAACCTATAACTTTTCAGTTTTTTCCTATTGAGCATTTAATTGAACAATCTCATTTTTTTTAGGCAAACGACCATAATAAAACTAAGAAGCAGATACAACCAGTTTTAGACTGCATACAACCTTTTTGATCAAGTCAGGGGTAGTAAAACCATCATAGAGTACAGCTATTTCCTTGCCAAGGGAAGTAATGAGATGAGCCGCTTGGCTTAACTCTCGATTAATATTACAAAACATAACATAGTTAAGGAGAGAACAAAAAAGGAGAGTATCTTCGCACACCACATCAGCTTGTCACTCAATAGCTCTGTCTCTTCTTTGCAGGCACAAAATAATTTGCGCGTTATCTGAACATACCAAAAAATCTGCTTCTGAGTATCCCCACCCTAACTTGAGGCCTCGCCTGACAGCCCGTGCTTCCGCTTCTTCAACAGTACCATCTGAGCTTCTATCGTGGCCTGCACTAATAATATTCCAGTTAGAGTCAATGAGAATGTAGCCCAATCCTAAAGTTTTTGAAGTAGCATTCCATGCAGTATCTGCAAAAAGAAGAAAGTTTCCTTTTTTCATGGCATTTGCCATTTCCTTTATGGACCGGGACATCATGGTTATTTTATTTGATGGGCCACCATGGGTAGTTGGTGGAACAATCAAGGAATTTGCATGAGTAAGTAACTGAGTAATGGAAGATTGATGATTTTGAATTTTTTTGAAGTTTCAGGCTTGCCAAACAAGGGAGAGACAAATACAGAATTTTGCTAATTGAAACTTAATCTCAGTTTTACTTCTCCAATGGTCAAAAAACCATTGAAGAATGGACTCGAGAGTTGTATAGGGGGTCAGTCCCCTACTCTGAAGGCAAAAGATGAGGCAAACCAAAATCTGCTCGCAAAGTCATATTCAAATAAAGCATGAAACCTATCCTCGTTGGCATGCAAACAAATAGGACAACATGTATCAGTGATAATATGGTGTTCAAAAAGTTTATTTCTAGTAGGCAGAAGATTTGTTAGAGTGTGCCACATAAACATTTGAATTCTATATGGGATAGGTAAGGTCCATATCAACTTCCTAAAATGCATACCAGCTTCGCTATCATAGCGATCAGTCCTATTTTCCTTCATAGTGGTCAGGTAACTGTAAGCGATTTTAACCGAGAGTTTTCCATTTCTTTCATTTTTCCATCTGATCTTATCTTTTGGGAGGTTTGGAGGTATAGGAATAGCAAGGAAAGCTTGAATCTCGACATCCAAGAAGCATTGATTTAAGTGGTCTATGTTCAATTGTTTAGTATTTGCATCAATAAGTTCACTGACCCATGTAAAAGTGTGTTGAGAGTTTAAAGGTCTACATGTTTGAAAGGACGAAAGATTTGGTATCCAGAAGTCATGCTAAATATGAATATTATTGTCGTTTCCTAATTTCCAAACGAGTTGAGATTTGATGGCATCCCGAGTTTTTAAAATATTTTTCCAAAAGAAAGAATCAGGTGGCTTTTTCTCACATTACAGAAATGTAGTATCCCTAAAGTATTCGGCCTTGAATAATCTACTAAGTAGATTGTCGGGTTCTTCCAGGATTTTCCACACGAACTTGGCTAGGAGAGAAGTATTTTGAGGTTCTGAAAGTCTGATTCCCAGGCCGCCTACGAATTTTTTTTGGCAGATCTTCTCCCATTTAGTCAGATGGGCCTTGTTATTACCATTAACATTTTCCCCCCACCAGAAATTGTAGTAAAGGGAGTCTAATTGCTTAGCAAGAGTGATGGGAAGGGAAAAGTGAGACATTTGGTACACTGGGAGGGAGGACGTAACACTTTTAATCAGAGTTGTTTTGCCAGCCAAAGAGAGACATTTTGTCTTCCAGCCATCAATTCTACTAATAACTTTACTTTCGAGAAAGTGGAAGTCCTTCATTTTGGATCTAGCAAATTTAAGGGGGGATCCGAGGTATCTAGAAGATTTAAAATTCATCTTAAAACCAAGAGTACTTCGAATAATAGCACAAAGTTTGGGGTGAAGGTTTTTGCTTAAAAAACACTCAGATTTGTCAAGGTTAACTTGTTGTCCAGACCAGTTTTGGAATTGTTTAAGGATGTCTTGAATACTCCCGACCTCAACTAAGTCAGCCTTGGCAAAGATGAAGCTATCGTCAGCAAACAACATGTGTGAAATGGGGGGAGCTTCTCTACAAATCTTAATACCGTGGAGTTTTCCTTGGCTTTCAAAGGAAGAGATCAGGCAAGCTAGCATTTCAAAACAGATCAGGAAAATATACGGAGAAAGTGGGTCACCTTGTCTTAGTCCTCTCTCAGGTTTAAACAACCCGAAGGGGGAGCCATTAAGTTTAATAGAAAATGAGGCAGAGCATACACATGCCATAATCCAGTTGGTAAATGTGGCATGAAATCTAAGGGACTTTAAACATTGAGCAAGGAAGTCCCATTCAATACGGTCATAAGCCTTACTCATGTCAATTTTCAATCCCATAAACCCTTTTACTCCCTTCTTTTTATTGAGAAAGTGCATAACTTCCTGAACCACTGCAATATTATCCCCAATACTCCTATTTTTAATAAAAGCACTTTTGCAAGGTCCAATGATTGAACAATCTCATTGGAAGTTCTTAAGTTTTCCTTTTAGTCGTGTAACTCATGTTAGTTCTCCCCCAATATCTCAACCCTCATTATTTATTGACGATACTAAGTATCTAACCAGCATATACTCGAACTTACTACATGGAACTTTTTATAAAACGATGTATACTTAATATAAATAATTGTATGCTAAGATCATACTATTAATGTTTATTACACACAAATTAAACATGAATATCCCACGCAAACAATGAAGATCACAATGAAAATATTATATGTGATAAAATTTGGTTGGAGTGAGTTTTTGAGATTTTGGTGGTTTGGTTAGAGCATTTCCAGCAGGGTGTGGATGTGGGTTTGGGTTTTAACTCACACTCAAACCTACACCCAAACGGCTCCCAGCAGGGTGTGGGCTTGAGTATGTGGCAACAGATGGCACAACGTGGCACTGTTAGAACTCAACCGAGTGTGATGAGCTCACACTAAAAAAAATGAGTTTGGCGGTGTTCGGTTTACCGCGCAGATTTTCCAGGCGGTAAACAGAATACCGCGCGGTAAAATGAACACCGCCAAACTCATTTTTTTAGTACTCCCTGGATGCCTCTTCTCTCCTAAAACCAATTCTTTTCTTCCCCGATCTCCCCCAAGCATCAATTGTTCTCCCCAAATGGCAAACTCCGATGCCAACATTAATAACTCAACACCGTTGACCCCATCCTCCCAGAACCCACCTGCAACACCAATCCCTCAACAGTTCACTCCATACCCCTACCACAACCAACCTCAATTCCAATCACAGACCTTACCTTCATTTACTACCATGTCGCAAGGGGATTCTAGTTTTAGACATTATCAAAATCTATTTACGCAACCTCAGGCATTTAACCCGTACTATCAACCTTATCCGCTCCCTCAACCTCAAGGTTTTCAACCTCCAAATTACTTTTAGAACTACCTATTCCACGGTGAATCTACTCAGCTGAGTCAAAGTGACGTAAATGCGTCAACACCTGTTGAACCTGCAGTGCCCCAGACGGAAAAAAAAAAGGAAGAAAGAAAAGAGCACCCGCAAAACAAAGACCAAGCGTGGAAGTGTTGGGCTTCCCTCGGTATGAGGTTGAAGTCCACATTGAAGAAGACAGTTGGGCTTCCCATGGTTTTAGGTTGAGGCCCCCCCCCTACACACATTGAAGGCTTGGAGGTTTAGCTGAATAAAGGGGAACAACCATTTCCAATTGAAGTGTAACCCTAATAGGTCTCTCTCCTATAAATAGAAGATCCTACTAGGAAATTGAAATTATCATCAAAAAGATCAATCGATAGAAGCCACCTTTAACTTTTGTGTGAGAGACGAAGAGAGAGAGGGGATTCAAAAAAAGCTCTTGCATCGCCTTTCCAGAGTGGTAGAGAGGATAAAATCCTGTTGATCATCATCGCCATTGAGATCATACAAGTTGAATAGTGAGATTGTGAGATCAGTTGTAATCGTCAATTTCTTCTTATAGTGAAATCTCTTTACTCCGTGGATGTAAGCATCGATTTTGCCGAACCACATTAAATCGTGTGTTTGTAGGTAATCTTTACTATTCTGTATTTAGAATTGTTTAGATCGTGTTTGCCTGTTAATACTCTATAGATTTGCATAAGAGAAATCATAAATCGAACTGGGAGGATTCGAACGTGCTGTTGCTGATTTTTGATCTTGAACTTGTTGTTTGCGAGCTTGGAACTGTTTGCGAGCTTGGAACTTGCTGTTCCCGATCTTAGATCTGTTTTCGATCTGTATCTTACCCCAACAAGTGGTTCCGTTGCCGGGACAAAGGTCTGTGATTAAGATCTACGTATTGGAGTCAGAGGTTCTTCTTCAGATTTGGAAGAGAACTCTGGTGACTTGTGTAAGTTATGGAGTCGGTATCTATATACAGGATGATCAGTCTGAATCGTAGGAATTATACAATTTGGAAATCGAAGATGGAGGATATACTCTATTACAAAGACTTGGTAAAACCCATTGAAAATGATGGTGTGATGCCAAAGAAGGAAGATCCAAGTATTTGGAATACACTGGATCAAAAGTGTATAGGCGAGATTTGGAAGTGGGTAGACGATTCAGTATGCCACCATATTGCTCAAGTCAAGACTTCGATCGAGCTTTGGAAGAAATTTGAAGAGCTGTATGAAAGGAAGAGTGCTGGGAATAAAGCATTGTTGATAAAGCAATTTGTCAACATAAAATACAAGGATGGTGAATCCATGATCGAGCATCTGAACGAGGTTCAGAATATGATAAACCAGTTCTCTCTTATGAAGATAAATTTAGGAGATGAACTGCATGCCCTGTTTATCATTGGCAATCTGCCCGATAGCTATACTACGCTATCTGTAGCGGTCATAAACTCCTCAACTGATGGAGTTGTTTATGTGGAAAGAATTACTAGTGCGTTGCTGAACGAGGAGATGAGAAGGATGTCGAGTAACACTCATCTCCCGAGTACTAATGAGGCCCTTATTGCTGAGAAGAGAAGCAAGTCGAAGAACAAGAAGAATTCTCATTCAAGCAGTAATGAGAGGCCGAGATTGAGAGGAAAGTCCAGCATTCCTAAGGATAGGAAGGAAATCCAGTGCTTCTATTGCGGTGTGAAAGGACATTTTAGAAATAAGTATTATTCTCTGAAGACCGATCAAGGGAATGGAACCGTACATGAAGACAAGATTGTTGGCAGATCGAAAAACACAGTTGTTTATGTGTCCGTGAATGATTTCCTATACGCGTCTGCTTGTGGTGACTCGTGCTTGAGTACATCAAGTCAAGATACAGATTGGATCGTTGACTCGGGGGCGTCGTACCATGTTACATACCCCACATTGAAGTTTCTTTGCCACTTACAAGATTGGTGAGTTCGGCAGTGTGAAGATGGGGAACAGTGAAGTCTCCAAGATTATGGGGATGGGTGATGTCAACATGAAGACCGAGCTAGGTTGTTTCCTTGGTGCTCAAGGAAGTAAGACATGTACCAGACTTGAGATTGAATCTCATGTCAACAGGAAAGCTCGACGATGAAGGATACGTGAGTGTATTTGGGAATGGGAAGTGGAAGCTCAACAAAGGTTCTCTGGTCGTTGCTAAGGGCACGAACTATTGTTCACTTTACAAAAGTCGAGCTAGGCTCAATCGAGCTGAATTGAATGTGGCTGAGAAGGAAATGCCGATCAAGCTTTGGCATCAAAGATTAGCTCACATGAGCGAGAAGGGACTAGACGTCCTGAGAAAGAAACAAGCCTTCTCGAGCTTAACGGGAATGCACTTGCAGAAGTGTACTCATTATTTGATGGGAAAACAGACCAAGGTTTCATTTTATAAACCACTTCCAGCTCGAAAGTTTGAGATTCTCAAGCTTGTGCACACAAATGTGTGTGGGCCTATAAAAGTGAAGACCATGGGTGGTTCTTCCTACTTCGTTACCTTTATTGACAATACTTCGAGAAAGGTGCGGGTCTACTTATTGAAGACCAAGGATCAGGTCCTCGAGTGCCTCAGAGATTTTAATAGCAAGGTGGAGTAAGAGACTGGAAAGCCTTCGAAGTGTGTGCGATCAGATAACGGGAGAGAGTACATTGGGCCATTCAACGAGTATTGCAGAAAATATGGTATTCGACATGAGCAGACAGTGCCTAAGACACCTCAACACAATGGTATAGTCGAGAGAATGAATCGGACTTTACTTGAGCGTGAAAGGTGCATGTTGTCTTAAGCTCGATTACCAAGAAAATTTTGGGGTGAAGCACTTAGCACAACAGTTCACATCATAAATCGTTCTCCTTCACAGCCACTGAATGGAGAAGTTGCCGAGAGAGTTTGAAGCAACAGAGATGTGGATTATGAATATCTGAGAGTTTTTGGATGTCGAGCTTTTGTGTATATTCCCAAAGATGAGAGATCGAAGTTGGATGACAAGGCAAGGCAGTGCGTCCTTGTTGGCTACGCCGATGAGAAGTGGGGTTATAAGTTGTATGATCCCATTGCGAACAAGATGGTCAGAAGCCGAGATGTTCTGTTTCTAGAAGAACAGTCAATTGAAGACTTCGAGAAGGGAGAGAAGTTGAAATCCTATGTTGGCGACCTAAAGGATTTTTACACTGAAGGCCGAGAAGAGGTCGAGATTCCCGATAACCAAGAGGTCGAAGAAGTTGATCATTAACCTGAAGTTCAAGAGGACGATGCACCAGGAGGACGAGGTGATCCTAAATCACAGGTCGATGTGCCTTCGTAGGTCGAGTCATCACAAGTCGATCCATCTCAGGTCGAGCCACCTCAGAGTGCAGAGGTCGAATTGAGAAGGTCGACAAGAGCTCGACACCCTTCAGTCAAATATCCAGTAAACGAGTATGTGTTACTGCCAGATGGCGGTGAGCCCGAGTACTTCAGAGAAGCTCTTGAAGATGCTCAGAAGATAGAATGGCTGAAGGCTATGCAGGAAGAGATAGATTTGCTGCATAAGAACAAGACTTTTGAACTTGTTAAGATGCCCAAGGGAATGAAGATTCTCAAGAACAAATGGGCATACAAGATCAAAGAGGGAGATAGGAGCTCGCAGCCGAGATATAAGGCTCGTCTAGTTATGAAAGGTTTTGGTCAACGTAAAGGAGTTGACTATGACGAGATAGTGAAGATGACTTCCATCCGAGTTGTTCTAGGGCTAGTTGCTAGCATGAACTTGGAACTTGACCAGATGGACGTCAAGACGGTATTTCTTCATGGTGATCTGCATGAAGAAATCTACATGGACCAGCCAGAAGGGTTTGAGGTCAAAGGCAAGGAAGACAGAGTGTGCAAGCTAAAGATGAGTTATTACGAGCTGAAACAAACACCTCGACAGGGGTACAAGAAGTTCGAGAACTTCATGAGCCAGGACAACTACAAGAAATCCAAGTCGGACCATTGTGTCTTTGTGTGCAGATTTGTCGATGTTGGTTTCATCATTCACTTGTTGTATGTTGATGACATGTTGATTGTGGGTCAAGATGTCGAGAAGATTGCCGAGCTTAAGGGTGACTTGAGCAAGGCGTTCGAAATGAAAGACTTAGGTCGAGCAAAGCATATCGTTCAAGATAGAATGGTCGGCAAATTGTGGTTATCCCAAGAAGCCTATGTGGAGAAAGTGTTGAAGAGGTTCAACATGGACAAGGCCAGGCCGGTTAGTTGTCCACTCGAGAGCCAATTGAAATTGTCAAAGGAAATGTGTCCGAAGACCGAAGATGAGAAGGTCATAATGGGTCAGATTCCATATGCCTCAGCGGTTGGGAGCCTTATGTATGTTATGGTGTATACAAGGCCGGATATAGCCTTTGCAGTTGGTGTAGTGAGAAGATTCTTGTCAAATCCAAAGAAAGAACATTGGGAAGGTATCAAGTGGATTCTGAGATACTTGAGAGGTACGTCCAAGTTATGTTTGTGTTATGGTGGTGATAAGCTAAGGTTATTCGGCTATACAGATTCAGACATGGCAGGCGATACCGACACAAAGAAGTCTACTTTGGGCTACTTGTTTACTTTTTCTGAGGGAGAAGTTGCATGGAAAGCTAAGCTACAAAAGTGTGTAGCCCTCTCAAATACTGAAGCCGAGTACATTGCGACTCGCTGGCCCAAATGCTGAATTCGATGGTTCGTTGTATGAGGGTGGAAGCAGGCCAATCGGCCAAAAATTGCATAGAAAAAACATTGCAACACAAAAGGCCTTGGAAGATGTTTCTGCGACTGGTGGCAGTATCCAAACAATGCTGGATCAACTACGGTTGCGAAAGATGCTTGAAAAAGAAGAAAATGAAAAAAGAAGAGCGGAAGTAATTGAAGAAAGGGAGAAAAGAAGAGCGGAAGCAAATCAACAATGGCAAGCCAAAATGGATTTGAAGAGGGAAGCAAAAAAAAAGAAAGGCACAGAAGAACAGCGGAGGCTCAAGAATAATGGCAAGCCAAAATAGATTTGGAGAGGGAAGCAAATAAACAAAGGCAAACCGCAATAGAATTGGAGAGAGAAAGGGAAGATCATAAAATCATGGAGAAGAACCTGAGTAGACTTTCTAGATATCAGTTGCAATACTGAATCCAAAGGCAAGATGAGGTCATGGAACGTCTGGCCAAGAGGGGAGGACCAGGTACTTGAAGTGGTGATCAAATGTAATTTAATTTTGCTATTACTTTTCAGTTTTATTTCCAATAATGTGGTTTACCTTCCAATAATGTAAGCGTTTGAATAATGTACTTTGTTATTGAAGAATGCAATCTTGTTTTCGAAATATTTATTTTTGATAATATTGCGTTAAAACATATACAAGGTTAATGCAATATTAAAAACTTGTTTACAGAACTTGTACGACAAGAAGCATTAAATTACATCAAGAGCACTCAGATAATACAAGAAATTGAGTACTAAGTTTGAAGATTTCTCTTCACGGCCCATAAATGCTCGATTAGATCATCCTTTAGATCAAAGTGCAGTTGTCGACTTCAAATGCGATTCATTTTTGATATAAACGATTCTATTGTTCCGCGTTCGCGTATAATATTGAAACTTTCGCCTTCGATATCTGAGGGAGCGGCCGGATTGTAGTCTAAGTATGATGGCCACATTTCTCGTTCCTCTTCGACGATCATATTGTGCAATATCACGCACGCCTTCATGAAATTGTTCAAAACCTCGGGTTTCCATAATTTAACCGGATTTTTGACAATATTGAACCGATATTGTAAAATCCCAAACGCCCGTTCTACGTCTTTTCAACAACTTTCTTGTTGTTGAGCAAAAAACATTTGTTTCGCTGTAACCGGATTGGATATGGTTTGGACAAGTGTTCCACATTTGGGGTATATGCCATCCGCTAGGTAATACCCCATATCATAAGCTTTTCCGGCAATTGTATAATTGCAAGGCGGGGCGATACCATCGGCCAGGTCGAAGAAAAAATGTGATTGTTGCAGGACATTGATATCATTGTTAGACCCTGGTAACCCAAAAAATGCATGCCAAAACCAAAGGTCCTGTAAAGCTACCACTTCAAGATTCAGTGTCGCCTTGGGGTAATGACCAGTAAATTGACCGTGCCAAGCTATGGGACAATTTTTCCATATCCAATGCATGCAATCAAGGCTTCCTAACATGCCGGGAAACCCCCGTGACTCTCCGATCGCTTTTAACCTTTCGACGTCGGCCGCGTTTGGTGCTCGAAGATATTCCTCACCAAAATTTGTATAACCGCAACACAAAATCTTTCCATACATAACAAAGTTTTGTTTTCTCCTATTTGGATATACTCGTCAAAAAGATATGCCGCAACACCGTAGCTTAGGAAACGTAGTGCTGCGACTACCTTTTGGTACGGTGATAATCCCATAGTACCAGCGTTGTTGGGTTTTTGGACAAAGTAGGGATCATGTGCAACGACTGCAGAGAATATACGCATAAACATACCTCTACTCATACGAAAACGTCGCCAAAATTCCCATGACTCATATGTGCACCCCTCCTTGAAGTAGTCCCGTATAATGCTGTAATGCCCCAATTGGTGATCTCACTTCACTTTTTTATCCTTACAGCCCATGACACTCCCGCCGTGACTCGAAGTTGCATCATTGGCTGCTAATTTGTTGCTGCTTGGTGCATCTCACAAAATGTCAGTACACAAGCTTCGATAGGATCATCGTCAGAGGAGGACGACGATGATTCATACGACGATTCATCTAGAGGTGAACCAATAGACTCATAGGATGATGACAACGATACACGTGGAGGCGAACTAATGGGTGATCTCGATGATGAATAAGACATTTGAGGTTGTGGAGTTGAGAAAGAAGTGTTAAAAGAGGGAAAAAGAAGTGGGTCTGTATGAATGGGTTAAAAAAACACTGCAAGGTGTTCCTTTTACCGCGCGGTAAAATGAACATCGCGCGGTGTTCTTTTCACCGCAATACTCCTATTTTAGACTAATAAATTAAATAAACGGCTACTTCCTCTCCTGGGTAAAATGAACAACGGCTACTTCCTCTGGTGGGTCCTTCACAACGTATAAGACTCAAAATATCAAATAAATTCAAGATTCATAATTGCATTTCTATTTAAATTCAAGACTCAAAATAAATTGCTTAATTTTGATTTATTTAAAGAAATGTGACATCAGATCGTCCAAGAACTTTTATAGAGATAAACAAACCCAACATTAATAATAGAAATTGTTCAACACTGATGTTTATAATAAAAGATTACGTCTACAAAAATATCAAAAACACCTATATCTACTGTAATCTCTAAATATCATCATCAACACTAGTCCTTCGCCCCTGCGGTTAGCACCGGCTCCCCTGGTTCGCGGACGAGGTCCACGGTTACACGTGCTACCTCTATGTGGTATCGGCTCCACCCGTACGCTGGCACGCCGCCTCCTCAGATGCAGGTCCTGAACCGGACAAATAAAATTTATAAATATTTTGACAAAATAAATATGACATTATTAAAAAAAAAAATAACAAAATTTATAAATAAATTACTTACATGATCATATAGCTGGTCGTTGACACTGTCCATCTACCTCGTCAGAGTGGCGACTCGTTCCCTCAACTCCTGGTTAGTCACGGCATCTCGCGCAGACTCTGTAAGGACAAGTTGCCGCATACCATGAGTCAGGTGCCACAACTCCTCTGTGCTGTAGGAGGGAGACATCTCTGGCAGGTCCTTCAAGCGGTGAATAGGGAGCAACTCAGGCCTCCCACTCCACTCCATGTCTACCCCGGGTCTGGCCCCTCGGGCTCACCATACAAGCTGAAGTCCTGGGACAAGCTATGAACCGACGATGACTCAACCACCACGGGTGTAATAGCACCCCTGAGTGCAGAGGGTCCGAATAGATCTATATTCCCCATCCTCTGGGCATATGTCAACATGTGGCCTACCTCCACAGTTTGTTGAGCCCAATACCGAGCGTAAGTATATCGATCCGCCTCTATCACAAACTGCTCACAGTCAATGAAACCGGCCTGTCTCATATCCTGTAAATCCTCTGGACTAAGATGTGACAACATGCTACGCGGAGGATCCAAAGGAATACCCGCATTGCCAGTCAACTGCCTCTAGCATCTATCCCCCAAGTAATATTCGCAGTTCCCATTTGGTACCTGCAGTGGCACCCTCCTATGGGATAGGAAATCCGCAGTCTGTACGTCTTGTAATTGAGATGCCACATACTCCAACCAAGGTCGTCAGGTGATCGTCTCAATAGTCTTGTGGTCAATGTGGTATCTGCCTAGGATAAACAAATTTGCTGCCTGATCGTTGGTTTTCCTCCTGTTATCTCTCTCCCATGCTCTGAGGCGTGGATAGGCCGAGAACTTAACCTCTACCTTGACTATAGGGTGACCAACCGTACAATACTCGTAGAACCAATACTACATTTTGGAATAACATAAAAGATAATTAAAAATTATATTTGAGACGTTTATTAGAATATATATGATTTGTAATTTGTAAGGAGAATTGTTAGCGTATTTTAAGTAGTTGGGAAAATCCAGTGATTGCACCCCCGGTCGTGACTGCGGTATCCAAACTATGGTATAGGGACGCAAGAATAGCATAACCCCAGTCATATTCGGCAGCCTCGCCCAAATCGGCCACAGCCGCCAGATATCCAAGCGGGACGGTGTCGTTGGGTATCCAGCGCCAATGATAACCCTGTTACATGAAATGCGCCAAACCCAAAGCAAGCTACCCCTGAGAGAAATAAATGAATTCCAAAAATCTTGGGCAAATCCAAAGATGGTTTTCCTGTACGTTCATCAGTGAATATTTCGAGATCCCAATACACCCAATGCCAGATAACTGTCAAGAAGCACAAGCCAGAAAACACAATATGTGCCCCAGCCACGCCTTCGTAACTCCAAATACCCGGATTCGTTATAGTCCCTCCTGTTATACTCCAACCACCCCAGGAATTGGTTATTCCTAAACGAGTCATGAAGGGTATAACAAACATACCTTGTCTCCACATTGGATCAAGAACGGGGTCAGAGGGATCAAAAACCGCTAATTCGTATAAAGCCATCGAACCGGCCCAACCAGAAACTAGAGCTGTATGCATTATATGGACAGCAAGCAACCGGCCGGGATCATTCAACACGACGGTATGAACACGATACCAAGGCAAACCCATGGAAATACCCCTTTATAAAAGAAAAATAAACACTATGTAACTTTATCGCATTTGGGGAAGACTATGCTATGTAACTCCTTGGTTGGAACCTCTAAGGGGTCCCAATGGTTTGGACTTGAGTAGACTGAAAAAGGACATACAACCTTGGCAAGAACGGCGTTCCACGGAATATATGACTCATGCTCCTTTGGGTTCTTTAAATTCCGTAGGTGGTGTAGCTACCGAGATCAATGCAGTCAATTATGTTTCTCCTAGAAGTTGGTTATCTACCTCTCATTTTGTTCTAGGATTCTTCCTATTTGTGGGTCATTTGTGGCATGCAGGAAGGGCCCGCGCAGCTGCAGCAGGATTTGAAAAAGGAATTGATCGTGATTTGGAACCTGTTCTTTTCATGACCCCACTTAACTGAGACAAGTTGATTCCATCTTAAAAAGTGTTTTTTCTGGCTCGGTTATCCCATCTAACCGAGCCAGGCGAAAAAATCTATTCAAAGAGCAAAAGGAGAGAGAGGGATTCGAACCCTCGATAGTTCTTTCGAACTATACCGGTTTTCAAGACCGGAGCTATCAACCACTCGGCCATCTCTCCTAAAGACAATCTCTATTGTAATTGTATTTGTATTCCTCCGAATAGAACATGGCTATTCGAGTTGATGCCGTCACTATCTGTAGAAAGATCCCAGGCCTGAATCCATGTTTTGACCTATCCGTATATATAGATATATACATGATCTAGCATGCCCATTTCTGAAGTAAATAAAAATTTCTACTCGACTTCATGTCCAAATAAAGTGGTAATAAGTCCTATAGGATCAATAGTTTACGGTCAAATCCCTCCACGATGCATATCTAAGTACGCAAGTTCGGCTTCAACCCCTATTCTTTCAAAGGCTTGAAAATCCTTATATCTTCATAGATATATTTCTGTTCGCGACTTAGCTTGAGCAACATAGCTCATAACCCAAGGGCTTTTTTAGAAAAGTCTTATAGGAGTTGCATTGTTAGTTGAGCTAGCCAATAAGGCTTGCAGTTTCGCCGTACGCAAGTGACTATTTTAAACTCTGGCTACCTAGAACTACCGCTTTTCTGGGCCTTTCTCATGCCATTTTCGAGTGGTGAAAGGCACGATGCTAATCTAGTGAGCCTAGTCTCTTCTTTAATCAGAAGCGCCAATGGTAGAATCTTTGAGTTGCATATGCTCTATGCTTCGCTCCTTTATAAAAGATCCGTCTGTCTAGATATCATCATATACATCCAGAAAGCCGTATGCTTTGGAAGAAGCTTGTACAGTTTGGGAAGGGGTTTTGATTGATCAAAAAGAAGAATCTACTTCAACCAAAGACGTAACTTTGCTTATTTCTTTCTTTGAAGATCGGCGAATCAAATGATATTTCTGTTCCAATCTCTGCCTCTTCTTCTCCCGCTGAATCAAACTTTTCCTTGCCATAACGGTTCAGTTCCTATTATTATCAATGATACAAGTCGGATCCGAGATGTAAAAATATAAGAAGGTGGACCTCCTTCTCCATCGAACAAAATGAGATTGTCGATGATACACCATAAAAAAAAGGAATTAACCAAACTTGCCTGATGTAGAGGCAATCAAGAAAGCTGCATATGTAAATATATAACCCACAGAAAAGTGAGCTAATCCAACCAATCTTGCTTGCACAATGGACAGAGCCGTTTTTGCTTCTGTTCAATACATAATGACTGAAGCGAATTTTGGTTGGTTAATCCGATCAGTTCATCGATGGTCGGCAAGTATGATGGTCCTAATGATGATCCTCCATGTATTCCGTGTGTATCTTACCGGTGGATTTAAAAAACCTCGCGAATTGACTTGGGTTACAAGTGTGGTTCTAGGTGTATTGACCGCATCTTTTGGTGTAACTGGTTATTCCTTACCGTGGGACCAAATTGGTTATTGGGCAGTAAAAATTGTGACAGGGGTACCCGATGCTATTCCTGTAATAGGATCACCCTTGGTCGAGTTATTACGCGGAAGTGCTAGTGTGGGTCAATCTACTTTGACTCGTTTTTATAGTTTACACACTTTTGTATTACCTCTCATCAAAAACAAGCTAAAAAAAGAAGACTTTAAGCATTAAAGAGCATATTATTTCTTTAATCCAGTTGGTCAGATCTATTCTCTTTCCTTGTGCCTATTTTGCTTTAGGAGGCTGGTTCACAGGTACAACCTTTGTAACTTCATGGTATACTCATGGATTAGCCAGTTCCTATTTGGAGGGCTGCAATTTCTTAACTGCCGCAGTTTCTACCCCTGCTAATAGTTTAGCACATTCTTTGTTGCTACTATGGGGTCCTGAAGCACAAGGAGCTTTTACTCGTTGGTGTCAATTAGGTGGTCTGTGGACTTTTGTTGCTCTCCATGGCGCTTTCGGACTAATTGGTTTCATGTTACGTCAATTCGAACTTGCTCGATCTGTTCAATTGCGACCTTATAATGCAATCGCATTCTCTGGCCCAATTGCTGTTTTTGTTTCTGTATTCCTGATTTATCCGCTAGGCCAATCTGGTTGGTTTTTTGCACCTAGTTTTGGTGTAGCAGCTATATTTCGATTCATCCTCTTCTTCCAAGGATTTCATAATTGGACGTTAAACCCTTTTCATATGATGGGAGTTGCTGGCGTATTGGGCGCTGCTCTGCTATGCGCTATTCATGGTGCTACCGTAGAAAATACTTTATTCGAAGATGGTGACGGTGCAAATACATTCCGTGTTTTTAATCCAACTCAAGCTTAGGAGACTTATTCAATGGTCACCGCTAACTGATCTGTAATAGGTAAATGCCTCTTTTTCTCCTGAAGTTGTCGGAATTATTCGTAATAAGATATTGGCTACAATCGAAAAAGTCTTATCAATAAAATTTCCATTTATTCGTGATCTAGGCATAGTTAACAATCCATTCTATAATTCTTCTTATTACCTCTCCTAGGAAAATAATTCCACAAAGAAAGGCGTTTTGCAGTACGAAATAACATAAAAGCAGACTTGTTCTAAAAAAAGATGTGGACTTTACACTAAAATTGTTCCTTTTTTACGTGGATCAATAGGAAAGTTTTAAATCCGATGGAATTTCATCCAAATGTAGTAATATACCAATGAATGGAACTATTACAATTTCATCGAGGTTGAAGAATTTAGGAAGTTTTCCTATAAGTTAGGATAACGCAAGAAGTTTTGATTGGATTATCATCCAAAAGGGAAAAATATTAGAATAATTATTCTGTCTATGATTCAAATGAAAATAGAATAACCATCTATTTTGTGTGCATAGCGTGTATATACCATACAATTTAAATAGAAAAATACCTGGGATGATTCCTCAATTTGTAATAGATCTCTGGGCAAAGGAGTTGTTGTTTAGAAATCTTAAACTGGAAAGGGTTTTTGAATCCCCATGGGACCTTAGTCTAAATAGGACCATGATATAAATGTAATCATAGTATAAAATTAGCTAGAGCAGGCGGGTATCGTGGGGATATCTCGACCAAGGGTAAAAGCGCCTAGCTGGACTAAAAGGGAAGTGAGACCCGCACGGTGGATAAGAAGGAAGGTAGTAAAAGCCTATAGCTAGAGTAGATGCTCGCCAAAGATCTGCATATTCCCTACTGAAGATCCGATCAACTTGCGTACGACGATCCACACCGACCAGACAAAAAGTCTATCGACATTCTACCTACCCCCCTGCTAGCTATAGGACCCCCCAACACACAGCTAGCTATAGAAAAGACGGCAGACTTCTTGTCTCTATCGACATTAAGAAGACCAGAGACTTGCGTACAATATACATTACGGGAAAGGGAAAGACAATAAAGAAGACCAGACCTCAGCTACCTTTCACAGCCAAGGCTTAGTTAAAAAAGGAGACGTAGGCATGAGTGTGTTTTCTTTTTTTACAGGATGCGGTGTCCTTTCCGTATCTTGCTGGAGTGGAGCCAGGATGCAGTGTGCCAAAGCTTTTTCGCCGTACGCAAGTAGTTGAGGAGGCTCGCTTAGGCTTAGACGTAGTGTGTTTTAGAGGCCACTGCCAAATGTTTTGAAGTTCATCCCCCGAAACTTCATTGCCTACCTGAAGTCCTCTACTACCTTCCTATTGCCTTTCTTTCTTCCAATGATTAGGATCCTTCTAAACTACTCAGCTGAAGCTAGTTTTTCCTTTGTAGTTACACTGAACCTATCAAAAGGAGATGTGAGTGGTACGACCTTCCTTTCCCGATCTGGGGTCTCAAGTGGAATAGTGATCGCGGAGCAGCTTTTTAAACTACCTTCGTTCCTAGGATGCGTCTGATTGTAGAGCACTAGCTCCAAACAATTAGCCAACGTTCCTTAGTAGTGGGCGGAAGATGGCCCGGGTTCCTCTATCGGGGAGTGTCTCAACCCTACCTTCAAAGGCCTAGGCTGGTTCCTTGAGTTCAACCCACTTTCGAGTGCCTCCAGTATAGTGACAATTAGATATATAGTCCCCACCCCAGGATTCGCACTTCATAAGCGCAGATTCGCACTTCATAAGCTAGCTAGCTAGGTCTCTTGCCGCGTTGCTGAAGTGAGCCAAAGTTCCCTAGAGTTCCTCAGTAGCTCAGTGGTAGAGCGGTCGGCGGTTAACTGATTGGTAGCGGGTTTAAATCCTTCCTGGGGAGAATTTCCTATAAAGAAAAGCGAGCTAGTTCACTTAGGGTAAGAAGTAGCTCCAATGCATCCTAAACTACGCTTTGGAACCACAAATGTCCCATCGTGAAGAGGATAAAAGTACGAACAATGGTAATATCATTCGCCCAATCTTCACCTGTGATGGATAAGTACGTCCACAAATGTGAAATGCTGACGTTCCCACTCTTAATATTGTTGGAATCAATGTTGGGGAGCAATTATCTCGCATTGGATAAAACACTCCATCTGTCGTCATACGGCACCTGTGTCGGATATTTGCCAATTAGTATTGATGTTAGCGTATGAAAATCCAATGGAGTGACCCCTATCTCCGCACACGGGAACAAAAAAGTGTGCGTTGTCGGCCACCAACGCTCTGTAAGCGCCTGAATTAGGCGATTATCGGAATTACCCAAGCGTATATCCATGAAGCCCCCGAATATGTCGACGATGGCATCCCTAATTGGTCGAATTGTGGAAATCTCCTTCCACACTTTGATCACCGTCGTGAATGTGTCGTGCGGACGCATAGAATCGCGAATCTGTTCATTGAAGCATTTTGTCAAACACTTGATTTATGAAAATAACAAATTCACAATTAAACAAAAGCTTACCATGAGTTCCTTGCCACTGTAGTATATATGGCTAACGCCGGCAGGGAGTTGGGTAATAAACCTCCGCGGGTAGTTTTCTTCTTCTCGGTTTGGCATAGGTTGGTTTTGGTCGACATTGTCGTCTTCCATTCGTTTTTTCTTTCTCTCGGACCGCGCCCGAGTTATGGTGCGCTCTGGATCTCTTGTCCCTCTAGGGTCTCCCTCTGGAATCTCCATTTAGATTTTGTTTAAATTTTGTTGGAATTTTTTTTTTTACTTCAAAGATTAAAGACAAGAGGCAGTAGAAGTAGAGAGGAAAGTAAAAAAAATGAAAGAACTGAGTCGAGTAGATAAAACAGTCTAAGCGGTAAAGCAAAGACCGCGCGATAAAACAAACACTGCGCGGTAAAAGGATCTCTTCCCAGGGAATAGTAACTCACACCCGCTACTAGGAGGGGATTAGTGTGAGTTGGGTTTTGGTGTGGGCCAGGTGTCAGAGCCCACACCCACACCCGCTGCTGGAGATGCTCTTAGAGTGCGAGGTGGTGCTCCTTAAAAAATAAATAAAAAATTGTATTAGGGCTAAACATCTCCACAAATTACATTTAAATACTCCTTTGGAACAAGTTTAGGTTTGACACAAAATAGAGCAAATAATTATG
The DNA here is from genome assembly GCA_014058105.1 of Kingdonia uniflora. Taxonomy (NCBI): domain Eukaryota; kingdom Viridiplantae; phylum Streptophyta; class Magnoliopsida; order Ranunculales; family Circaeasteraceae; genus Kingdonia; species Kingdonia uniflora. The sequence goes on from JACGCM010002404.1 coordinate 1,559,637, forward strand.
CAATAGAAGGCACAATAACAGAAAATATAGAAATAACTAGAACGAACTAATGAAATAAGAGAAAGGAGTTGTACAATAGAGTTATTATTGAACCATAATTGGTAAATTATGCTCATTCAATTATAGATAACATGGAGCAAATAATCTCAATATTAACTAAAGACATCAAAGTACAATAACCAGTCCAAATCCAGAGACAAAAATTCAGAATTACATCACAGTAAAGTAGATTTAAACTAAAATAGAGTATCATGAAGAAAAAGGACTTTATATTGTCTCCATCAGCAACCAAAATCTACTTCCTTAAGCACTCTTTAGTTCTTGAACGCTCAAACCTGCAAGCACACAAAAATAATTTGGCTTTATTACCTCAGCTTCCTTAGCTAACTCCGGCTTCCTAAACGCTTTAAAAGAAGCTGGGATCTTCCATAGTGGATAATGGGTCTATAGTGGGTTTTCGGGTGGTGGTCCTTTTTAAAAACTAGCTCACCAAGAGACATTCATTGTCTCGTCTTGCAGTATCAAAGACCACACCCGGGTCAAAAGCAAGGTAGTTGGGGCAGGGAAGCCTATACTCCTTGCAGCTTTAGAAATTATTTCCATCAATGAATCAGCAAATGAAAAGACATGGATTCAATGGAGTAAATTGGTGGAAGATACTGCACGTTTGAACTATATTGCACTTGGAAGAAAGCATTTTTCACCATTTACATGTTCTTATTATACTTGCAAGTTAAGGAGAGTATTGTAGGAACATCATTTACTGCTCTAAATAGTTTATGTAGGAAAATCAGTTGGAACTAGTTCAGAAAATCATTGTGTTAAGCAAGATGTTAAATGTGCTAACCTGGGGGAAGCGATTGCTTCAACTTATCGGCCTTCTCGGTATCAAAAACACATAGGGTGTAAAGGTACTTAGAGCAGCGAACCTTGAACTTGACTACATCCTTGCTCCTCTTGATCTTAACCGAGCGAGCATCTTTCCTTCGGGCTGTGAGAAGGAAATCCTTAATCTCATTAATTTGCTTCGGCTGCAAACAATGGCAAAAGTGACAAGGAAAAATAAGAAAAGATATGTTTGCAAAAAAGAGAGTAAGATCCGTCCTATAAATGATTAAATAAAGTGCAATCTCAACAATCCAGCAAAAAAAAAAACATAGAGATGTGTAAAGTACTTCATCAAACCGGTCAGCCATTTGTATATCTCAGCACCCTGGTCAATACACACTGGTTGTTTTGGGTATGATAATATCCTTGACATCCAACAAACTAAGAAAACAAACAAAGCTAATGGATAAAGTAGTTTCCTTCTAGCAAACTCGAAATTAATATGAAACACAGTCAATAACAACAAGATTCGTGATTGAGAATATTATAACTATGATAGTGAAGAATCATAGTTGGGGAAAGATGAAAGAGAAGATACAGAAAGAGAGGGGTAGAAAATAAAATGAATATGCGCAGGGTACTGAAAGCCGAGACAGAGCAAGGAAGCAAAAGATGGACAAATGGAGAAGAAAATAAAAGTGGGTGGAAGAAAGGGCAGACATGCAAAGACGTCTCAGAATAAGCTATATGGACTGAGTCATAGCATATCTCCTGGAGTCCCTGTCTAATGTCTATACTCCCCATCTAAATGCCAAAGAGCTGAAACTATGCAACCCAACTGAAAAATGAAAACGCAAGGATTTGATCAAACCAGGCCAAACTCCAACAAACTCTTTTACCTTTAAGGTGTTGAGGGAATACACCTCAACACATGGATATATAGTTAGGAACTGACGTAAGGACACATTCCCAACAAAATCCTAGATTGTATGTTCCTTGTATACAGTCCAGAAAATTCAGAAAACAATAAACCGTGGTGTGGTATCTCTCAATTACTGATGGTTGAACTACTAAAGCTACATAACAATGCAATTCACAACAGCACTTTTTCACTCATAAGTCATAACACAATTATGGGGAAACATAAACTACTAAGAAATCTACGTTAAAATCTTAAAGAACAAATTAAAGGAACATAAACTGCTAATCCAAATCCAAACACAAACATCTTAGCTTGAGCACTAGATCATCCCTAAATGATTCCATGTAAACCGTACCGAAACTTGGTTACGAATGACTTTCCATGATGTAGATGCGCTACCTGCACGGGGAATGTCGTGAGACATTTTAATTAAGGATGGTACCAATCCAAGTGGGTACACCGGCTGAGTTTAGTCATTCCACTCTTCTTCAGTATGAGGCAAAGGCGAGGAAAGGATCAGAATGGGAGAATGGGAAATCTGGATCTTCGATCTAGTCATGAGCAAAAGAGGTAGGAAGTTGCACTACTGGCATCGGATATAGCCGGCTTTCCTCTCGTGCTTCTATTAACTCTCTCTGGTCGGCACTCCTTGTCTCCTCACCTCAAGGCGACTCTGGGCAGTCATTCGGAAGCCCACTCATTAGCAGCCTAGCCTTTCTTCTCGTCTTAAGCTCCATTGTAGTTGTACGGAAAATATATTTCAATATTAAAGAAGGTGAAACTTGATAGATAGTACATGATACAACTTGGCAAGGGAGATGACATATATAAGGGAAGATCAACCATATTTAGAAAAAGGAACACGTCAGTTAGGATGAGAGGGAAAGAGGCGGCATTTGGTAAAGGGGTTTAGGGTAGCGTTCAAATTTATCATGGGCACAAAATAAAAACATGACTTTTTGAACAGAAGATTCAAACCCCTGCAGCAAATTTATGCTTGGGAACTATCCTCGCAGAGAGTGATAGCGAGAGCTGAATTCTCTAAACTGGTCATCCAAATCAGACCCAATAAAGAATGAATCCCAAGTGAGAACATGAGCTCAAATACAACCCTCAAATACTAAACCTAAGTACTCCCACAATCTCTACATTGAGAACATGAGCCCAAACAATCTCTACATTGGATCATGTAAAATACCAATTAAACATTCAGTACACACAAATTAAGATAACCCCATGAGCTCTATAATCCCAACTTACAATAACTAAAATATTAGGTTTAGTATTGAAGATAACCCCATGAGCTCTATAACCCCACTAACATTAAGCACACAACAACGAAATTGAAGCAAAATCAACTAAATCGTATGTAATCTAAACCCTAAAATCTAAATACATGAACACATATTTGTACCATTTTTCAAGAGCTTCAGCCAAAACAGCACCCCGAGACTCAGGTTATTTCATTATGAACCCTAATTTGATTTATGGGCTGGAATTTAGGTTGAACTTTTGATTGGGCTTGGTTTTAGGTTTGGGCCTTAGATTTGGCTTGGGCTTAATAATAAACCCTAAATACTCTTACATCATATGATCATATTTATTTAGCGATTATTGTGTCCTCTTAGCATGAGTGATCCTACCGTTGTTAAGCTAATCCGTGTCGAAGGTTTGCTATAAAAGTTTAGATACTTTGATTGTCACTTGGAGCTTACTGTAATAAGACAAATGATAAGGCAATAGTATTTTGTAGTGAGATATTGGAGAAAACTAATATTAGTAAGACGATGGAGGGTAGTTGTTTATGATGGAGCAGATGATGAATATTCTGACCCTTTAGTGGATAGTCTTTGAATTATGTACCAGACTCTAAGAGACACAAAGCGAGTCGCTGTAGATAAAGAAGTTGACGGGCGAAATAGCATTGTAGCAGGTCGCTGTAGGGCTAGTGGTACGGCCACTTTCCTAATCAAAAGCCACACTCTAGGAGACACAAAGCGGAGGAATTACCAACATCGAAAATAGCATGAAAGACTAAGTCAATTAAATGTTGCATGTATTTTTCGCTATTGAGCTCGCATTATTTACAAATTAATGGCTCAATGCTATCATGTGTGTATAACAGTATTTTTATTTATTTTTTTATTTTGATTGGCAAACTTTAATTAATAAGCAAAATGAGTTACAAAAGTGGTATTATTGTCCCTGAGGGTCATATATAGCCACTCAGGAGGATAATCATACCAAGTCCAAATAAACAAGTCAGTCAGGGGCCTAGCGCTAATACATGGGCGACCGAGTTAGCGCTCCTCGGAGCATAACAGATACGAATATCTACAAACAATACAAAGAGCCAAACAGTCCTGTAAAATCGCTTTAGTCGACCAGGACACCGCTGCATATCCATTTTTGCAAAAAGAGCATATCGCCTCAGCATCTATCTCAATAATCACCTTATTCTCCCCTTTCTCGCTCGCCCAGTGAATACCAGCCAGAACTGCTATCGCCTCGCCTTCTTCACTAGATGCAAACTGGCGGGAAGAGACTCGGGCTGCAACAAAATTATTGTGAGAATCACGAATAACTAATCCGATACTATTGGAACTTTTATATTTGAAGGAGGCATCGACATTAATTTTTTTTCAATCAGAATCCGGAATACCCCACGGAGTCTTGATAGATAGGTGTTCAGAATGATAAATGGGTTCACTTGAAACTATATTATTAATAGTCGTTGAAATACGGGTCAGATCCGACTTCAAATCTTGGAAAATCCAGGCACATCGCATCATCCAAATCATCCAATAAAGAGAAAAGACGACCATCGTCCACACGTCCTGGGAGATAGGCCAATCCGAAGGTGGCGAAATCCACATTGAGATCCACTCCTGAATAGAGAGTTGAGAGAACGTATGGAGCCGACCACCAAACACTGTACCGAACAAAACTGCGCGAGTGAAAGGACAGTCCAGGAGGAAATGATGTAGCGACTCCAAAGAGGCCGAGCACAGCGGACAGGAAATATCTGTAAGAGCCATTCGAGCCGCAATCTTATCCCGGCAGGGAACCATATCCCGTAGGCATTTTCAGGTGAAAAGTTGGGCCCGAGGAGAAGCCTTATATTGCCAGAGCTTCAGTAGGAATTTAGGGGGGCCCACAACCGGCTCCATCAGGGCATTTGACATCAGAGTGCGGTAGGCCGACTTGATAAAAAATTTCCCATCTTTAGACGGCCACTACTTAAGTTCATCCAACTCCCCTTCCCGAGGGATAAATATTTGGGAAATCAGGGTCGCCGAAATATCGTCACACCATCCATATAATTCCTCCATTCGCCAGATCTGTTGTACTGGGTCAATAAAATGACTCACCCACTGGGGCTGACCTTCTTCTGGGCTACCAATCCTGGGAGTCAGTCTCCATCCCACGTTCGATGGAACCCAGTTGTCCGTCCAGAACCGAATCTTTGTACCCATCTAGACTTGCCAGCAAGAGTTGGTATTAACAGTTGCAATTGTAGACTAGATACTACGCCAAGTCCAAGAGGAGTTTGCCTTCATTTTAGCCTGCGGGACATCGCAGGCCGAAAAATACTTAGCTTTCAAAATTTTACCCCAAAGTTGGTCCGGCTGCTGATGAAGTCGTCAGACGAGTTTGGACAAATGGGCTTTATTAGTCTCCCCCGCTTCACAAATCCCCAGGCCCCCTTCCCGTTTTGGGCGACAAACTTCCTTATATTTTTTCATATACAGGGGTTTCCGGGCCTCTTTGCGCTTACACCACCAGAAGTCACGTTGGAGGGCATTTATGGTTTTACATGTCGACTAGGGGAGGGCAAAGCACGACATCTGGTACGACGGAATAGAAGACGTAACAGATTTAATTAGGACGATCCTCCCAGCCAGAGATAGAAGTTTCCCTCAATAGGATTGCAGTCGATTAGAAATCCGCTCTTCGATGCTCTTGAACGTTACAACCTTGGACCAATTAAAGAAAAAATTGGTCCCCAGGTAGCGTTCATCAGGAGGCAAAATTTTAACTTTGAGGAGCCGAGCAATTAGCCGACAATGGCGATGTGGCATATTCTTGCTGAAGAAAACACCAGATTTAGCTAGATTGATTTGTTGGCCCGTAACCTCGCATAATTCATCAAGAATGGTTTTTAGAGTATGCGCCTCAACCATGTCAGCTCGGCTAAACAGGAGACAATCATCCGCAAAGAGAAGGTCAGAGATTAGGGGGGGGCTCGTCTGGACGCTTTAATGCCATGTAATTGGTTCGTTGCCTCCTTCGCTCCCAAGGCCGGGAAAGACCTTCCATTAAAATAATAAATAGAAATGGGGAAAGAGGGTCGCCCTGCCGGAGCCCTATTGTAGGAGTAATAAGACCATAGGCAGACCCATTAATAAGTACCGAGTACCGCACCGTGGATATATATTGTTCGATCCAGTTACACCATTTGGGGCTAAATCCAAGGGATTTCATGGTCTGAATCAGCGTATTCCATTCAATCCGGTCATAAGATTTTGACATATCCAACTTGACACCCATCAGACCAGAATGGCCTTTTTTCCTCTTCATTGTATAGATCAGTTCATGAGCTACCAATTCATTGTCCAAAATTTGACGACCACTCACAAACACACCCTGAAAGGGAGAGATAAGTCTATCCAACAGAGGTTTAAGATGGCTAAAAAGAATCTTGGAGATGATATTGTATATAATATTACATAGGCTGATCAGCCGAAAATCTCGGGAATAAGCTTTGGCACTATTCTTGGGGATCATCACTACATGTGTAGCGTTAATATACTTGGGCATGAAGCCGGATTCGAAAAAGGTCCTAACCAAGCTACATATATCCGTCCCCACAATATTCTACGATTTCTGAAAGAACATGGCAGGGAAACTGTCCGGACCTAGAGCTTTATGGGGGCCAATACTATCAAGGGCGGCCTTAATTTCCTCAGAGGAAACTGCCTGCTCTAGGGCCTGATTATCTGCTTCCGTAAGACATGGACTGAAATGTTGAATGAACTCCAGAATACCAACCGGTTTAGAAGTATGATAATTTCGAACCATATCTCGAAGGAAAATTTGGCCGATTTCTGTCGTTTCCCTAGTCCAATTACCATCCTCAGTATGAATCCAGTCAATTGAAAAAAAAAATCCGTTAAGAGAGCGTTTGCATATGGAAGAATTTTGTATTTCGGTCCCCCTTAGTCAGCTAATTCACATGGGATTTCTGCCGCCATAACATTTCTTCCCTTAGCTGTAGCTCTTCCAGCTCCCCTAACAAAACTTGTTCCCGTTGAACAGTTACCGCACTCAGGGGAAGAGTCTGGATATTAGCAATCGCATCTTTTAACGCACCCAACTTACTGGGGATATGACCAAAGATTTTTTTGTTCCACATTCGCAACCCCGTTTTTGTATTTTGAAGCTTGCCTTTCACCTTCTGGGCGGGGGAGCCGCGGTCAGACATTTGCTAGAGATCCTGAATCAACTGAGAGAAATAAGGTTCCCGAGTCCACATGGTTTGGAAACGAAAACATTTACCTAGAGTCGATGATTTCGGATACGTATCCAGGCAAAGAGGGGTATGATCCGAGCCAATGGCAGGTAAGTGGAATACCTTGGCTATTGGGAATATCAACATCCAATCAGCATTAGCCAGACTCCGATCCAAACGTTCTTTTATATTGGCCCAACCCCAGCGATTATTATTCCAAGTAAACAGATGGCCATAGTAGCCCAAATCAAGAAGGCCAACATGTTGCATAACCGCCTTGGCATAGGCACTCTTAGCGGCGCGATACAGTTTCCCCCCTAATTTTTTGCACTTTCGAAGATAGTATTAAAGTCCCCCATTATTAACCACGGACCCGAAAACCCGGCTGCCGCAGTTTCCACAATTTTCCAACTTTTATTCTTATCCCGTTGATAAGGACTACCATAAAAAATTGATATCATCCAGTGGGTATCCACAGGCTCAGAGTGCACCAGAACATTAATAATATACTTATTACAAAAAATAACTTCAATAGAAATATTATTTTTCTTCATGACACATACCGTCAGAGCCTTCTTTAAGGCCAGAAGCTGGTACATCAACCCAGTTGGGATAATTGAGACTACGAACCAAAACCTACATTTCTGCATAGGATCTTTTGGCTTCTGCTAAAAAATTATATCCTCATTAGAGGATTTGATAAGTTCTTTCAAATGCTAAATTTCCGCTGGTCGACCCAAACCCTGACAATTCCAGGATATAACGTTCATAATGGCCCGGGAGGACTCCGTGGAGCCACCTGAACCCTAGAAAAGTGGTCGAACAAAAAATATGTGCGGCGAATCCGCGAGCAGGACAGAGAATAGTGGTTGCGCACCTGAGGATGAAAAAATCTACGAGTACCGGTCTGAAGAATCTGGAATGGTATAGGCGACTCTAAAAGGCGTACCTTAGCTCGTATCTGTCGCCGGACTACCCGAGACGAGGCCAAAAGATATTCAGGAGATGAATATGTCGCCTGTCGTGTCTGACGGGACCCCTGAGAACTGTGACGTCTCGTGGACGAGCTCATTGTATCCCCCAGACTAACCGCCAGCCGGAAAGGCTGTAGATAGGATGGGCCAGCCGGGGGCTCTCTCAACTGACTACCTGAAGGAATCATACTCTCCCCCACCTGACCAAAAAAATCCTGATCGAAAGCCGGCTCATCCCCCTGTAGAAACCCCTCACCATCCCCCTTTCCAACAATCTATATGCCCCATACCTACTAACCTGCAGTCGGACCCCTTCCCTCTCCCTCAACAGTACCAACCACAACCTGAAGGACTAGCCTCTCTTCCTCCATCACTAGACATCTCGCCTGACTCCCCCTTTCCAAACTGGTCAGTATGTCACGACCGTCCTCCCCGCTCCATCATAACGGATTACCCTTCGAAGTCCTCGCCAAAGTCACATCAGGGAGAGCCAGAAAATTGGGGAAATCATCATACCCTCGCATAGGGGGCCAAACTGGTGGGTCCGCCTGATCCTCCTCCCCCCCAGTATCATCCCAGAGAGATGCTTGAAACTGGCATCGCAATAACCCCCTGGTCACCATGCCTTTGCCTTTACCCTGTCTACTAGGACGAGGGGGTAAGAAAGATTGCACTCGATCCTGAACTCTAGTCTCCATCACGTCAGTAAATCGAGACCTCAAAGTATCCCGATCTGTCTCAGTCCGCACCAAAACAGGATTCTGCCTTATCATACCAACTGAGGGTTGGCCCGTCCTCACTTCCCCCGAACTATAATCTACGATAATCTCGGTACAAGCTGCATCCATGTGCCCATTTTAAAGCATAAGCCACACAAGTACACCGAAGCCCCTTCATATATTGTTTCTATAAAAATCGGTCCACTCGCCAACTTCGCCCACACCGCCGGTGGAAAAACCCCATAGATATCTATAACAATCCGAGCCTAATACCCATTCTTGGTCACCCGTCGATTATCAGTATTAGGCTCCGTAGTCAAAATTTTACCCAAACTTTGCCCAAAATCATATATAAATTTCGACGTACCATAAAAAGGATCAGTAATATCAAATTTCACCCAGAAAGGTACATATTTGAATAAAAGTGGTTCAATAGGAGTACGTGCCTCGTACAGGAGTACTATAAAGGTATGCCCATATAGGTTCCACGGCTGATTAAGTAATACATAATTCAGTTTATAAGTTGTTCTAAACTTAATAAGAAAATATGCTTTACCACGTACTACCCGTTCGAAGAATTGCACATTCTCAGAGGCGTCCATATTCCAGAAACTATACAGGGCCGCCACAATCTTTGAGAAACTTCATCCCGTAGCAAACGACATTGTGCCAATGAGGGCATAATGCCATCTGGCTTCTTCAGCAAAAACTGTTCCGGAATGATTGTGACCTTCGTAGCACCTCGTAGTTTTCAGACAGTAAGTTGTTCCATTTGATTTACGAAATCCTGAGTTACCGCGAGAGATGATATTCACAAACAGCCCACCAGACGCTACTCCGTACTCTGACCTCTATGATTAAGTTTGCACAGGAAAGTTTACCATCAAACAAGTCAAAGGAGAGTATCCACAACCCCACCAAAATGAGACACACCACTTTGTCAATCTCTCCCACTTCACAAAGTGCTCAAACAATAATAACAGAAGACCTAAAACACAACCTCTTTCCCCTTCTCTACCTCAGCTCTAATCGAGAGAAACTCCAACCCAAAACCACCCACCAGCAACCCAAATGCACTCACCAAATACAAACAAAACAATAACCTGCGAAAGAAACTAAAAACCGGAAAAGATCACTCTACCCGATCCACAGCACACCTCCAAAATGAGACCAAGGCACCTGATACATTCTTCAAAAGCCAAAGTAGAAGCTCAAAAGATTCAAACTCCAAATCGACAATTCCAGAGCAAACACCACCTCCGTTCCTCCCAAAAAGACCAGAGAAGAACCCCACAATCACTTGACCACCAAAAACATCAGATAAGGACCAAGATAAAATATATTTGCATTCATCATAGCCCCCGAGAAGAACTCACATCAAGAACCCAGTTGTAGAGTAGTTGTAAGAGTACTTAGTGAAGGAAAGACAATCCAAAGATATACTGATAGGCCCACCTAAAGACCACCTAGTCGTCTCAAGCGAAGGAGAAGTACGAAGGAAGATTCACCAAAAGAAAAGAAAACCTTAGTCAAAGTTCATCCTACCGCTCATCAACAAAGTCATACCAACTGTCATCCAAACTGCTTTGGTCCACCTCAATCCCCCCAAAGCCCACACATCAGTCAAGCCCAACCAAACAAAACAGGCCTAGTCACCTAAAGGTCCACATCCCCGACCTATAAAAATCCAGGCCCAAGCCCAAAAAACCCCTTCCATACCTAAACCCCACACTGAAGAACAGACGTGATCCAGGCCCAAGAGTCAAAGTAAAACTAAGCGAAATTGCCCCACCAAATTCCCATCTTCAGCCCTCTCTTATCTTCAGTTATTTACGTAACTTGCCTCCGGCCCTAAGGACTTCGTTCCAAATTATCTACACCCAAACAAACCATAGTAACAACCCAGCCACCCCATGGATAAGGTCACCAACAGGACCAATGTAATGCCAATACCATTCCAGATATACGACCGATATCCTCGCACTTTCCCATTTGCAAGACACACAAAGAAAAAAATCTACCACAACTATGAGAGTCAAAATACAAACAATTTACACACGATAAGGAAGAGATCAAATAACCAATTGCACTCCCATAGGAGCACCAACACTCGACTTCAAATCAATAGTCTTAAAGGGAAGACCCTTCAAGAACATATCAGATCCGAAGCAGACCCCGTGGAAGTAATGAGATTACGAATGACGGCTATGCAAGCCAGGCATGGATACTATAAAACCTTAAACACCTAAGATGAAGTTGAAACCCCTAATCCCTAACCCCAAAACCGGACTCTCTCTCTCTAGAAATCCCCCTACGCCTTTTTTTTCCTAACTTGATAGTTTGTGTGTATAACAGTATGAGGTTAAAGTCGTTGTGCCTAGTACTTATTTACAAACTTCCATAAAAATGAAGCTTGGAAACTTAAGATGAAGTTTCATTCACGAAGGCAATAGCATTTTTTTACAGCCAAAACAGAACAATCTTTTTTAGGAAGAATGTAAACGGATCAAGGTATTGTAGCTATAATAAGCTTAAAGCAAAAACGATGAAGTGAAATATGTTTAAATGCACTCTCTTAGGACCAATTAAAATTGTGCATTTATAAAGGTTGTGCATTTATACATTTGTCTTCATGAAAATACATTTAAATAAAATTAGGTAATTTACTACAATAAGGAGCAAAGCAAAGCAAACACTCACATAACAAAAAAAATTGATTTCGAAACAATGGAAACGTTGAAGCCCGGTGCTCATATTCTACGTTAAACCAGATTCGTATCCAGTAATTTACATAAGCAAGCAAAAAATAAAAATTTCGCGCAAGAGCCAGGCCTGACCATGAGGGTGTGCGACATGTGCAACGGCACAAGGCCCGAAAGGAAAAGGACCTAAAGAGAAGGAAAAAATTGCATAACCCATAAATAAAAAATTAAAAATTAAAAATTAAAAATTAATAAACCTAATCCAGTTCAGATTCGACCACAAAACCCAACCCATTATACAAAGCCCATAAACCAAATACCCAACTTCTCAAAACAAGGTTTAGTACTACAAAAAAAAATATAAAAAAATTTCAAGTAAAAAAGGCCCATTTTTTCTCTTCGCACAGGGCCTTATAAAAGCCAGGGCCGGCCCTGGCAAGAGCCTATGTCACACTAAAGTGATCACTTATTAGACAAGTTCATATTTAATATATAACAAAAATGAATAACAAAGGGTATGAATCTTACAAGAGGTAAAATGTGATGCAACAAAAACAAAGCTTAACTGGTGTTATATCCACCATATCCATGGGCTAATACATCAACATGTATCAAAACACATACACCAGGCCTGAGAGACTGTTTTGTTATCGAGTCTCCAAGAAATATGAATGGAGGCCTCATTGCCTATTAAAGTGAGAGCATTTGCGAACTAATTTAGTTTTTCAAGATGAAATTAAGGAACATCATGCCAAACTCGGCATTAATTTTAAAAAAAATCTTATTTCAATAGAACATGTCGAATGATATGGTTTTTTAGTTAAAAAGGCAAATGATTTGCTAGTTTACAAAAATCCATCTAAATAAAACTAGCCGAATGATTTGGCATTTGAATTCAAATATGCCAAATGATTCGGCATAACATCCAAAAACAAACATGTCAAATGATTTGGCCTTTAATCCTAAAGATGCCAAATGATCCGGCAACTCAGAAAAAAATCCATTTAAATATAACAAGCTGAATGCTTTAGCTATAGGTTAAAGTATGCCAACTGATTCGGCATATAAGAAAAAACTCATCTCAAATAAAACTAGCCGAATAATTTGGCTTTTACGTTAAGATATGTCAAATAATTTGGCATTTAACAAAAACCCATTTATATATAAGTTGTCTATTGATTTGGCTTTTTATCTCAAAAATGCTAAACTAGCCGAATAATTTGGTTTTTATTACTAGATATGCCAAATTATTTGGCATTTATGTAAAACCATCTAAAGGAACCTAGCTGAATGATTTGGCTTTTCTATTAGATTATGCCAAATAATTTGGCATAATAATTGGCTGTTTTGTTCACATATGCCAAATGATTCGATTTTTAAAAGAAAATTCATCTAAATAAAACTCGCCAAATTATTTGGCTTTTTATGTTAAAACTAGCCAATTGATTTCACCCAGGAAATCAATCAGTTATCTTGCTGGAATCATATACAGCAATTGGGATTCATTTGCTAATCTCGTGCACTAAGCAAATAGACGCATCTCAACTTATAAACGCGAGCAGTAACAATTCTATCTCCATATCAAAATTTCAACAATTTTCGAATAGAATAGTTCTGCGCTCACTAAAACATATCTAGTATGATAGATCAATGCTATCAAAAAACAAAAAAATGAGTTTAGTCTGCATTGTAGCTTTAGAAATTTTAGTATAGTTTCGGGAAGCAGACTATAAGCAAGGAATGCTTTCAACCGGATAAATTCCAAAGCAGCAATCACTGGCATGAGCTATATATAACTATAGCACAATGGAAACATCACTTTCTGAATTTCATGATAATGATATGTTGGGTTATTTCAAAAACTCATGTGGACCATGAGCTTAAGTTTAGGTATGAGCTTGGGCCTTTTATTCAAACTTAGTCTTTCATCCCTTATAGTGGGTCTTTCAGCTCTTTCATTTAAACGGCTGTTTTAGTGGAAGACCTAACCTTCAGGGCACGTAACACATGCATTCAAATATCGTTATTGAAGTGAGACGTGCTTATGATCGTTGTGTTTTAACCTATAAATACCTTCTTCCTCCCACAACCAAAGCACACAACAAAAGACACAAAAATCATTGTTCATCGTCTTATCTCTTTCTCTCTCTAAAAACGGTTTATACTTGAGGTGCAACTCATTCAGTTTTTACGTAGACTTCCGTCGAAGCTACTGTAGATGCTCGTTGTATCCTGGGAGAGTACTTGAGATATTTTTTAAAGGGAGTGCGACCCACGCTCGAGCACTAACCATCTTGTTACTCTTTCAGATCAATCGTTGTTACTATTACTATTGTTCAGAACTCGGTGTTGTTGTTACGAAGCTCGAAACTATTAAGCTCGAGTTCGTTGTCGCTGATACGAAGCTCGAAGCTATTACAAAGTTTGAGTTCATTGTTACTATTCGGAGTTACCGTAGCTGTTGTTGCTCGAAGTACTGTAGCAGTCTAAAGCTCGAAGTTACTGTAGCAATTTGCAGCTCAAAGTTACTATTCACAGATCGAAGTTACTAAGAACTAAGTTATTGTTGTCAGTATTCGATATGAATTGCGTGGTCATTCTAATTACTTCATGGCCCTTATATTTGCTGTGCCGTTGTGAGGAAAGCATTATTACAGGTTCTTTAGAATTATTTCTACATGATATATATATAACAAGCGAGGCAAACGTTTTTAACAAAATAAATTTGAAAATCGGTGGGAACAAGCTGAGAAAATCTTTGTGGATGTTACATTGACTGACCTGGGGGAAGAGATTGTTTCAGCTTATCACCCTTCTCGGTGTCAAACACACATAGATTATACAGGTACTTTGAGCAGCGAACTTTGAACTTAACAACATCCTTGCTCCTTTTGATTTTCACTGAACGGGCATCTTTCCTTCTCGCTGTGAGAAGGAAATCCTTAATCTCGTTAATTTTCTTAGGCTACAAAGAAATGACAAAAAACATAAGGGGAAAAATCAGGGATTTATCTGACCGACCGGTAGGGAGGCCACTTTACACATAACTAACCAAAAATGCTCTTGGTGGTTACAAAACGGTTTCGTGGTAGTCCGTCTGAAGCTATTTTAGAACCCTTAATTACCCTTTTGATTCTTTTCTATTTACACTCTATGTTTGTTGTGGAAAAAGAAATTAAGTGAAAGTTGTTGGGCATTTTGGGTAAAAGAAAATACCTTTCTTCTATTCCATGTTTTTCTCCACTTTTTCCTCCAACAACTCTTTTTTTTTTTGTAAGATTTATATAGAACATTCCCTATCTCTCTGCAAATCTCTCTCTCTCTCTCTTCCTTAAAATTCTCTTTCTCTCTTTCATCTAATTGCAAATACTTTCTCTCTCTCATCTACTATCGACTATTGAGACAAGGGTGTAAAATAAGGGCTCATTTCCCATTTTATTACCCTTGAGGACCATATCCCAATGTTATTGCTAAGATCATTCTCTTTATGTACTACATACAACATGATAATCATTTTATAAAAACATAGATTTTCAAAAAAATGTTGGAATACAAAAACTTAGCGGTCGGTCCCACCGGCACCCGGTATACTAGTGTATATTGAGGGAATAACTGATCAGACCGACGTCAGAAGGTCTTTCTTACATTAGATATGGTAAAAAAAGGGATTTCTGACGTCAGCTGACATCAGCGTCTGGTGCTTCGTCGTGTTAATTGTCAAAAATCCCCCTGTAATTTTTAACTTCTGAAACATAGCAACAAGGTTAAAGTTGTAATCTTCCATTACACTCTGAAAACCTCTCGAATATCTCTCTATCATCTTTTGCTTCTCTCCTCTTCTATGTTCTCTTATCATGGCGATGGCGTCTCCCTCTCTGATATTTCTAAAGAGAGAAACTCAACTTCTCTTTTTCTCTCTAGGGTTTCAAGTTATCTAAATTTCTAAGTTTTGGGGTTGATTGTGCTTTGATTAGGATCAAGGGTTGAAATCTAGGGTGTTCTTTGGTTTCGATTCCAATCACAGAGGTTTTTGATTGGGATTAAGGGTTTCGATTTTGAGAGTTTGATTAGATGAAGAGTTTGAGAAGCTTGCAATTCGAATAAACCCTCCAAGGTTTCTTTCTATATTCTTTCTCATTTCCTCTATCTCAAACTTTTCGATCTCTTGGCTATTTCTTTCAATCTCTTTGTTGATTTGAAATGGGTTTTTGTTCATTTGAACTGGGTATTTGTTGATTTGAAATGGGTTTTTGTTATTATTTGCATACAAAACATGGTGATTTTTCCTAATTAGACCTTGGTCAGTATGAGATAAGAATTTAGTTATATCATCTCATTAGTAGTATGATATGCAGAGGGTTTTTCTTTAAGAAATTGGCTTATATATTGCTTAGTTTAATCTTGAGCTAGGTGCTTGCAGCAATGAATGTACATATATAGGAATTTGTGGTATAATATGCTTTATATTGCTAATTAGATTGTTATATGATATGGGGTTGTGTTTTTAATGATGGGGTTTCATTGTTTTGATTGAATTATAAGATTTTTCATCAAAATTATATTAGGTTGGTAGGTGTTTTTGTTTTTGTTATTGTGTAGGTTTAGAATTGAGTCTATTTTACTGAGTTCCTGTTTGGAAATGAAAATTTGTACTAAAAAATAACTTTTTTGAGGTGGGGTTTTCATTTTTCTCCATTTTTATTGATATCATCTGTATAGAAAAGGTAGTGGTTTTTCTTACTTCGACCTTAAAAAGTGTCATGAGATAAGATTTTAGTTCAATTATCTCATAATTAATCTGATATGTAGAAGGTTTTTCTTTTAGAGATGGACTTTTAAAAAAATATCACGTCGATCCCTACCATTTAGCGGTAATACTAGTATATGTGCCTACTGCATGTGCATTATCTAGTTGGCAAAAAACAGAACTCACATAAAATACTACAAGATAGACGTCAATACCCTTAGCATTAAATGAGCTTTTCGTGTTTCTCTATTTTAAAGCATTTTACTAGTCATTCAAGATCTAAATTGATACAAGCATTACACACCATGTGCCTAATGCAACATAGAATAACCATTAGACAAGGGAGAGAGAAGAGATAAAAAGATCAAGTATTGGAAGGGGATTAGGGAAGAACTAATAAGCAAAGAAAGGAAAAAAAAAAAAAAAGAGGAAATGGCTTACAAAGGGACACAGAATGACAGTAAATTGTAGATAACTTGGAAATGTACTATTTCCTTGGTAACTAGAGATTTTGAATGCGTCTGTTTCACATCAAGGGTTAACCATGAGATTTGTGGACAATGACATTGCAGCCCTTTCTGTTTACTGCCTAAAATTTCCCATTTTATTTGTAGTCCCACAATCTAAATTATTTTTATAGAGATCGGCCCTAATTACATCTATGTGTAGCAGTAAACTAATCAACCAACCAACCCAATCTACAGATTTAAATTTTTTGTGAAGTTCCATGAGGATAAATGTCCAATTCATGTTTAGTCTGTCTAGACCTATTTAAAAAAAATTGAACTGGATTTTCTTATCCAAGGGTACTCAACACTTATGACTTATGTAAATCATTTGTGTAAATATATAACATTGTATACTTTCAAAAAGTTTCTATTGACTATAATTTCAAAATTGAACAATTTTTAAATACATCCCAAACTCTAAAAGCTATTTTCAAGTTAATTACACCTCATAAATTTTAAAAACAAGTGCCCCCAAAATAAAAACAAGTGCATCGATTGACCAAAAATCCACCCTGAGGGTGGAAAATCGACCACGGGGTGGAATTTTTTTTTCGCCACATCAGCAATTGACCCAGCTGCTAGGAGGTCGATTTCGTTGTTTCTGGGTCGATTTCAAAATTCACCTGCCAAGTCAGCAATCGACCCAGTTGTTGTGGATGCTCTGACATAACAATAGTAGCAAAAACTAATGCATTGAAATATTAACAATGTTTTACAAATATTTTGACAACTTTTCTATAGTATATATCAAGACGATATTGGCGTAGACAAGAAATTCAATATATCAGCAATATTTTCATTATTCTACACCATGCATAAGCAACGATGCCTCTGTCCTACATGGGGTAACATGAAAGCATCCAGATCTGTATCGCCCCTATTTAGACGTCTGTTATAATACAACTAAAAAAATATGAGAAATGTCATTCAAATTTCTTAATTAAATTGAGGTCATCCAACATCTTGCTGATATCTTCGTCTTCGTGGGATCTTCCTCTTGTCTGCAAAAGGAAACAATGGCACTTACTCTAAGCATACACGAAATAAAATCATAACCAATAATATAATTCTAGTCAACACACGCATAGTAAGATATGAAGTTTCTACAAGAGAGTTCATAAACCATCTGAAACTTAAATGTTAGTGCAATCCCATTGTTTAATGTTCTTGAAATATGAAATAGGGAAGCGAGGTTGTGTCTTCATTCAGGAGTACTAAGAAAAAAAAAATCTAAGTACGCATGAACGACACATACCACACCTCTACACAGTACACAATAATGTCAACATGGTTATGGTAGACCTAACGGTGCTTGAAAATAATGTCAACAGGCATTCATAATAGGTATTTTGGAGAACCGTGTTCAACGCACCATAGTCAAAAATTAATTTTTAAAAAGAAGATTAACAAAGAGACCCGCAATATATCATTGTTTCTATAGTCAGTAATTCCTTTCCTACATCAACAAAAATTGTCATTTACAATAACTGTATGACTAATTGTCTAGAGAATTTTGGATGCATTAAAATTGGTTACATAGACATTTTTTGTATTAACTCATGTATAAGTTCAACAATTTCATCGATCTATCACGTAGCTAAAGATGGAAATAAAAGTCATTTTTGCAGAGTAAGTAAAGAACAGATGGAACATGCATAACTAAAGGACAAATTATAATACGTTGCAGATAGGTTGTGAGAAAAAGAACTTAAAGAAAAATCAGACTACTTATTGGTTTTTCCCTTAATATACCCAACATCAAGAATGGTGTAGCAATTAACCTATTTCCTTCAAACATATATATTGGTTTTTCCCTTGATATACCCAACATATTCTTTACTATTTAGACATTACCCAATATTCCATCACATTTTTAACATGAACCAGATCTTAAAACTAGCCAAGAATGAAGTATTGAATGGTCCTAAATCTCCACATTAGTTTTAAAAGCGTTTTCCCTCTCCCTCTAATTTTTTTACCTAAATTATTGGGACACCCTCTATGATTTCCTCTGTCTAAAGAATAATAATCCAAAACCTATTAGGACACAACTTCCCACCTTATTCCTCCGTTTGATCCTACTTTCTCTTACGTTTTTTCTTCATAGTACTAGTACCTTAGAAACGTCATACACCGGTTCCAGTTGTCAACACATTTGGGGGATGTGACGGTTATGTCTATGATAGGCCCGTCAGCACGGCAGCGTGGCTCTTTTTAGGGGTCAGAGGAGTGAAGAAAAGTCACCAGTCTTCACTATGTCTTTCGCAGTTAAAAAACAGCTATTTGCGTCAGATCAAGGACCAACCCGAAGTCTATTTTTAAAGCCTACGTCTTTCTAGGATCCTCATGTGATTTACTAGGACCAAAATTCCGGAGAGTGGTAGAGTTGGGCAAAGTGGAAGATAGTTAGAAGCGCTGACTCGGTTCACTGTATTTGATTTCCTTCAAGAGAGGTTTTTGCGAGGATGTCAATATCTAGTGGACAAAAGCCACTTTTTTTAGCAGCACTAGAAAGCGCTTTTTTCCTCATCTCCCCACCACTGACGTACCTAACGCAGAATCTTATCCCGCCACTACCAATGAGAGATCTATAGTTCTCAGGTATGAAACTAGCTACGGCGCATCAAAAGAATAGAAAAGAACAAACGAGACAACGACTAGAGTACTATCTATATGCCTTTGCTGCTCTTGTTGCTGCTAGGATCCTTGGTTGATGCCCTGTGGTAACGAGAATACCTATGTCCGGGCCAGGCGAAAGCCGCGTTTTCTAAGAGAGCGTCGATGCGAGGTCAGGCAAAAGCAAGACGATTTAAAAGAGAACATGGGCAAAGAGTCCTTTTCTTAGTGGTCATGGGGCGCATTCACTAGATAGGTCTCCTTGACTCCTTTTTTACGCCTCCAAACTACAACTACTAAAGCCCACCTCCTATTTGATTTGCTTTAAAGCCTCTTCGTTTTTTAAGACGTTTTTGAACTTTAAAGGCTTTAAACTCGCACCATTAGGCGCTAACTCCACCTTCTATTTGATTTTCTTAAACTCACGCCTCCTAACTATTAAAGTTAGCTCTCTTTAAAGCCTTCTATTTGACTTCCAAACTACAAACTCGCCTTCAGTTGCTATCTTTTTTGGTAGTTTACACCACCTCTGTTGTTTGCGTTTTTAAAAGGCTACCTAGCTTTTTTTCTTTTCTTTTACTCCTTCTGA
This sequence comes from Kingdonia uniflora, assembly GCA_014058105.1. NCBI lineage: Eukaryota > Viridiplantae > Streptophyta > Magnoliopsida > Ranunculales > Circaeasteraceae > Kingdonia > Kingdonia uniflora. Next base: position 1,579,755 of record JACGCM010002404.1, read on the forward strand.
CTCACACCCCTAGTGCTAGTGCGTTCCCTAGACAACTATCTACCACTCTTTACTCTTTTAAACTACGCCTCTTTTTAAAACCACCTCTGGCTACGTCTTTAACTCACTGCTACACTACTCCTTTTTAATCTGCCTTTAAAGGCTACCTCTTTTAAACTCTAGCTCCACCTACGGCTTTAACCCTTTTAAAACTCTGGCTTCCTTCTTGAAGATAACGTATCGCAGCGCCTTGATTGGGAGAGTGTTCATCCTGTTCGATAGACATTACCACTACTCCTAGCTTTGGTAAAAGAGCTGGGATGGGAATACCTCCCTTCCTCTTCTACTTTCGCTATCTCCTATCGTTGCTGTGCAACTCCATACCAAGGTCAAGACCAAATGAAATAAGGAAGATCTAGGCTCCTGTAAAGGAGAAGGGTTAGATCTAGGGAAGGAGGCTCTCTGATCGACGAAGGTAGCGTTGTCGGAGGTACTAAGGAGTCAACTAGAGGTGGGCTGGCTAAAGTAGCCTTTCAAAAACACAAAGGTGGAAGCCAGAGGAAGCCTTTAAAGAGAGGAGTTGCGATGCTTTTAAAAGGATCCGTTTTTAAGAAGAGCAGATTAGAAAGAAGTGGAACCCAGCCTCTAGGGTACAACGGGTCTCCCACGTATAGGTCCAGACACGAAGCTATTTTAAAGAAGTGGCCTCAAAAGAAAGAAAAGGATCCTAGCCTGCTTTTTTGGAGGCATTGACGCTCGTCTTCTAACAAGAGCAGTCTATGGTTAGGCTGCCTCTAGCTACTAAATTGCGCTTTTTCTATTTACATTACCACGACTTGTTTTTGTAGTTTAGCAGCAACTTTTTAAAGCCTCTTTCCCGCCCCTCTTTAAAGGTTGCTTCGCTATCCACCTCTGCGTTTTCGAAAGGCTTCTATCCACTAGCGTAGCAAGCTACCTTACAGCACTAATAGCAACGCAACCCTTTTAAACTCCTTCTACTAACGCTGCTTAAAATAAGGATCCTTTTTTTTTTAACACCTTTTAAAGCCTCTTTCCTTGCTACGCTACTCCACCCCTCTTTAAAGGCTACCTGACCCATCGCTATGTGTTAAACGCGCTTAGGATCCGCAATCAAGGATCCTCAAGGATCCTCGTAGCCTGCGCCAGCTATTAAAACCTCTAGCAAGGATCCTTTCCACTTCTCGATCTCGTGCGTATGTCTATCGAGGAAGAGAGGATAGACAGCTAAACCTACGCTTTTTGAGTCGCTCGCTGTCTTATAGTGCAAACGGGCGAGAGGATGGAGATAGTTAAACCTACGCTTTTTGAGTCGCTCGCTGTCTATAGTGCAAACCTAGCGCATATAGTAGGCTTCATGCGACCAATGAGAGGGGTTCTTTATATGGAGTGCTATGTTGGTCCTTATTGTACGTAGCACGATGTTTTGAGGCCGAAGGCCAAGGATCCTTGCTAAGGGCGGTAAAAAGACGTAGTTAATAAAGAAGACGAGTCTTCAGCGAAGGATTGGCCACATCTATTCGTAGCCTATTTGGCCACATCTCAATTGAGTTGTACTTGAACCTCTGCACTTCTTTCGTCTTCCTACTAGCTCACTTCTTTCGTCTTCGAACCTCTGCACTTCTTTCGTCTTCCTGCTAGCTCACTTCTTTCGTTTTCCTACTAACTCACTTCTTTCGTCAGTTATGAGAGGGTAGGGTTCTTTCTTGGTCTAAGGCGGGGAATAATACGTTGCTACGCTACTCCTCACACACCTCGCTCGCCTAGGATCCTCGGCCTAACTCCACCTCCACCTCTCTATAAAGGAGTTTTAGCAATCTTTAAACACGTAGCATCGCAACTCTTAGCATACGTCTTTAAACTGAGACAGAGTTGGTCTTCTGTGCTAGAATAACGATAACCTGACTTCTAATCTACAAAACGAGTCCTTAGGGCCGGGGTGGGCAGTCCTTAAACATAGTAGATGAAGCAACTTCCTCTCTACGAAAAAGCGGTTGCTTGTTTAAAAAGGCGCCCTGTAAAAAAACACCATGCTTCGGAACAGGTAAAGATGTGAGGTCGTAGGCTTAGAACAGAATGTTTCCTTGGTACCTCTGGGTATGCATCGGCGCTCTCACCGCAGGTCTATACTTTCCTTCTCTTTCTTCCACCGAGCCTTAGATAGGCCAAGTCTGTGGACCTAGCCGTACTACTCGCTCCATTATAAGACCAGGTCCTTATCCCTCTCTCCGCACCCGGCAGGTCCTAGCTTCATTGAAAACTGATGCATACCTAAGCTTTGATTCACACGGCTTTTTTTGGCGCTGAAGAAGATCTGGATAGCTTCCCCTTTGCGTTCCATAGGGCTTCCTAAAGCTAGGAGAAAGATATAATTGCCTTCCCAGATAAATAGTGAAGGATCCTTGTAATGGCTTGCCTTAGCTAGGATCAAATGGCAGCACTAGAACCTAGATAAAAGAACTAGTTTTGTTCCAATCCTACCGCCAGCAACTCCTATTTAAAGCGAAAGGATCCTCCTTTTAAACGAGGTATCTGGTGCAAGGCGTCAAACTCACAAGAGGAAGGCTAGGAAGAAATGAGAGACAGTGACGGCCCTCGGCCCTCTATAGGTATAGGTGTAACCTTTTGCTCAAGACTCTAATCGACAATTGAAGCATCTGAGGCCGCATCAATCGAGGATACATGGCAGAAGAAATTGTTCTATTGCTTTTCTTTCGTGGTTTTGCTAGTGGTATAGTCGCGCGTATTCTTCCCGTGGCCTTAGCGAGGCAGCCTAACCGTATCCTACTTCGAGGCCCAGTAAGATAAAGGTTTCTTGCTGAGCATCCATCTTTCTTGTCAACCAGATCGAAAAATTGATTACGAGCTATAGGTAGCCGAAGGTGGAGCCTTTTTTTAAGGCAAACAAAACTGGAGGCGTAGCAGCAGATCAAAAGAAGGTAGTCGAAGGTGGAGCCAGAAAGATCCTGACGTAGAAATAGTTAGAATAGCAAAGAAAAGGAAGCCGAAGGTGATGATGTTAAGGATCCTAAACAGAGTTAATAAAGAGCGTAGATTGTAGTTGCAAATCAAATAGGAGGGTGGAGCTAACTCTACGGATCCTAAGAGGTGGTAGTGAGATAAGAATAAAAAACGAGGTGGATGAGAATAGAGAAGTTACCTAAAGGCCACCCCTAACTACTAGAGAGAGGATGGAAGAAGAGTTAAAACCGAAGGTGGAGTAGCGTAGCAATAGAAAAGGAAGCCTTTCAAAAACGTTGCTAAAGCTAGTAGTGAAATGAATAAAAAAACGTTGCTAAAGCTAGTAGCCTCTAAAAAACGCAGAGTATAAAGATAAAGAAAGAAAGTAGTTTTGAAGCCGGTTGAGCCAAAGTAGTTTGGAAGCCAAGGTGGGTGAGGGAACGCCAGGCTAGCGCTATATAGAGCTAAACCCACAACCAACGCTTAGTGAGAGCAGGTGGTGCATAAGGATCTTGAAAAGAGGAGTTTGCTCTTGGCCTTTGCTATTACTATAGTAGAATGCTTCAACTAATTTATAGGCTGCGGGTGTGTTGGAGACTACCGTGGCCTCCTTCTTAAAGGCACCAACCCTTTTAAAAACTCTTTTAAACGCCCTTCTTCTAAATCTAGGCAAAAGTCACTAACTTTGATTTTACTAGGTGAGCCTATCTAAGACTGGTGAAAGTTGATTCAACCGCTATGCAAAAGTCACTACTAGCTTTAGCAACGTTTTTGGAGATTAGCCGAAGAGGTAAGCGTACAAATGTCAACTTAAGGTGAGGCTAGCTGCAAGAAGAAGGTTGCTTTTTAAAGTAGCAAAGGAAATCAACTGCAGATCAAAGTTGCTAAAGCTAGTAGCCTACGGATAAATAGCGGGTGATGCTAGTGCGTTCTCTAACTACTGTAGTTTAGGAGTCGTGGTTGAGCGGCTATCTTCATTAGGAAAGGAGCTAGCTTTAAGTAGTTTAGGAGTCAACTAGAGGTGGACAACAAGATCTCGAGAATTGGTTTGGCCAACACCCTATGGGTCGGCCAAGCTCTTTATTTCAGGACCCCGAACAAGAAAGTCACTAATGGGACAGGGAGCTATTATAAAAAAAAAGTCGTTAAGACATGGGACATGGAATCAGACACGAGGGCAACCATCTTTCTCTGAACATTTAGACCAACAAGGAAAATAGGACTGACCTAGGTCTCTAACCACCTTTTTGCTCCTTTTTAGTTGTTTAGGAGGCAACCTCGGAAGGATCCTAGTTGCTATCGCTATTAGAAGAAGTTTTCAGCCACTAAAGTAGGTGGTTTTTTTTAGACCAGTTTCAGCCAGTTTAAGCCAGGAAGTACAGTACAATAGGCCAGTTTAAGCCAGTTTAAGTTAGAGGCTGGTTTCGAGTCGTGGTCTTTGCCTCTAAACTACTCTCCCCCCTATTTCAGCTGTTTTAGAGCTTTTATCCTTCACCTTTTTTCGCAAGGATCCTAGCCTCATAAAATGTCTTTTTTTGATCCATTACTTTCTTTACTACGGTCACCTGCATCGCCTTAAGGTTGCTTCACTACTAAAAACGCAGAGCTACGTGAGAGGAAGCCTTTAAAGTTCAAAAACGCAGAGGGCTTTAAAAGGAGCTTGGGGTGCGCTTTGGAAGCCGAAGTTTGACTGTTTAAAACTAGAACTTTAAGTAGCTGGAGGTACTGGTAATGTCTATAGAAGCCTTTAAGGAAATCAACCTGTAGTTTAGGAGTCAACTAGAGGCATAAAGGTAGTTTAGAAGCTAGCAAACTTTGGAGTTTCAAAGAGTGAAGCTCGCTAAGGAGTTAAAGAAGAAGGTAGCCTTTAGCCTGTCTGTTAAAGAAGCAGAGGGTTCAATCGAAATCAATAGAGGCCGGTCCCCGTCGCTAGGCTCATTGATCACCAGGAACAAAAACATCAACGCAAGGCCTTCCAATCAGGGCAGGGGTATGGAAGGATCCTAAGCAAAACTCTTGCGTGAGCCAAGCTAGGAAGAGGAAAACAAAGGATCCTTGCCTCTGTTCTTTTGCAGTAGTGTAGCTCTAAAAAAAGCAGTAGTGTAGCTCTTGTTTTGGCCGTGCTAACGTAAGTTGGTCCTTCCTATTACTATGGGGAACCAAGCTCATGAGACGCATATCTTGATTCATTGACAAAGCATCTAAGACCAGGGTTTTTTTAGGGGCCTACACCTCAAAAAAGGAAGGAAGGATCCTTGACACACAAGCACGACTCGAAGAACGCCTTCCTCTGACCCCTATCCAGACGTGTGCAAAAAGACGAGGTCGAATATGTTGTTGATGCTTGCGCCGCCTAGCCTTACCTAACGTAAGAGACGTAAGAGCCAACGGGGAGGTTCTTACATCAAAGGGGTCTCGTAATCCAGAGAAAGCAAATCATTTGACCTATCACTTCATTCACAAGGAACCGCGACTTGAAGAATAGTTGGTCCACCCCAGTGCTGACCTATTTAAAAAGAAAATATTCTTGTTCTTGATGTTTTTTAAGCAAGCCAAGAGTTTGAGCGCCTATACCGATGGGGCCCCCAAAACTGCCGGCGGAAGTCCAAAGTGGCCTAGGATCCTTCAACCTGTCCTTACGTAGTGAAGAGGAGTTGCCAATGCTCGACGCATAGCGTTAGTTGTTTAAAAAAGGTGGGCTTTAAGTAGTTTAGGAGTTTTAAAAGGGTGCATTTTAGAGGTGAAGCCTGAGGTGGGCTTTAAGTAGTTTAGGCGTTTTAAAAAGGGGGTAAGGTAGCCGTAAGGTGGAGCTAACAACAGAGGTGGTAGCTGGAGGTTTTCAAAAATGCAGAGCTAGAGTTATAGCTAAAAGAAGGCCTTTAAAAGGAAGTGGGAGCTAGTTTCTAAAGAAGCAAGGAGTGAAAAGTGAGGCTTTCAAAAACGCAGAGCTAACTCTAAGGATCCTAGGAGGTGGGTTTTAAAAAGAGGATCCTAACAATGAGTAAAGAGTCAAAAGCGAGCGATTTTAAAAGGAAATCAACTCGGAAGAAGGTGTTTTAAAAGAAGGCGCATTTTCGCTTACGTAAAAGCTCTAGCTCCTAAGAAGCAATGACCACTAGTAGCTGTTAACGTGATGACCCGGTTTTCTCTTCTGAAAAGAACCTCCTTTTGCCACTATGTCCTTTGTCGATACTTATATGCTTGCCCACCTCCGGTGTCCTAAACTATCGCCTACTGGTATCCTCTGTTCACATAGCTTTAGACAACCTGTCGTAGCTGCGACGCTACGGTCCTCGGATAGCTTTAGCAACTCTCCTGCTTGACCCTAGGATAGCTTTAGCAACTCTCCAACAATTGCTTGACTAAGAAAGTGACTAGCACACCTATTGCTTGATGGGATTACCGGCGAACTCTTAGGATCCTTCCTTCTAACTATGGCGCTACCTGCGAACTTCGTAGCGGTAATGCAGCGGATTAAAGACAAAGGGTTGCCTAAGACTTCGTTCATTGTCTACGATGTCTAGAGCTGGAGCTTCAAGATAGCGACAAACAACCCCCTCCCCTCTACGTGTGAGACCTCTATGTCTCTCTAAGGTGGGCTACCCGACGCGCATGATACGGGTGCTTATCCCTATCGCTATCTTGATTGAGTTGTACCGTCTTTTCGCACTTCGGCGCAGAGCTGTGCCGTTGGTAATGATTTCACTGCCTACGCTTACGCCAATTTGTAAGTTGATCCTTAGGTTTCCTTGGTGCTTAATGGATGCCCTTAGGAGGACTTTTCGTTAGGAGTAGGGAATTTTTTCATTCTTCGCTCCTTTTTTTACCTTGGTTCTCCCGACAAGAGTAGTTTTGAACGTCGTGCCTAAACTCTTCCGACGACTAAGAAGGGAAGGAGAAAGCCTAGAAAACAAAAATCTATTATCGTCTCTTCGTTAAAGATTAAGACCTTCTTCGAGCTAGCCCTTTCTTTAGGATGAGGATCTTGGCCACTATGTCTATGATCACTAGTCAGGCTTTAAACTTGCCTTTCTTGCTTGGTGAGAGTTGTAGGCATCCAAGGTAGTAGAGTAGTCGATAGGAGGGCGCCTGAGTGAAAAAGAGTTAGGAGAAGGAGTGTGTTGCTTCAGCCATTAGGGAGCTAGAGCCTATGATACGGCGACTAGCGACGGGAACGAATCGCGTTCTATCGCGTTCTCTTGAGATTGAGATCTTCCCTACTGAGATTGTGATCTTCCCTACGAACCCTATACATGTGCCCTCTTTTAAAACAGGTACACTCTACTACTCATACCACACCACGCAAAATAAGGTAGTGAAATTAATAAAGTAGTTAAAAGAGGGAACCTTTCAAAAACGTCTTCAAATAACGTTGTTAAAGCTAGCAGTGAAATGAATAAAGTAGTTAAAAGAGGATCCTTAAAGGAATCAAGGATCCTTAGAGCTAAGGACAAAGTAGGATCCTTGAGTAGCGATAGCAAGGAGTTAAGAGAAGGAAGCCGAAGGTGTTTTCTAGCATCGCAACCGTCAGGCATAAAGCACTAGCATAGCAAGTGTGAGTTAAGGTGGAAAGAGTTGCTAAAGCTAGGAGTTAGGCTATTCCTTGTTGTGGGATTTGCAGCAAAAAGGAGTTGTTTCTTGCTGCTAAACTACTCTTGCTGGATTTGATTTGCGCTTTCTTGTCTAACTAAAGACGTACACTCTTGCTCTCTAAAAAAAGCCTGGAGTGTTTATTTTTTAAGGCCTAGTCTCCTCGATTCCACTCCTAACAGCTATCAGTTCCTCATTCCCCTATATTGTATTGATTCGGTCTATGCCTCTTAAAAAGAGCGCTACTCTCACTTGTCTAATCCGTGCCAAGGGATAGCTCGTAGCATATAGATACTCGAAGTTCTGTTCTATAGATGGGATGGGTCTCGTTCACATCCCTTCTCCCACTTGTTTTGTAGTTTAGCAGCAACTAGCGTTCGCTCCCTTTTGATCTGCTTTAAACTCCTGGCTCATTAGGATCCTTAACTCTGGCGCTAGCTCTAACAGAACCCATTCTTTTGGGGTGATCTGCTCTGGCTCGCCTAGGATCACAGCACATCAAAGCCCCGCGCTTCTCTTTTTTTGGTGACTCTTTCTTGCCTTTTCCAACACTACTGAGGTAGGTTTAGCTGTTTTGGCTAGAAAGGTAGATGTTAATAACCCAACGGCGTTCATAATCCTGCTCTTGTTTAACTCCTGCTACGCTACTAGCTCTCTATAGACATTACCACTACCTTTCGTTCTTGGTAGCACATCAGCACTAGTGCATCACTCTACTAACGATGCAGTGAAGAGGGAGATAAAACCACAACTCTAGTAAACCAATGTCTTTACGCTTCACTGAACCAAGTAAATCGCAACCCTGTCTTTACCCTGCCTTTCCACTTCATTGGCTTACTTGCCTGCCTACCCCCTTTAAAACACGACCTGACCAAGGGAGGACCAACTAACTAGCCGCTCTATCTATACATGAAACCGAGTGCTCTAAGTGTTAGGAAGGACCATAAGCGAGCCTTTGTACAAGCCTAGAAGGATATCAGGGGAAGTTCAAAGGAGATATGCGTTCCCGAGTCGACTACTATAGGAACAAGTAGTGGAGCAGGATGAAGATGTTAAGTCAGTATGGGTTAAACAGGCGAGGTCATGCAGACAAGCATTCCCGTGTCTAGGAACAAGTAGTTTAGGAGCAGTATTAGGATGTTGAGTCAGTATGGGTTAAACAAGTGGGTTAAACAGGCACAGCCGTTCCCTAGGCTAGGAACAAGTAGTTTAGGAGCAGGATGAAGATCTTGAGGATAGGAGCGGCAGGTGACGTCATTTTGGATAAGCAGACGTTCCCGAGTCGACTACTACTACTAACAAATAGTTTAGGAGCAGGATGAGGATGTTGAGTCAGTATGGGTTAAACAGACGAGGTCGGTCATGCAGACAGACGAGAGCGTATAAGAACTTAGTGCAACTCGTCGAAAATAGCACGGGAGTATAGCCTTTTATAAGTGCCAGAGCAAAGAATAGCCAGCAAGCGCTAAAGCCAGAGCGAAGAAGGATCCTAGCCAGCGTCGTTTAGAAAACAAGGTAAATGATCGGACTAAGAGATGACGGAAAAGATCACGACGACGAAGGATCCTTGCTATGACGAGAAAGTAGCTAATGACGAGAAACTTCGAACAGCACAAAGGTTAGTTGCCAAAGGCTAGTTTTAAAAGCCGAAGGATCCTAGAAAAGGCTGCTAAAGCTAGTAGTGAAATGAATAAAAAACGTCTTCAAAAACGCAGAGGCTAGAGTTGAAGCAAAGGAGGTTGCTAAAGCTATTACCCGCTTTTTAAAAGGGTTACTATTAATAGTTGCTGCTAAACTACAAAAACAAGTTTTATAGAGGGTTAGAGTTAAAGAAGAAAGTACGGTGGAGTTTAAAAAACAATCAAAAAAGAAAAGAGAGAGAAGAGGTAGCTTTAAAAAAGAAAAGAGAGAGGAGAAGCCTTTAAAGAAAGATGAGGTGGTGCTAGAAGAAAAAGAAGCCAAGTAGAAGTTGAGATAGGAGGTAGTGCCTAAGGAAGGTGAAAGTAGCGAAAAAGGAGGTGGCTTTAAAAATAAGCAAAGGTGGAAAGGCAGAAGGGAAAGGAGGGTAGCTAGGTTAGCCAAGGAAGGGAGGCTAGCAAGGAACGTACTAGACGCCTTTTATATTGATTTCTTTAGAGCAACTTAGCTAAAGCCGACACAGTGCCGCCTCAATCATAGACAAAGCGAGGGATCTAACTCATGTGGAACGCACCCCCCCCCCCCCCCCGGGGGGGGGGAAGAGCTCAAAAGGAGGAATTGCTAGATAGGGAGGTGGGGGTTAGCTCATAAAGAAGGAGGAATTACTAAATAGGGAGGTGGGGGTTAGCTCATAAAGGAGGAATTGCTACATAGGGAGGTGGGGGTTCCGGCCGAAAGGAGGAATTGTTAGATAGGGAGGTAGGGATTAGCTCATAAGGAAGTTCGCTCCGCTCATTCTAAGTACCCCCTTTCGTCCCCCAATGGGGGATTTAGCTCAATAAGCCGGAAGGAGGAAATGCTAGATAGGGATGTGGGGGTATCGCTTGGGTAACCCAAGCTTGTACCAGCGCTTAGCTCATAAGAAGGAAGTTCGCTACGCTCATTCTACTGCAGGTATAGATCAGATATTACGCTTCGCTTCATATCTTCGCCTTCGGTACATGTATAGCTCATATATTACGCAAATCCCTCTTTTAAAGGCGTTGTGGTCTAGTTGTCTTTCGTCCTAGACCTCCTATAGTGGTGGGTTTCATTGTGGTCTAGTTGTCTTTCGTTTGACTCACGCCTCTTGTCCACCTTAGCGCACGCCTCTTTTCCTTAGTTCTTTAAAGGCCCTTTTAAAACTCTAGCTCTCTTTAAAACCTCTCTATAAATGAACTTTAGCAAGGATCCTCGCTTGACTCCCTTTTTTTAACCCTTCAAAAGGCGTGCGCTCTCTAACTACTAAAACCTCTGCATTTTTTATTCATTTCACTTCCACCTCCTTTCCTTCTTTAACTCTAGCTCTCTATAAAACTTGTTTTTGCAGTTTAGCAGCAACTATTAATAGTAACCCTTTTAAAAAGTGGGTAATAGCTTTTGCTACCTCCTTTTAAACATATGCTTCCAACTAGAGCCTATCGATGGCCTTTAGGCAAAACACACTAGCACCACCTCTGCGTTTTTGAAACTTTAAAGGCTACCTTTGAGCTCAACCACACCTCTTGCTACGCTACTAGCACCCTTTTAAAAAGTGGGTAATAGCTTTTGCTACCTCCTTTTAAACATATGCTTCCAACTAGAGCCTATCGATGGCCTTTAGGCAAAACACACTAGCACCACCTCTGCGTTTTTGAAACTTTAAAGGCTACCTTTGAGCTCAACCACACCTCTTGCTACGCTACTAGCACCACCTCCGGTAGCTGGCCTAAAGGAACGCACAAGCAACACCACTAGCTTTAGCAACGTTTTTTATTCATTTCACTACTAACTTTTGCAACTTCGTTTTTGATTAGAAACTACTAAAAGCCTGATGGTTACTTCGTTAGATGACCTGGTCTTTTTTAAAAGCGATCCTTTGCTTCGGCTTCTCCTGGCGTGTTCAAAAAGAGATCTTGCTCCTTTTTGATCTGCTTTAACTACTTTATTAATTTCACTACCATCTCTGCGTTTTTGAAAGGTTCCTTCCTTCTAAAGCCGTTTTCTATTTGATATGCTGCCTGTCTTTTCTTTCTAGTGTGGTTCTTCGCCTAGGATCCTTGGCTTTTAAAACGACCTCTGGTCTGGCCTCTAACTCTTTTTAACTCCAGCGCCATTTTCTTTCGTGTTAGGCACGTGTTGGCTTTCCTGTGCGATTCTTCGCCTAGGATCCTCGTCTCGTCGACTTGTAGCGTAGCAACTAGCTTCTCATTTGATTTCTTATTGGCCCCTTACCAAGCCACTAGACATACGCACTATGAAACAACGGCATTTCTTGTTGGGCTGGGTCGACGTAGCCTAGTATAGACAGACGCGCTATGAAGCAACGTCATTTCTTGTTGGCCCCTTACCAAGCCACTAGACAGACGCACTATCGCACTATAGAAGCAACGGAATTTCTTACTGGGGTGTGGCGACATAGCCTAGTATAGACACATACGCGCTATGAAGCAACGGCATTTTGGCTGGGTTGGATTTTTTGGTAGCTTAGCCTGACTCTAGAAAGGCCCTTTAGTAGGACTGCCTCTAAACTACTAAATAGCTCTAAGCACAGAGATCCTAGCGACATGACCACTACCACTACAAGAGACCTCAAGAAGCCTGGACATATCGCGTCTTGATGCTAGGCCTAGGCCGCCCCATGTCTTTGACTAACCACCAAGCTCATAAGAGGAAAGAATAGCTTAGGATCCTTGATAGTGAGTGGCACTATAAAGAAAAACGCACTCGTCCTCTCCTTTTTACTCTTTTAAACTCTGGAGATTGATTATGCTCTAACTCACACCTTTTTTTAAAGCTACTGTCCACCTCTGCGTTTTTGAAGGAAATCAATTTGAGCCGGACTCCTGCGTTTTTGAAAGGCTACCTTTTTTTTAAGCTACCTTCGCCTCCGTTTTTCACTCACACCCCTTATGGCGCTACTTGCTACGCTACCCCCGTCTTTCACCCTTTTAAACTCCTCCTAACTCTTTATTAACTCCTTAGTTGCTTCTTTTTTAAACTCCCCTAGGGAACCGGAGCCCTAAACTCCTAACCCTTTTAAAAAGTGGGTAACCTCCGCGTTTTTGAAAGGCTTCCTTCTCTCGCTTACACCTTTTTTTTAAACTACCTTCGCCTCTAGCTCTCTTTAAAACCTCTCTATAAAGGAGCTTTAGCAATCTTTCACTCACGCTTCTAACTACCTTCTGGCTCTTTTTTAATTACACCTTTTTGGGTCAAACTTCTCTTGATCCTCAATTGAGCGACTTCTCTTTTTGCGTAGCTTTCTTTTCGCGACTTCTCCTTGTGTGCAGGTATATAGGCCACAGTCAAATCCACTTCCTCTTAAACCTCGGGGATGGCATGGATGGGGAGGATCCTTCCAACAAAACAGGAGGAATAAAGAGTGTTATTAGATAGCAGAAATCGTGCATAGCTCTTCAGTAGGGAAGCAAGCTCACCAACCTGTTTAGACATGAACCACACCGCAAGAAGAACTGCTTGACAATAGTTTGGAGGTGTCCTAAACTATGGATCCTTCGAACTCCCGATTTCGCCCAACCTAGCAAACGCTTTTTCGAACTCAAGAGTTTGAGAACTAGCTTACGCTTTGGATCTTGAGAACTAGCTTACGGCTTTTTGGATTGAGAATGTACTACGAGGCTTTCAGGCCGCACTTTCTCATGTTAGGTAGAGCTTGTGTGCCAAATGTGAGGCGCAAGAAAGGAAAAACTAGGTTCAGTTCAAGGATCCTAGGATACTAAGTGTTTTTTTTGGCTCCCTTTTCTAGCGCTCAGTGGGCTACACGTTGGCCTTTGCATTCTTCTTTATTTGGCTGGGTATAGATCCTATCGTCAAAATGCTTTCTTCTTGCTTTAGCAGTAAGACCCTATAAGACGGCGTGGTTCTGATCTTGTGCGAAGATGCGTTTTAGTTGTGTCTTTCTTTAGCGCTTTTCTTGCCAGGGTGACACATCATAGAAAAAGCTAGGAACTCTTCTTTGGGCTGGAATGCATACATTGATAGCAGCCCCCCCTACGTGATGCCTTGCTTGTGAATCTGAGGCCTATAGCCATAACCACTGCATGCAACGCTTTTTTGATCAACGTAGTTTAGAGGACGGCCTACGTTGTCAAGGATCCTAGCCAGGACTTGCATTGGAAAAGGCGAGAAGCGGAGTCCAAAGAGTTACCAAGCAAGAAAGAAAGGAAGCCTTTCAAAAACGCAGAGGTGTTATTAAAAAAGCGACGGAGTTAAAAAGGGCTAGTGAAGCGCAGCACCGGAGGTTAGGTCTGTTGTGCTTTCTTGTGTGAATAGAAAGACTTGTCTCCACATTGTCTCTTAGCTTTAAAAGGAGAAGTGAGGTCGAACGAAAAGTGGCTGATCATACTCTTTTTAAAGACCAGCTACAGATGAATCGCCTTTTTAATGCCTCGCGAAAAACTCACTGTAGATTAGAAGACGCCCCTCCTAAAAGAAAGCAGATGCCTCACTCTTCTCGTCGTGTAGCAACTCCCCTCCTTCAAAAAGCACGCGGATGCCTCACTCTTCTCGTCTTGTCGCATCTAGAAGACGCCCCTCCTTCAAAAAGCACACGAATGCCTCACTCTTCTCGTCGTGTCGCAACTATAATAGACACGCATATCTAGGGTAGGGGTTCACAAATCGTTCTTGTCTCGTCTATAGAGAGTGATCTGGCCTTTAAAATGACAACGAAAGAACGTCGGTTGGCTACGGTCGCAAAGTAAACTACCACGTCACTACTCTTCTTTGTGTCGCTATCTCCTTCCCCGCCTAGGCGCTATGTTGAGGTAGTTTTGTCTACTTCCGCATTTCCACGTCTCTCCCGACGACCTAAGGTTTTGTGGTCCAGATCGTCCCATAGACACGCTCATCTTGCTTACACCCTAAATTTGGTTCAGGCTTTTCAAATAAAAGAGGTTGAAGTGGGGATGTTAAGCCGGGGGAATGAGATGAGAGGGGACTACGGAGGTAGAGCTAGCTTTAAGTAGGCTAGAGGCGTGAGTAAAAAGCCATAGGTGTTATTAAAAAAGCTCTAAAAAGGAAGCGTGAGCCAGTAGCGTAGATTAGAAGAAGGCTTTTATAGAAGCATTGAAAGAAAAGCGGGAGGAGTTATGGTAGCGTAGCAAGCGAGCCAGGAGTTTAAAAAAGGTGGAGTAGCGTAGCAACTTTAAAAGGAGGATCCTTAAAGAAAAGAGTTAGGTAGTGGTAATGTTTATAGAGAGCTAAGCCAAAGGCGAGTCGTAGTTTGAAGAGCAGATCAAGTAGCTAGGAGCCATTTTTTAAGTAGTTTTGCGATCAATAAAATCTTTTGAAGGGGCTGGGTTAGGTAGCCTTTCAAGGCGAATCAAAAAGGAGTAGCGTAGCAATAACCCTTTTAAAATGAGGGTAAGAAAGCGTGAGCAAGGATCCTAGTATAGTTATAGCGTAGTTAAAATAAGGTAGCCGGAGTGTGTTGCTGAAAAGGGAGGCGGGTATCAGGCTATTTTTTAAAACAGGCGAGGAGCCAGTAGTTTGGAAATCAACTTTTGATCAATTAGAGGTGGTGTAGTTGCTAGTTGATTTCCTTTTTAACAACGCTTTTTAAAGGAGTTTAAAAGGGTTGAGGCTTTTCAAAAACGCAGAGCGAACTTTAAAAGGAGGTGGTAGCCTTTAGAGGCGGATCAAAGGAGTTTAAAAAAGAAGCAATCAAGGAGCTAGAGTCAAGGTAGTGAAATTAATAAAGTAGCTAAAAGAGGTGTTTTCTAGCATCGCAACCGTCAGGCATAAAGCACTCTTTAAAGGAGTTTAAAAGGATTAAAGCTAGCGCTTTTTAAAGGAGTTTAAAAGGGTTAGAGGTGAAGCCATAGGTGGAGTTAGGAGGCACTAGGTAGCAAAGCTTGAGTAGTCGGTGAGGATCCTTCTAACAAGAGCGCGCTTTCGAGGACCAACAAGGTGGCCGAGGTATCTAGAATAGAAAGGACACGACACCCTAGGGCTTAAAAAAAGGTGTAGGCCTCCTTTACATATGGCGGGAAGAAAAGGCCGGTCGCCGCCGCTAGTAGTCAAGGCGCTCCCTAAACTACTAAAGCGTTTAGCAACATAGCTCCTTCTATAGTTTCTTGAGATATAGACATGACACTTGTGACGGACTTTTTTTAGAGGCCGAGGTCTAATGCCTTTACAACGCACGTTTAGCAACATAGCTACGTTCGAAATATAACTTGCTGGTTGGTGGCGCTATTGTGAAGGTAGCCTAGCCAGGAAATATCGTGTTTTTTTGAGGTGGATAGTGACGTCTAACTACCTTTTAGGAGTGGATAGTGACGTGTTTCTTTGAGGTTGATAGTGATGAAATGCCATCATAACGACAAGGCATTGGATGATCTACTCTAGGGTGTCTACTAACTAGGTTTTTTTTAACAGGGATTTGAGAACATATACTTGGATCGCTAGGATCCGTCATAAGAGATGTGGCTTCATTCATTAGCGTAGCGCGGGATGATCCTTTTGCAGAAGGCTATAGTGTCGGCTATGGAATTTGGGGAGTCATCAGGAGAAAATTTGGAAGGCGGCTACCGCATCTTTCAAAGCCTTTTGACGTATGGCATAGGCTTCTTGTTCTCCTTTCCACAACCCTTTTAAACTCTGTTCAAAAACCACAAGTTTTAATTTGCTTCTGGTTCTCCATTCCACGAGTTTGGAGTTGGAGATTCTCCTCTTAGGATCTTTGCTTGAAGGTAGCGGGTTTTGCCCAAGGTGGGGTCTCCAGTGGTATTTCGGAGGTTTCATAGTGGTCATGCCTATAGGAAAAGAGGTGGTGTTTTAAAAGCAATCAAATATAACTTTAAGTAGTTTCCGTTAAAAAGGAGGCGTGGTTGAGCTCAAAGGAGCTATTAAAAAACAGAGTTTTAAAAGAGTTAGAGCGAACTTTAGAAGGAGGTAGTGGTAATGTCTATAGAAGCCTTTAAGGAAATCAACCTACGGAGTAGTTTAGAGGCGTAAAGGTAGTTTAGGAGCTAGCTAAAAAGTAACTTGGAGACGTGGTTAAAAAACCCAGCTATTGAGTGAGAAGGTAGGGGATCATGTGGCACAAGAAGAGTCAAATGACACTCTTAGGTTAGGTCACAGGCCAGGAAAGCATTGGGTAAGCGTGAGAGCCTTTCTTCAAAGAGCCACCTTTTAAACCCGCGTCACTAAAGGTCTAGCGTTGATCTTTCGCTTTGACATCTTGGGTTGGGGAACGCAGCTCAAAAGCAAGATCAAGCGCCTCCAAATTTGGAGGGCTTTCCCTATGGGTAGCCGTATCTATTACTCGACGGGCATGCATCGCCGTAAATCCGCAATAGAAAGTGATGGCTTTATATTAGCAGCGGTGTAGATGAGCTAGCGTCTAAGTAGAGGATCTGCACTAGGTGAGAGTAGTTAGAGTGCACTCTAACGCGTGAACCACTCTCGCCACAGGGTCAACCACCATCTCTTCGGCCTCTCGAAAGCGTTCTAGAAAGGAAGGCACTAGGATCCTAGTTATGCTTTTACCACTATCTCCAAACTACTTAAAGCCACTATAGACATTACCACTACCTCCAGCTACTTAAAGCCTTTCTCCCACTTGCGCATCGTTTGCCCTTCTCCCACTTGCGCATCGCTCGTAGTTTGAGGCTTTTTACTTCTTGGTAGTAGGAAGCCTTTGTTCTTTCTCTTACTTGATCATGGCAAGTCAACTACTAGCAAGGATCTTCCGACGACAAGAAGATCTAGTATCTGACATAGAGTGCGCTAGGATCCTTAGAAGTGAGGGTATCGAAGCGAAGGTAAAGAATAGAAGCGAGGGTATCGAATAGAAGCAGGGTATCGAAGCAAGGGGGTAAAGAATCGAAGCGAGGGTAAAGAAGGATCCTAGCTTGTTTTCGCCTCGGGGCAACTTTCAGAGGCGTAGTTTAGAAGTCAAAAGAAAGAAGCTCGGGAAAACAAGACAAAAGAAGCTCGGGACGGTAAAAAGACGAAGCGGAAGACGGGCGGCGGAGTTTTAAAAGGGTTATAGACAAAGACAAATTCACGAATCCACGGAAGAAGGGGAAAACCACGGTTATAGACAAAGACAAATCCACGGTTATAGACAAAGACAAACCCACAGCCAGCAAGACAAAAGAAGCTCGGGTTTTTGTTAGGAAATCGACCTTCTTTAATTGGCGTGACTAGACCGAAGAAGCTCGGGACGATAAAGAAGCGGAAGACGAGGAAATCCACAGCCGGCAAGACACGAAGGAAAAATCCGACGCACCAAGGACAACCTAATAGGCCCATTTTGAAGGCGGTGGCAGAGGCTTAGAGAATAGGTCTGGAAGAGCCTCCAAAAAAGGCGCAGACACCAAGAACGTTACCTTAGAGGCCTAGTGCTTGGACGCATAACGAATAGGCTTAGGAGGACCTTAGCGTTGTTCCGTGCCACCAGTGTGTTGAAGGCGACTTTATACTAGATACTAGCCGTGCGCGACAAAGCGTATCCTTAGGATCCTTGCTTGAAGGTAGGGGATAAAAAGCATCGATAGAGGGAAAGGTTCCAACATGGTCTCTTGTCTTGCTACTTCGTCTTCCTCTCTTGCTACTTTGTCTTCCTCTAGTGTAATGGACGGGTCAAATTCAAAGCTCTTTCTAGGTCAAAAGAACTCTCCAGCCGAAGGAAGCGAAAGCGTAGGCAGGTTTCCTAGGATCCTTGCAAGCGTTGGGAAGTCTCTTGCAACCCGGATCTTTCCACCCGTTCGAAGGAAGCCTTTCAAAAACACTTGGATCAAATTGGGGAATCAGAAGCCCTAGGTCGGTTCTCCAGGTAGCTTCATTAGAGCTATAAAAAAAAGGGGCGGGTGGCGAGGTCGGATAGTGCGCCTTCAGTCAAAGCAAATTGTGAGGAATCTCACGTCAAAGAAAGTTCATGCAAAAACGCTTCACCTATTATGTAACCCCCAAGCCACGCCTTAGGAGCGGTTAAAGCCCGGAGGAGGAACTCGCAACTAGAGACCTTTTTTTGGTCTTACCCCTGCCAAGAATCGCTTCGTATGATGCAAAGTGCTGCAAAAAGACGAGGCCACTTCCAAGCACCTAGTAAGAGAGCGGAAAAAAGCTAGCCGTTGGCCGTGCGCTAAGACCAAAAAGTAAACCAAAAAAAGGGGCAAGATATTCCGCCCTAGCAAGAGTCAGCCTAAGATGGCCATCTCAATCATCAAGAGTCAGATAGCTTTCACCTATTCTCCTCGTCCCCTATGTCTATGATTATTCATCCTATCATGTTGAATACTTTCATCGAAGATAAACTACTCTACAAATCCCATCATACTATCTTCTAAGGATAGGGCATGTTAACAAGTGCCCGACAAGGCTGCTAAGTAACTTAAAACTGGGCATCTCCAACACTAATACAATCTGCTCACTCACTTACAATCGTGAATCTGGGATAGCTTTACGAAAAAAGTTTATGATCTAACTCTTAGGATTAGGAATTGGAGTATTCCTCTTATCCTAGATGATAACCGCCTTTCTTGTTGTGTACAGATGAATATAATGATTGTAAATTAAGGCTGCAAAGTGCAAACGCATGTACAAAACCATATATGATATTCAGCAAATTGTCAGATGAATATTCAACAACATCTAAAAATCTCATATCATTTTCTTGCATAAAAAATTTACGAGCTCAATGGTATGAAACTACCTTAATAGATGGGACCATAAGCGTAGCTTCCTCCACAGTTAATGGGCAAAGATTTCCAAGCACACATAGCTGATAAATGCAATGAGGTAATTCATTTAAGAACATTTCATTCTATATGTAAGCAAACAAATTGTGTTTTATGTTTCAAGAATGAGTGACTGTATTACCTCAAACTCGGCCAGCTGGTATCTACTGAGGATTCTGAAAGTTAGTTAAGAATCACAACAGTAATGTTGGAGACATAACAACCAAGATAATGTGTAGGTACAACTATCAGACAAAATAAAGGTGACCTAGCATGCATATTCACTTTTTCATTTAGTTTGATTTTCCTTTCTTGCTGATACAAAAACATATTCCTTTTTGCCTCACTAGATAACGTGTTACAGGTGTTCATTAACAGTCATGGCTGAAGTGAGAACAAAAGTGAAAGTTTCAAGCATCCCATAAACAGCCATGGCTAAAGATCTCTTTGACTTCTTCGAAACCCTTCTCGGAGAACAGTCAGCTTAAACCTTTAAATCTTCTCAGAGTGCAGAAACTTGATATCTAAAGGAGAGGGTCTCATTTCAATTCAAAACCGTAGAAGCTGCAATCAAAGTAAATCTTCTCTCCTCACAGAGAGCCTACTTTTCCATAATACCCATTTTATTATCTTCCCCTCTCTTCAAGAGATCATCTGCTCAAAATCAGATCAATGCATGTCATTTACATTATAGTGTCATGGAAGGTTATACCGTTGTGCAGGTGGAAATCATGCCAGAAAGGAAAAGGGTTGAGTTTTGGGTGCTTAAAGGTGGGGATTGGGGAGAGTAGTAAATTGGACCTTCAGTTACGGTAGGTTTTAACTTCAAAGCTCAATACTGACAGGTACCATATCTGCAAGGAAAACCCAATTATTTTTTTGTCCACGATTTTTACATTTGAAGTTCGCTGGGAAGTCTTCTTCTATATGTTGGGAACTTGAGAAAGTGTCATTACCATCTGATATTGGTATGACATTCCCACTTTGGAAAAGAGAATCGGAATTTTGAACTTCAGAAAAATTGGAAGGACAGTATGCTGAGAAAGTCCCTAATTTAGACTTCATATAATTGAGGTTTTGGGCAGTTTGACTGTAGATAACGCTAATACATTTCTTCAGAAGATGCATGGGTTAAAGGGAACTTGCTACTACCTCAAGTCTTTTGTTCAGGGTCAGTTGTATAACTCGAGGAAACAGTAGCTCACTTTTACACTTTCACAGACCGGAACTTGATGAGTTCTTTAAAGTCCTAACTACCCCATCAAAGGTTTACTTTATAAGTCCTGAGATCAAAACATGCAGTTCTGCTGTAAAGCAGTACGCTGAACATTCCTCAGATTTTCTAAGAGTTTCCTTCATCGATGAAGTGTTAGAACAAGTGTTAGAAGAGGTATTTTCTCAAAGTCCAGTAAAACTGAAATTTACCATCAGGTATTATTTATTCTTAAGAGATGGGATTGTTATTGGAACAAATAAATTCGAATTTCCCGCCTTCTCTGCTAGCCAACTATGTTCGAGTTCCTCATGGTATCACCCAAACTATCGTGAGAACATTAGTACTTACTTCTTTAGATTTCCGTGGATTCTAGGTGAGTCTATAAACAATGTGCTCATTGTAAACTATGCTGGTGAGGAGTGTAAAAAAATACCGATAATCTCAAACACTGCAAATTAGGTATTTAATCATCAAAATCACTCTCAATGATCAAAAGGATACTCTCGAACCTGTCGAACCGCATCAGGGTTAGTGTACCGGCTAAATCTCTTCACATACTGAAGTGATTTCTCAAACACTCTGCAACAACAAAAAATCAATTTTTTTAAGGTTTCTCAAACACTCAGCGACATCAATAAAATTGGGATGTTTTGGGGTTAGTGTACTAACTGAGAGACTTGGTTTGATGGGTCATCAGACATCTGTTGTAATTGTTCGTATTTTCGATCAAGTATTAGTGAGACTTCGCAATTCATCAAACACTTTGCCTTCAAGAACTCTGATAAGAAATAATAATAAAATTCAAATAAAGCGATTTTGAATTAAAGAGAGAAATAGAGAGAATTGGGAGTAAACCATCTCCGATTTTGAGCTCTGCTGCGTTCTCTTCTTCTTGTCCTGACATCTTTGATGATTTGCACAGAAAGAGGAGTTTTGTGGGTTGAAGTGCTTTGCAGGTTTGCGTTGAAGGTGTACTAATTATACTTAGAACCCACAAAACCCAACCCAAACCCGTTGCTCCCAGCAGTTGGCTGACGTATTTATTTTTTTTTTCCTGAAATCAAAACACCGCGTGATAAAACTATTACCGCCCTCCACTTTTAAACCCAAACGCTTCACACTCGACAACATTCTATCTGTTTCATCCTCCCTCTCTCAATTCGAATCCAAAACCTTGAACAATATTACCAAAATTTGTAAAATCAAATAGAAATATCAGCGGGAGACCCACAACCCAGTACATTGTCTGGGTTTAGAGGGACAAGAAATACGGAACAAGCCGTAACGCGGTCGAGGTCCGGAAGGAAAAAAAAATTATTTGAAGAAGTAGAACAAATTCAAGGCCTACTACGCACAATGCAAAACGATGTTCCACATACTAGGTTTATTACCATATTCCCAAAAGGTGTCAATCATATCTACTACACTGGCAAGGATCTTACGGTAAGTTTTTGTTTAATTGTGACTTTGTGATTTCCGTTAATCAAGTGTTTGACAAAATGTTCCAATGAACATAATCGGAATTCGATGTGTCCGCACGACACATTCACTACAGTGATCAAAGTATGGAATGAGATTTCCACAATTCCGACAACAAGGAATACTGTGGTGAAGATATTTGGGAGGTTTATGGATATACGTTTGGGTAATTCCGATAATTGGCTAATTCACGCGCTAATAGAGTGTTAGTGGCCGACAACTCACACTTTTCTCTTCCCGTGTGCGGAGATAGGGATCACGTCAATGGATTTCACAATGCTAACATCATTGCCAATCGGCAAATATCCTACACAGGTGTTGTATGATGACCGATGAAGTGTTTTATCCGAGGTGAGGCAATTGCTCCCCCGCATCGAATCCAACAATACAAAGAGTGGGAACGTCAGCATTACACATCTAAGGACATACTTGACCATCACAGATGATCGGGCGGATGATTGTACGGTGGCTCATGCTTTTATCCTTTTCAGGATGGGACATTTATGGTTCCAAACGGCCAACGACATAGTCCCGCTTGGATATCTCGAGGCCCTGGCCGACTTGGACGAAGCTCCCGAATTTGACTGGGGTTCTGCTATTCTTGTTTTTCTGTACCATGGCTTGGATACCGCAATCACGACTGGGGGTGCTATCACTGGATTTTTACAACTTTTTGATGTACACTTAACATTTTTTCCTTACAAGCTACAAATCAAATATCTTCCAATAAACGTCTTAAATGGAATTTCTAATTGTTTTTTATGTTGTTCCAAAATACAGTATTGGTTCTACGAGTATTGTGAGGTTGATTAACCTATTGTCAAGGATGCACTAAAGATGACGGCGTATCCTCGTCTCAAAGTATGGGAGAAGGGGAGCAGGAAGAAAATAAATGACCAGGCAGGGAATTTGTTTACTATAGCTAAATACCTCATTGACCACTAAACTATTGAGTCGATCAACTGACAACCTTGGAGTACATCTGCGGCGTTAGAGTTAGACGTACATGCCACATCGTACCTATCCTGTAAGAGGATGCCACTTCAGGTCCCAAATAGAAACTGCGAGTATTACTTAGGGGATAGATGTTAGAGATAGTTAACTGGCTATGCAAGCATTCCGATAGATCTGTCGTCCAACATGTCGCCACATCTTGGCTTTGAGAGAGTCGGGCTTCATTGATTGTGCCCAGTTTATGATGGATGAGGAGGGACAGACTTACACCTCATACTGAGCGTACCAAATTGCAGAGGTAGGCCACTTGTTGACAAATTCACAGAGGATAGGGAATATAAATCTGCTCGGACCTAGTGCACTCAGGGCTGGTATTATACCCGTGGTGGTTACGTCAGCAGAGGCGCATAGCTTTTCCCAGGACTTTAGTTTGCCTGGAGAGGAGGAGGGGCCAGAACTAAGGTAGTACATGGAGTGGACAGGGAAGCGTGAGGCAGTCCCCATCCACTGCTTGAGGGACCCGCCACCCATGTATGCCTCCTACGGCACAGAGGAACTATGATACCTGACTCATGGTGTGCGGCAAGTCGCCCTTTCAGAGTCTTGGCGGGACGCCCAGATGATCCAGCAGTTGACTGATAAGGTTGCTGTTCTGACGAGGGGTTACGACACTATAGATGACCAACTATATGAGCATATAAGTAATTTATTTATTTAATTATTCATGTTTGCTTCGTAAGGTCATATTTATTTTGTCCAAATTTAAATAATATTTTTTTGTCCCGTTCAGAACTTACAACTGAGGAGGATACCGATGGTACAGGTGGTGTCGCTACCACCTGGAGGTAGGGCGAGGACAAGGCAGGGGACCCGGAGACATGGTCTGCGTACCAAGGGAGCCGGTAGTATTCGTAGGGGGCGGGGTACTGAAGATGATATTGGCCCGTCTCAGTAGATATAAGTGTCAGATGAGTGTAGCTTGTAGACGTATATTTTTATTGTGTACATTAGTGTTGAACTATTTCTATTGTAGACTTTTCTTTCTCTATATAAGTATTTGTATGACCTGATGTCTCATTTCTTTATATAAATCAATATTGATCAATTGTTTTGTAGGCTTCAATTTAAATGGAAATGCAATTAGAATTCTGAAAATAGTAGTTATACGCACGAAATAAAACTCAAAACATATACAATTAAACTTATAGGGATCCGTAACCCTGAGTTTCCAACCCATGAGATTTCGAACCCACGACCTCTCTCTAGGTGGAGAGGTACAACCACCACTGGGCAAGAGCCTAATGGTAAAACTATGGGGTTATTACCGTACCAAAAGGTAATCGCGGTACTACGTTTCCTAAGCTACGGTGTTGCGGTAGATCTTTTTGATAAGTATTTGAGAATAGGACAAAGCACAACCCTGTAAGTATGGAAATGTTTTGTGTTGCGGTGATCCAAATTTTTGGCGAGGAATATCTTCGAGCACCAAACGCGGCCGACGTCGAAAGGTTAAAAGTGATAGGCGAGTCACGGGGTTTTCCCGACATGTTAGGAAGCCTTAATTGCATGTATTGGATATGGAAAAATTGTTCCATAGCTTGGCATGGTCAATTTATTGGTCATTATCCCAATGCGACTATGATTCTTGAAGCGGTAGCTTCACACGACCTTTAGTTTGGGCATGTTTTTTTGGGTTACAAGGGTCTAACAATAATATCAATGTCCTGTAACAATCACATATTTTCACCGACCTAGCCAATGGTATCGCTCCGCCTTGCAATTATACAATTGCCAAAAAAGCTTAAAATCTAGGTTATTATCTGGTGGATGGCATATGCCCCCAAATGGGAAACACTTGTCCAAACCATATCCAATCCGGTTACAGAGAAACATAATTTTTTTGCTCAACAACAAGAAACTTGTCAAACGGGCGTTTGGGATTTTACAATCACGGTTCAATATTGTAAAAGATCTGGTTAAATTGTAGAAACTCGAGGTTTTGAACAATGTCATGAATGCATGCGTGATAATGCACAATATGATCGTCGAAGATGAACGATGTGCATTCCCATCATACTTACGCTATGATCCGGACGATCCTCAAACTATCGAAGGCGAACGGTTCAATATTGTACGCGAACGTGGTACAATAGAAGCTTTTATAACGAAAATGAACGCATTCGAAGTCGAGAACTGCACTTTAATCTAAATGATGATATAATCGAGCATTTGTGGGCCGTGAAGGGAAATTTTGTTCCTAGTGTTGCAATCAAGTATATCTGAGTGTTCTCGAGATAATTTAATGTGTATTGTCATACAAGCTTATTAAACAAGTTTTTGATATTGCATTAATCTTGTATTTGCTTTAACGTAATATTCTTGAAAATAAATATTTCGAAAGAATGATTACATTCTTCAATAGCAAAATACATTATTCAAACGGATACATTATTGGAAAATAAATTACATTCTTGGAAACCAAACTTCTCTCTTCAATAAAGTTAAATTACATTTAATAACCTGAAACGGTACTTGGTCCGCCATTCATGTTGAGAGGTCATGACTGTAGAAATACATAAGAGGAAAAATATTATTCACTATTGAATTGATTGATTAGGAGTTATATCATAGCCTCTCTTTATATAGTAGAGGATTATTAAGCTAATTCTACTAGTACTCAATGTGGGACTAAGATATACTATTTATAGAATCATATATTTAATATATATCATATATTAGTATTCTATATCAACACTCCCCCTCAAGATGAAGCTAGATGTCAATCATACCCAGCTTGTCAATCACTTAGTGAAATATTCGTACACAAACTCCTTTCGTAAGAATATCTGCAAGTTGATCCTCCTCCGACTCACGAATGGAAAAATATTACACCCTTTGTCAATATTTTCTCTGATAAAGAATCGATCAACTTCAACATGTTTCATATGGTCATGTTGAATGAATTGTGTGGAATCATAATCGCTGCTTATTGTCACAGTGTAGATCCATTGCTTCAAGAGGTTAAATCCAAGATCCTTCAATATTTTGTATCCATAGTAGTTCACATACTCCATGAGCCATACCCCAAAACTCATATTCTGCATTGATCTAGCAAAACCTTTGTTTTTTAGCTCTAAATGTCACCAAATTCCCACATACAAACGTAAATAGCCTGAGGTTGACCTCATGTTCGTCATATCTCCTGCCCAATCTGCACGGTGTATCCCATTACTTTTATATCACCACCTTTCCAGAATAAGAGACTTTTCCCAAAGATTTCTTTAAGTACCTTAGTATTCGAAATACCGCCTTCATATGTTCTTCACTTAGATTATGCATGAATTGACTTACGACGTTAATGACATATGCAATATATGGTCGAGTATGGGAGAGATAAATTAGTCTTCCCACTAAGCGTGGTACCTTCCTTTGTCACATGGACTTGGTCGGGAAACATCTCAAGTGATGATTCGCTTCAATCGGTGTATCTACCGATTTGCAATCAAACATCCCAGTTTCTGCAAGAAGGTTTAATATATACTTTTGTTGAGACATAAAAATACTTGACTTGATCTTGTAACTTTAATGCCTAAGAAGTATTTTAACTGTTGCAAATCCTTCATCTCAAATTCCTGTGACAAATAGTTATTCAGTGCCTCCATTCTACTAAGTCATTTCCAGTAACACCATATCATCAACATAAACAATAAGAGCGGTAAGCTTGCCTGACTTCCATGTAATAAACAAGGTATGATCAGAATTACTTTGTCTATATCCAAAACCTTCATGTTCTTCGAAAACTGTCCAAACCAAGCCCGTGGCGACTGTTTAACACGTACAATGCCTTCTTTAATTTGCATACTTTTCTCCTTCAGAATTCGTGACTCAGGTGGTAACTCCATGTATACTTCTTTTCTAAGTCTCCATTAAGAATGTATTTTTCACGTCAAACTGTTGTAATGGCCAACCTTGATTAGCTGAAAGAGAAATGAGTACATGAATAGTGTTTATCTTTGCCACAGGGGCGAAGGTCTCCTCGTAATCCACGCCATACGTCTGCGTATAACCTTTGGCAACTAGTTTGGCTTTATACCTATCAATACTTCCATATGAATTCATTTTTACAGTAAAGATCCAACGACACCCAACAATACGATATCCGTGGGGTTTATCAACAAGTTCCAAGTGGATTCTTCTGTAATGTATTCATCTCTTCAACATGACTTTCTTCCATCGTAGATCTGATAGTGTTTCCTGTAAATTACTAGGAATAGATACAAAGGATAATTGATTCATAGTGCATGTAAGCGACTTAGCCAACTATGGGTGGAAACATAATCAGAAATTAGGTATTTGGCTTTAGAATAATATGGTTCATAAGTAGATTTTGGAAACCTTAGTAGGCCTTTCTGAACGTCTAGGTTGAATATCATTAACAGTGTTATGATTAGGTAATACATGAGGTTCGACATTCTCTGGCAGTACTTCGGTAGATGGTGTTAGAATGGTGGAGTCACGGGCAATTCTATACTTCAGCTTAATCTCCCCCTGTCATCTGATCATCGTCATTCATCTGAAGTTCATCTTCAATACCCTGATATCCACCTGTATCTGCTCTGCTTCACTTTCTTTTTATCATCAGTTAGGGTAATATGCCTGTTCAAATTACTCGTCAAATCATCTAGTTCTGAAACATATCATCAATAATAAAGAACTTTCCGTCACCATCATTATGTTTCTCTCCCTGAAGGGAAGATCCTACAAAATATGCCTCCAATTCTCGAAACGAAACATCCAAAGAGATATACACCTTTCCCTCCACAGGATCATAACAACGATAACCCTTTTTAAATCAGCATATCCAAGAAACACATACTTTTGAGTACAATGATCAATTTTCCTCGCTAATGTTTAGGTATATGAATAAAGACAACACATCCAAAAAATACGTGGTTCTAGGTTTAGCATTGCAGGGATGGAGATAAGATCATGAAGTTTTGAAAGGGGGTCTGAAATTCAATGATCCTAGATGGGTATGGTCAGCAGATTTTAACGCTTCTCCCAATATTTAATGGCATATTCATTCCAAAAATAGATGCACGAACAACTTCTAACAGTTGTCTATTCATTCGTTCAGCTAACCCATTTTGCTGTGGGGTATAAACAATAGAGGTTTGATGTCGAATGCCATTATTTGTCAAGAACTCTGACATGTCATTACTAGTAAATTATCCTCCATTATCAGATTGATACACTTGTATCTCTCTGGAATGGGTCAAAACCATCTGATAAATTTTTTAAAATACTCAAAGACTTCACTTTTATGGGTAATTAGGGATACCCACATCATACGAGTACACTCATCAATAAAAGTCACAAAATAACGAGCTCCAGACAATGAAGGAATACGTGCAGGACCCCATACGTCAGAGTGAATAATACTAAAAGGTTCTGAACTTTTAGTAAAACTTGGAGAGTATATAATACGATGACTCTTAGCGAGTTCACAAATATCACACTTAAACTCTGAAATACACAATTCGAAAATAACGACGAATTTAGCTATGAAGATACCCGAATGAGAGATGACCCAGTCGCCGATGCCATAACCACACATTAGCTTTTGCTTCTTCAATTCCTCCGACTTTTTACTGATTAATTTTTTGTTCTTCACTATTAGTCAAGTCCAAATAGTAGAGATTGCATTTTAAACCAAAACCAAGAACCCGCCGAGTCACTATGTCCTGAAAAATACATAATTGAGGCCAAAAACGTCACAGACATGTAAGTACAACAGTGATCCTACTGATAGACAAGATATTGTACTCTAGAGCAAGAACAATAAGGACAGAGTTTAATGTCAGAGATTCAGATATGTCAGTGGAACCTTCTCCAATTACAGGAGAGGAACCACCATTGGTGTATATAAGGTTTGGGTTGAAGGTGTAATGGATGATAATATCCTAGAGTCGTTTACCATGTGATATGATGCAGCAGTATTAATTAACCAAGTACTATTAAAAGAATTACAATAAAAACACTATCTTTAGTTTTCATACCTGACTGGGCAACATTCACTGAAGGAGGACTTTAGCAGCATCCTTCTTCGCAGCTATGTTCTTCTTTGGTCGTTTTGTAAAATCTCACCATTCCAGATACCCAATGACTTCATAACACTTATGTTTTGTGTGCCCCTTCTCTCCATAGTGGGTACACTCAAGATCAAGGCGGAAAGGGCGAGTCTCTTTATGAGAATTCCAGGAACCTTGAGGTTGTCCTTTTTATTGTTGAGTGTCATACCTGAAGACTCAGTTAATGGTGCTTGAGTCCCATCACCTGTTGTGAATGACACCCTCGTACTGTCTGATAAGATTGTTCCAAAGTAAGTGGTGGGTCTTTTCGAAGAATTTCACCACGCACTTGATCATACATACTATCCAATCCAGAGAGGAACATGTGAACCCTAAGACGTCCTATATATTTTGTAGGAGGGCGATAGACTCAACACTCCTCCTTTCACCGTGTGTGGTGGTCAATCTCTTGAAAAATTGCTGCTAATTCATCATAATGAGTCGCAAGAGATCGACCAGTTTGTTTGTTGAGAAAACTTCCTATGTAACTCAAATATTTGAGTTCATCAGATGTGTCGGTGTACAGAGCTTCAAGAGAGTCCCAAACTCCTTCGCAGTTTCAAACAAACATACTCGTTCATTAGTGTTGTGGACATTGAATCACACAACAATCCATTCACCTTATCGTTCTTCGAGCACTAATTTCATACTCTTCACTCCCTTCTGCAGGCTTGGTTTTAGTACCACTGATGTACCCCCACATCTTTCGACCATTAATACGCATCTTCATGACCTTCGACCAAAGGGTGTAATTGTTCTCATTCAGAGTATTGCCAGTTAGGAAGGGTGCATCGATGGATTATGAACAATGTGAGGATTAGGGTTTGAGTTTGACGATACCATTATTGTATCATCATTGGAACCCATTGAGCTTTCAATTTGAGATTCGAACTGCTACAGTAACTCGAATACAACAGCTACAGTACTTTAGTAATTAGCTTTCAATTGAGATTCGTAGCGGAATTCAATTCAATTCAATCAAAAAGAACCAGGTTCAATTATCGAACATACTCTGATGCCATGTAAAATAATAAGAAAAATATATTATTCACTATTGAATTGATTGATTAGATAAATCATAGCCTTTCTTTATACATTAGAGGACATTAGTTAATTTACTAGTACCCAATGTGGATTAAGATATACTATTTAGAGAATCTTATATTAAGTATTATATATTCAACAATACCTCAGCTTGCATTTGCTGATAGTATTGCAATA